>OX104070.1:50060935-50227072 GCA_944474145.2 Dicrocoelium dendriticum | reverse complement strand
ACTACATAATGATTCAGGACCTGTATGAGCCTACCCCGCAGAACGATTAGCAATTAGAGTTAACAGGCACAAATTATTGGTTTTGAAGGAATTTACCTGTACACGAAGGAGAAAGACAGCAAGCTTAATGTAACCACATGATGAATTAGGAGGGCGATGGTATCCGAGCGCCAGGCCTCAATAAACAGTGTGGCATACGCCCCATGTAAGTAGTGTGCCAGTTGGGCCCCGTAGAGCAGCTGTAAGTCGATCGGTTGTTGTTCCGTATAAAGATTGGCTGGGCGGGCGAAGGTAGCGGAAAGAAGTTGTGAGTGAGATGGTCAGTATTTTGAACTACTCGAAACCAACCGCATAGAACAAAGTACGTCATTCTGTACGCACTACCCCATTTAACAGAATTTCGAACTGACATGGAACAAAACATTTACCAGAAAAGAATTATCAAGCTTCTTAGTTTCCTGTTAGCATAAGACATTGTTTGTGAACTTAGGCTGAGTTATACAAACTTAGAATATATATTTCGATATCGTGTTCTCTGATTTTGAAGCAACCCCACCACACTTATCTCAACGTTTCGCGAATTCCTTCTTTTCCCATTCGGTCAGTTCGTGTGCGGTTGCTAATCTACAAATGCAAAACAATAGCACAGTGGCAATCCTGCGTCACGTTCAGTATTTTGTCTTCGATATACAAAATTTCCAATAGATCATGCCTCTACTGATCTCACACCGGTGTTTTGTCACTGCCATTTACTTAGAAACAGAACGTTGAACTGGGTCCCATCACCTGAAACCTAACTTAAGCAACATCTACTGGCTATACCCAAGGTTACGCGCTTACTTGTGCATGGGAACTATCCTTATTTTCCGCTCTAATTTCTACTCTCTCATGTTAGTCCTGTAGAGTTATGCGCACATATTTATTGTTGTGCGTAAGTACATTGGGTACTGATTCTATTCTTGAACTACTTGAAATCTTATTCTACAGGGTTTTGAGGTCCTCTACCCAACTATGCACATTTCCAGATCATAACTGGGGAGGCTGCTGGGTTAGGACCCAGTAATCCGAAGTATTTAGCTCTCGTTAACTACCAAGTTTCTAATTGAATTTGCGTGTCAGGATAAAGCCTAATTACCTTACCTTTATTTCTATTGATGTACCTATAGGAAACTTGCTCTGCAGTTCGATGTGTATGTGTAAGTTAAAAGTATAAAGAAAGCGATATTTAAAAACGCAGATATGTACCCATGTTTAATCAGCAGTTACTGTTTCAAAACACAAAATCAGCTGAACGCTGTTAGCTTTGAAAACAATTCCTGTGTCGACAAGCTTGTTCTCAACCTTAGAAAGGGATTCCTAAAAGTTAAACCCATCAAGGTAAAAAGTTAGACAAACAATCATAAAACTTGTAACAGGAGTCTCGAATGTGATCTTGCGGACATGTACTGGTAATTCAGTTACTTTGTAAGGCGCAATCCAAAAACCAACAGTTGCACTGTGATTCATGGATATATGGAACACACTGATGCAGTTATTGCTTATGAACATGGTTAGATAGGCCTTAATGAAGGTTTACGATATACGTATAAGGTAAGCCCCTCAGGCTACTAGATCAAGGGTGAAGGCAGTGGACCAACATCCGTCCTGCTTTATCATGCATGTTACGGAAGGGGAGAGGATGAGGTTGGTCCCCATTACTGTTGTTTTAATTGAAAGCCGTCAACAGTAGAGTTGATATATCAGCCTGTAGCGGATACTAACCGGTGAATAGCAGGTGACGGATGACGTGATTTTGGAGAACTTTTGCTGCAGCCAGGTCTGAGTCAGCAGCTACTGTGCATAAAGAAAGGTACTGGGGGCCGTCTCATCTCAATGGAAGTCAAGAGTAGAGCTTAAGAGGCGAATCCACAACCAGGAAGTGCAGTGAATTGACTGACTAAGAGATGACTTTAGCAAAATTTATTTAAAAATTTCAGCTCTGGCATCGTAAGACTTGAAAACTTTGTACGCGTGTTTTCGCCGCAGTTGTGAACTACCTACCACTCGTTAGTTATATGGTAATCAGACACCATGAAGTGTTGCGAGTTGCAAAATTAACTAGATCATTTAATATATCTCTTTTAACTATGTCATAATTATTATTACTATTATTGTTATTACCAGTAATCGCTACTGTGTTTGTATGTTGCGGTTTCTTTTTACTGCATAGTTTAATTTTTGACATATGTAATATATGCGTTGACACCATCGTTTAAGCAAGCAAGGGAATAAAGATTATAGTGTCCACTGAAAAGAATAAGAGATGTGGATGGAAATTGGGTATAACTCGCCCATAAGCTGCACTTAACGATGCGTTTCGAATTTAGTTGATCTCATCGGGTGGAGACAACAGGCCTCTAACGAGCAACATCCAAATGCCACCTGCTTCAGTTTCGGTCTGTGATGGAATGACGACGGTTCACTTCAATGCGGGTTGTGATCCACACTGAGATACAGCGTCGTAATCCATTCACACAACCAGTGATTCAAAACGACCCCTGCAATGAGATATACGCTTCCACAGCAGATGCGAATAACGTTCAACTCTTGATGAGATGCTTTTGATGTGTACATGCGATAAAAGTAAAAGACTGGGATTAAATGCGCTAAGTGACCGGTGCAAATAACGCTGTGACAATGTCAACAATTTACTTGCCAATACCAGTGCTGGAACCAGAAGGTTTCAGTTACTTTGGTGTACGATAAGTGAATCACTGTTACTCTGATGTATTTATTAAAAGCGATGATAGTAACTGGTCCCTGCCCACTGTTTCAACCGGATAAATTTTGTAATGAAGAAGATTGCAAAGCAAATCTATAGTCTGACTCAGATTTTCAGTTCATGTTCCTTCCCCTTACAATGAAAACGTGCCCGATCGGTATCCGTTACTCAGAGTTGCACTAGTATTTTATTCGTAAAACCGCCTTCTAAAAGAATAGTGTACATGCCATTCGAAGGTATTTGCTAAATGAGTATTTTACCGCTTTGTGGAAATTGGGACACAACCATTGGTTCCTATTTTGTTAAAAACACTGATAAGTCCAACTAATCCTACTATGTGTTGAGCAAGTGATATAGCACCACCCCAGCTTGACTATAGTGCTTATGCCGACATCTTTAGAGCAATACGTAGGCATCTAATTACCTCTCCTGCTTTGCTCTATTGCTGTTCTTATTTTTATATAAAAACTGTCATAAAGTTGCAAGTGTCTTGGATTCAACTTTAAGGCACTTATTCACCGACGACCTTTCGCCGTAACACAGTCGCATATGTGATTGCTAGCTACGAACTAGTCTGCTTTAAATATGTGGGATAAAATTTAAACTGCTGAAGAGCCCAAATTTCTCGAGGTGATGATGACTGATTGTTTGGGTGAACGGGTTACCTGTAATCTAAAACATACAATATTCCGTATTCGGAAGAACTTATCAATCACAGATAGAAGGGACTGAACAAACGTTCCGACTAATAATCACATTTTAACGACTTTCAACCAGCGCTGTGCAGGTAAAGATTTTCATAGGTCCAATTCAGATAATTCGTCATGCTCACCCTCAGTAAGCAGGCTTTGGCAAGTATAGAAAAGCACCAGAAACCGATGTTTCGACCATCTGGGTCTTGTCAGTGGTGCGCGTTCCAGCGGACCGCTGCCAGCTTCCGCCCTCATGACTTCAGGATGCTAGCACCTAGTGCCACTTGGCCTTGAGTGACAGCCGCGGAGCTGCATGATTAACAGTTGACTATGATATAGCCCGGCGCACCACTGACGAGACCCACAAGGTCGAAACACCGATGTATGGTGCTTCTGCAGACTTGCCAAAGTCTGCTGACTGAGAGTGACAATGACCAATTAGCTACATTATACCAAAATCCCGACTACTCATTAGTAAATTTCATAGGTGTTAGCAGGGCGTTTCGGTACTTTTTCTCTGCCCTTTATTTGGTCAAAGAATTTGAGCTACATACACTTAGGTTCACGGCTGACAACTGTCCCCATGTGCGGCCACTCGCTACTTGCAATGTTCGGAGGACTTGGTGTATACATCCGATACTTGATACTCAGATAGCCAAACGCGCTCCTCAATTTGGTGTTACCAGAAAAACACATAAAATTTACTGATACATACAGCAAATGCGGTGCAAACTATCGCAGCCCACTTGAGCTGCATGTATTGATCAGAATGTAACTGCTCAGCCGGTTCCGCGGAAGAAACCGTAGACGGCCAAATTCCAGAATTAGGAAACGTGTGCCGAAGCGAGTTAAGGTTGACTGTACCAAATACCTCTGCTTCTACTAGATCGGAGTGTGCGTGGTCCACCGGTTTTCCTAATAGACAGAAATCTGCTAGTCACAATTCGAAGGATTCAGCCAGGTTCTGCGTCACAATACTCCTGACTTCAATTATCACAGCAAGCCGGTCACGATACGAAAAAGAAGACAGGCCCTGTGTTCAAATGTAACCACACTTCAGCTTTTGGCTAGCCTAGACGAGGATCCGAGGTTTTGCAGTTCACTCCGCAACATATATATGCCCAATCACATGCACTATAGGGTACCCACATGTGTAATAGTTTTGATGACAGTACTGAGGAGACGACGCAGATTTTTGAATCAACCGGCATTCACCGTCGTATAATGCATGCCAAATAATTAAATGCCAGACCGAAGTTAAAAGTAGCTATCCGTACGGACCAATCACATACGAGAAGAAAAACAGTAAACAATCGTATTTTTCATTGTACCTCCCGGCAGCGTGGTGGTAACAACTACGCCTTTAATTTCGTAAGCCTAGACTTTTGACTTTTATACTAGTTGAAAGCCGATGATGGCTCACTATCCAAGGACATCCACGCCAAGCATTGGTGGAACTCACGAGCTAGAACCATTATTGACAAAGTAGCCTGCTAAATAATGATTCTGCGAAATTTCTGGTTTGGTTGTGGATGTAAAGTATGGTAACAATTAACCTTTCACTGGATGGTAAAGCCCACAATGCTGTTCAGCTCTGAACGAAAAGAGGAAATGCATTACTGTTACTCTGAAAAATTCGGCGATTAAATTTAAAAGTAACCTGACGATACATATATATTCTTAACATCACTGCCAAATTAAAGTTGACAGAAAAATATTTCGTTGTATTTGCTCTGGATCCAATTGTGAACTTTATACGCAAATTTTCCGACACGCTCCCGAAAAAGCGACTTCGGCCGCACCATTATTCTTGCCAATGTGTACGGTTTACGGTGTGGAAGAAAGAGCTAAACTATAACAATGCACTATGTGATTATATGTGAAATTAGGGTGGTATAAAAAACTAGGCAATGTAAGCGTCGACAAGATATTTGACAAAATAAGTACTACACGATACCTTTATTCAAGATTACCTCCGCAAGGTGGGATTATGTTCCTTTCATCCTCATTGATAGCGGAAAACAGGTGCCCGGAAAGTATTAGCCTAAGGTGTTTTTAGACGGTTTGGGGATGAAATCGCAACTTCTTCGCTACATCTGAGGTTAGTCTGTCTGATTGTAAACCAGATGTAAGGTAGTGATAGGTCACAGATATCATACAAAAAAGAAAAGCCTGACACCTCATCTTGACGCCGCGCGCTCTCATGCGCGTTGCATCGGCACAAGGATTTCGTGTCCAGCTAAGAGGTACAGAAGCAGAGGGGTTTCACGAAAGTTTACGTTAAAAATTAAACTATCGTTGTATTTTCAGGAGTGTACCTTCTTTACAATGTCCCCTAGACTATTCAATAGAAAACATCTGCTGACTAGGCCTAGCACGCCTCGTCAGGTTTGGCACGGTTCACCTTTCTCGGAAAAATCGCAACACAGCTATTTGCTTATCTAGCCTTAAACCTGAAATGCAAGTTTATTGCGCATACTGGGCTGTTATCGTTTAGTTTCAGGACAGCTTAATGTAATTATACTTGAAATGGGAAATATTCCGAGGAACGCAAACAGTGCTTCCATGGGCAACCAAGCGGGCCACGCCCAGTGAAATTTTAAGCGCGCTCTGCAAATGTACTATGTAGTTCAGTGGCACGATTTGTCTGAATATCCTCGATATAAGGTGGCGCGAAGTTGGAAACAGTGGGGATAGACAAATTGACGCTTAGCACAATGATCATGCCCAAGGATGATTTCTTCGCAGAATGTGGATGGATAGCAGGGATACTCAACTTTGCATATATTCTGCGTAAATGAGATGAGAAGTAGCAAATGAACATTCACCACAGAGGGTACATAATATGTAATCGCCTTAACAGCTCGCATGACACCTCGATTGGTGGTGGCTTGCAGAGGAACTCGTTGCTCTGTGGGGCCGGCCCTGTCTTCTGCACGTTTATAAGATGCATGACAGTGGGGGATGAGCGGCGTTATATTGCATTTAGTTAATAGTCATGACGGTCTGCTGCCGTCACTCATGGCTCAGGGGAATAAGCCGCTGACTCATAAGAGTAAGGTCGTGGGTTTGCATATTATGAAAATCTTATGTACGCCAAAAAACATCAACCGTTACGGCGAAATATCAGCGCACAAGTCACATAAAATGATTATCTCATCCGCATTCCGTTATAGACAAATTCAGAACGGTAGGCAGTTATCATTTTGCAGAGGGGCATCCAAAGGCGCGTCATAGGCCTCGACAAATGGGAAGTCTAATTAGCTCATTTTTAGAGGCAGTTTTTTGTTCAATGATAAATCTACGGAATACCTCTCCGCAAAATGTAAAAAGCGGGTTCACGATATTGGTTAACTACAGCACTGTCAAAGTATGGGCATCGTTTCGATCCAAATCCTGATACCACTTAATGCTCGTCAAGTTTCAAGCGAAAGCTTTGACAAGCTTGTGAGACTCGAGCGCGTTTACCTTCTTGAAGATCCATGTGGTTGGGTTAAATTTTATCACTTTAGTGTTTCCATACCACCAAGTGTATGGCCAGGTAAGTACCTCATAAATCCGGCCAAGCCGCTAGCAATGCTGCGTGTAGTGCCCAAGTCAGCTAAACCTGATGTTATCGAGGTATCCAATCAATATCACAATTATTATCGCCCACCAGTAAACCGTATTCAAAACCTCAGGAAGAACAAATCAGATATAGCAATTAAGTCTGCATAAACCATCATAAGCCTGAATGGTATTCCATCTTCGCTTGCACTGTGGGGTCCAATTGTCAGGAATTGTCAGGAATAAGGAATGATAGATTCCATACTTGCATGCGCCGACATTTAAGTGGACAAAATTTAACGTGATTTCTTCCATAACTCCCTTTGCATTGTGGGTCGAAACATTCCTGAGTCAATTGACGTTTCCAGTTAAGAATCTAACCACGCATATGTGTCCCGGTCTGTCGTGTGCCAGCAGATTTGCTGATTAAACAATGGCCGCTACATTCGACTCCTAGCCAACAAACCAGCCGATGTGAACAAATGTATATTGATGGCTGTCATTAATGAGGTTAGTGGCGATATCAAAAACTACGCCATCCAGTGAATTGCAGGCACAATACTTTTTCCACACGGACAGCTTGTCCTCACAGACCATATGGGGCACGTGAAAAAGTAGTACCACGTTTAGCACATGTCAGCGTATGCTTCGATCGTGTTAACTGGTAACCACATGAAAAAATTTGACATCAGGTGCTCAGGTGATTACAATGGCCGTAGAGTAAAGAACCATACATACATGGGCATTCTTGGCAGAGGGAATTGCAGGGTTCTGTACATATTTGTAGCAGATCTAGCGCATGCCGCTATTTGCTCTGGAGGAAAACGCTATACGTAAGGAAAATATCGTTATTTTGCGTTTAGAATAAATGAAAAGACTGTGATCGATCATAGTGACTTCACAAAAACGGTGGTAGCCCAGTCAACAGGACCGATTAACTGTCAGCCAAGATCACTACATGACCAAGACTATTGAGAGAGAACCTTAGGTCCTTTCGACGGACCCACGCCCATGTCGTCACGATGCATGCACCCCACGTACCAATGCAATGAACTTCAGTGGCTACTGCATTTTAATAGATAAGTACGAAAGCGAACACAGGTGGAGTACTGTATCAGAATGGTATCCACAATGCATGTACAAGTGTTCTTTGATTTGAAATGTTAACTCCTTTGGCTTCGTTTGAGCCCAGTGTGTTTTGTTAAAACTTTCTTAATCGATATACTGATCTCACATCTGTATAAAAGTGGTTCTGGCCTTTTTAAACAGGATATGGGCTCGCCATTCACCGTCACAGCAGTGGTCTTCTTTGCAGGCCTAAGTGTCTCAGGCAGGTGCGGATGAGCCAAGCGGCAGTGCTTAGAAATTGAAGCTCATAAAAAAGGTGTTTGGGGCTCAGTTACTATATAACTTCATAGTATTATATTATGAGCGTCCATATGTTGGGTAAGGTAACAGTAATCCAGCTGCCTGATACTTGTTCTAAACAAACCACAGTCCCAGCAGTTGGGTAGGTTGGAGGTGGAAATGGACACTCAGTGCACGTTTACATTATACTCCACTCCAAAGTTGTGCAGTTTTGTTAACTTTGTGCATAGTAGGAATGATTAGCCTCTGAATTTTGCATACAAATCAACTCAGTTAATAAACAAGCTTCCTCGGGTAACATAACTACATCCATTTTCTTATATAATTAGAAAGTAAGCATTGGCTTCTCGGTTAAGCGGTGTCAATTTCACCCCGCGAGAGGGCAAACAAGTTCACTTCATTTAAACAAATGGTTTTGCTTGCACTGTCACAGTGAGGCAAACTGCAAATATTGGGTTGTACTTCAAACCGCGTGAAAAGCACTCGGCGCACCAGTTAAGCGCTGAACAAAGGTAGACCATTTGTTTATTATCCATGGTCTACAATGCCCAGCAGATCAAGCCGATGACCGGGTGCGCTGCCCACAAAATGGCACCCGGTCAAACCCGCAGCTGAAGACGCACCATCACAGTTTCACTGCTATCATGCCGGCAACATGAATCACATTCGATTTCACATCTTAAGTTATTTTCCTTGAAACGGCTCATTGTACAGGGCACCGCAAAGTTACCACCAAAGTTACAAAGCAACTGATTCCTGTATTTCACTCACGAAGCTCAGCTGATGAAGTGTGAAGCATGAAACTTGGCTGGCGTTCTGTTTCACTCTCTCGTTCAGGTCAAATTCCACAGAGTTTGCAGAACTTAATATTCACCCTATATTGGGTGCCTGGAGAACATTTTTGACTTGTATACAACGGATGAGACAAAATGGTGAACTTAACGAAGCACAGATTAAGTAAGCGTAGATCGTCAATAACGAGATATTGCACAATAGTATTTATCACAGTGCCATATAGTCAAGAAGCCCGAAAACAAGTTGAAAAGTTCCGGTTAGTGATTTTGTCATTCTGGTTCGTACAGCGATACAAGCGAGAAAGGCAACATCACCGTCATACGTTTACTAGACTGTGTCCAAAGTAACTTGGAGGCGGTAGATACTAGTGGCCAACACAAGTGAGCAATCAGATGTGACGCATCGCAACATAGATTCCGATGGCACTCGGGACATCCGCACATCAGACGCTTTGATTGCAAGAGAAACACAACAATATTTCGGAGAAAATTGTTATATTCCTCAGGTATGCTCTTCTACAGTGCATTAGATTTAAGGTCTATACACTAAGGAGATACCTGTTCACAAGCGTAAGATAGATTTCTATAAGAAATAAAACAGTTCTTAAAGAACGGCATATGTCAACCGCAGCATAAAATGGGCAAAACAGGGTACTTTCGTTCTTGGTTTTACTTTCGAACGATTCCCTAGTAAGGCAAGTTAGTAATGTATCTGGGATGTGTCTTGGGCTCACCTGAGTGGTTTTGTGAGAAATTCCATTTGGAGTCCATATGATTGCATCTTCTAGACTCAGACACCTGAAATTGTAATGGATCATCGCTCTGCCATCCAAGCGTAGCACCCGTGGGAGAAGCAAGATCTCGTCGCTCTCGAGACTCTTCAATGAAGAGTAACCAAGTACGTTAGACGCCTCTTCCATCTACCCTACCAGCTTAGAATGAAGGCTGCATCAATGTACGGCAGTCGATATCGGTGCTTGCGTGGAGAACCTCATAATGACTCACCAGATCTTGAAGAACCCAACCATATTTACCGCCAGCTGCTGGGACTGGACCGCAATATCAAACTAAGAGGTTATCCTCTGAAACTGGCAATGCATTTTACCCGGATGGAATGTCGTAGAAATTGCTTCTCATTTCTAGTGTGTCAGCCGTGGAACGCTCTCTCCACCTAAGTCGTCGCTGCCCTCAACCTAATGATATTAAAAAACGATTTGACAAGGCATTGTCTCATTCGCAGTTCATTTTACAACTTTTGTTAGGCAGGAGGCTACACAACGCAGCCAAACAGTGTGTTTCCAAAATGCTGACCAGTGGGTTTATACTTTACTACGTGAACGCGTGCTCTTTTACGCAAGTCAGTACGAACAATATAGTGCGTCAACCAAGACATTTTTCTGGACATGCGGAGGACTATATGATATGGAAACTAGTGCGACGAACCCACAATTAATTGCATCAAAATCCCACATAAGTACACCAAAATATGCCCTCCAGGCCAGTTGTTAAACGCTATGTCGTACATAGTTACTGGCAATGGACATTTTGGCTGGCTTGACGAACAACCTCCTCGTGGTGCTAGCTGGGTGCTTCGGGTATTTCCCGTTCCAGCGAATGGTTCGTCGGCAGTGTTCTACGATGTGGTGGGTTTTCGCGTGGTAAGCGTTCTCCCTATAAAAAGCCACAGGTGTCTGTTTAACAACACTGTGACGCGGCGGATGTGACTCGCCACTAAGTAAAGTCACTGCCTCTTGCCCCTCCCTGAGAGCCGTTGTACTTTAAGGGTGCGTTGGGCCCCTGGTCCTTCACGGACCGAAAGGCGTATGAACCATCTATTTGGTCACCGGCTCCCAACGGCATGCGACGATCTCACATCGCCCTGATGCCTTGTAGGTTAGATCTTTGATCAAAGGCTCGGGGTAGGGCCCCTAAGACAATCCTCTACTTCGGTCTGGGCAACCGGGTAGTATCACGCCCACTGATGAATCACGGACCAACCTGCTTGCTACTGCTTCTGCTATGCCTATCTTCTGTGCTAATTCAACCGCTCAACCTCAACTCACAGATCGCCTCACTTCCCGTCCTTCACCTGTATGTACTCTTATGTCTTCTACGGTCACCGTCACAAACGACCAACGTCTCGCAACTGATGGAAGCAACAGCCAAACTCCCGGTTTTCAATGCCCTGCGATCGCAACCGCCTCTCACTCCACCGAAGCTCCTGCTCTTTGACCTGGTTCTCGATTCATCCTTGCAACGGTTAATGTTGGCCCTTTGATGCAGATCGGACGACAAGCATCTCTAGCCGGTACTCTTGAAACGCTTTCGGTAGACATCTGTTGCCTTTCAGAGACCAGACTACAAGACTCTAGCGCCGTCATCAGAATGGACTCTCTGGTAAACCCTAACGCCAAATACTACTTGCGGCTTTCCGTAGACCCAGAAACTGCTGCCACTGGCCAAGTCGGTGTTGGGGTTGCACTGAGTGCCAGGTCTGAACCAGCTCTGCTTGACTGGATCCCAGTCAACAGTCAGCTTTGTGCAATCAGACTACGAGGTTCATGTAACGTAAATAGGCGTCGAGACGTTAAGCGTGCCTTGTTTGTCGTCTCCGCCTACGCGCCTACAGACTGTAGCCCGGATACAGTTCAAGGTAGCTTTTACCAGCAACAACATGAACTCCTGCGTTCCTCCAAAAGGACTGATTTAGTCATTCTTGCCGCGGAATTTAACGCACGGGTTGGCCGCCTTTCACCAAGCGAGCACCATCTTGGGGGTAGGTTTGGTCTCAGTGGAAGTCGGTCAGACAATGGAGACAGACTGCTTGCTCTTTACTCTGATCATCGCTTGTTTCTTTCGATCACTAGTTTTCGGCACTCGAGGAGACACACTGCTACCTGACGCCCGCCCTCACAAACGCAAGAGTGCTCCTAGATTGACCACATAGCTATCAGCTACAGATGGCGCGGAAGCGTAACGGACTGCCGATCGTACTGGTCAACATATCTAGACCGATCACGCATTGCTTCATGCTAAACTTTTTTCATTCGTTTCGGAGGATCACCTAAGCGCGCTCACTACCGACCGGACGTGGCAAATCTACAAAAGCCTGCAATTTTAACCAGGTACCAAGCCTCACTGTCAATCTTGCTTAGCTCAACTATTGACGATGACCTCGATTCGCAGTGAGCACAAATCAAAATGTTTCAGTTTCCGCCAGTATCGACACTTGTTGAGTTGCCCGTCACCAACCGAAACATTGGATTTCCGTCGACTCCTTGTCGCTGATAGACAAAAGCCGCTTGATCCCGTCGGATTCCAGACACAGTGAAGAACGCCAATCCCTTGGTCGAGAGTTGCGCAGGAGTCTGCAAATAGACCGCGAAGGTTGGGGGTGTGAACGTGCTAGAGAGATGGACCTTGCTAGTCTCTGGTAATACCAGAAAACTTTTCCATCTCATTCGAGTCACCGAAGGTGTTCGATCTGGTATAAGTGAAACTATATGTGAAGAGGATGGCACCTTAATCACCAATCTTCAATGATGGTTGAAGCGATGGGCCGAACACTTCGGCTCGCAGTTTTGTTGACCCCCAGCTCCATCTGCTACCTCTGGCGTTCGCGCTGGGGCCGAGTGGTCTACCCCCACAGATCCTCCCTCTTAGCAGGAAATGGAGCAGGAGCTCCGACACATGAAACGTTATAAACCCTCCGGCCCTGATGATCTTTCTCCAGCTCCACTTAAAGATGGTGGCGCTTCGCTGGTTCGAGCACTCACCGCTGTGTTCTCGAAAATTTGGTCTAAAGAGAAACTTCCGTCATCTGGGGGCGAATTGATAGTCATCACTAGCTTTAAAAAGGGCCTGCGCACAATCTGCTCCAACTAAAGAGAAATAAGTTTAGTCCCCGTCATTTGCAAGCTGTTTGTGTCCATCATACTTCGCAGGCTAGCCCCAACACGCGAATGGTTGCAACGAGAAGGACAAGCTGGGTTTCGCCCTGGTCGCGACTGCATCGATCAAATCTTCACGCTCCGCCAGATCCTTGAGCTCCGCCATGTGTATCAGAAGCCAACGATTGCTGTGTTCCTGGATATCCGTGCACCCTTCAAGTCCGTTGATTGTACAGTACTGTGGCACTGCCTGCTGAGAAATGGTGTCCCCGAGAAGTTCGTCTCCATACTGCGCTCTCTCTATAGTCTGATTTCGGGCAAGGTTAGGGCTTATGGCAAGCTTTCACCTATTTTTGTGGTCTCCAATGGAATTCGACAAGGATGCTCTATCTCTCCGTTCCTATTCAACGTTGCAATTGAGGATGTCCTGAAGAACGCTCTAGGTGATTCGTTGAACGCTGGCGTTGAGCTCCTCCCAGGTAGTCGAGATGTTGATTTGGATTATGCTGATGATATCGTCTTGCTGGGTGACAATCCACACATCGTCCAACACTAAACCGCTTGGCGATTGAAGTATAAAAGTATGGTATGTACTTTTCGCCATCTAAATGCAAGGCTCTCTTCCAAGACTGGCAGGTGCCTATGCCTGCACTCACTCTTGCTGGTGAGACCCTAGAGTTTGTGGAGAGCTTTGTCTACTTGGGAATTCTCATCACTGCTGGCGGGGCTGTTTGAGACTAGATTTCGATGCGCATCTCGATAGCACGCCTCGCTTTTTCTAGGCAGAGGCATTTGTGGCGTCGCCACGACATTCGTCTCTTCATCAAAAAGCGGGTTTATTGTGCAACTGTTCGTGCTGTATGGTTGTACGGATGCGAGACCTGGCCCATTCGTAAAGATGACTTGAGCAGGCTATCCGTCTTCGAGCACCGCTGTCTGCGGTTCGTTGCCCATGTGTGATAGCAGCACCACGTAAGCAATGTGGAAGT
This sequence comes from Dicrocoelium dendriticum, assembly GCA_944474145.2. Lineage (NCBI taxonomy): Eukaryota > Metazoa > Platyhelminthes > Trematoda > Plagiorchiida > Dicrocoeliidae > Dicrocoelium > Dicrocoelium dendriticum. Next base: position 50,213,032 of record OX104070.1, on the reverse strand, counting down.
TAGCCAGCGTGTCTTGGGACGAGGAAGCCACTCGCTCGAGGAGCTCATCTCACTGCATCAACTGTGGTGGTTTGGACACGTATTGCGCATGCCTGTCCAGCGTTACCCGCGCCGTGCGTTGTTTTCGGTTGCTGGACAGGGCTGGAAGAGACGGTCTGATGGACAGCCTGCAGCATGGAGAAGCCGCATGAAAAAGCTGAAGAAACAGTTCTCCTCGGCCGGTTGTTGTCGACTACCTGGCTGGGGTCCGAGAGATGCGGATACTTGCTGGTGGAAAACCTTGGAATCCATAGTTCAAGATCGATCTCAATGACGGACGTGTGCATCTGTGTGTTGCGGTGTCCCTTCTTCCTCCCCCTAAAAAGAACAAACTGAAAAAATCTCAAAAACTGCGAGTGGTAAAATAGACAAAAAAGCTTTTATTGTGGCTCTTTTCTTAGTATTTGTACTGTTTTCCTATTCAGCCATGATTCCGATAGCATAATATCTGTACCACAGATTGTGTATTATATATATATATATATTATAATGGACATTTTGTCTTTCGGCGTCAACCCTTTCCTCTGCAACGTTTGTACCTTGTGTGATAGCGGAGGATAAAACGCGCTATATCCAACTTAGCTTGTGAATCATGACAGTACGAAGCTGTCCTCCGTGGACCAGTAGCATAAGCTGTTGACCGGTGTTGAAAACTGCTGGTGGTCATGGTTTCGAATCTTGTTGGTCCGATGGATGCGTAACAGGCTGAAAATGCAGTCTTGTGCATCTCTACGCATGTGCAGGACCATCTGATTTGGAGGCTGGTGCAACGAAACCACAAGTAACTACATCAAAATCCCCTACTTATGGGTACTTACCATTTCAACATGATTTTTTATTTTCTCAATAATTTCCATTTCACGGGAAGTGTTAGGCCTTGCTCTTGTACCCGTAATACATCGTTGTGCTTCTGACATTTCTAGACTAAGCGCATCGGCAGTTGCCATGATGTAGCTGTTGCACAAATCAGTCCTTCAGGGTCAAGCGTTTATTCAGCAAACACAGCTCGGCGAAAATTACAGCACGTTTGGCAAGCCATACACATCGATATAAGTTAAGCGTTCACCTCCATAACTATTGACACTCCTGAGGCAATGAGGTACTTCCTTTGACTCACTTAAACAAACGGTGAATAGCACACAGGAACATAGGCCAATCCATGTCCAGCAATCAAATCAGTTACACCCGTCGACGATTGGCTATCTGGTTTGCTCAGGTGGCCCACCCATTCAGTGTGGTATGATACTCCCATCCCAGTATCTAATATTGGCTCTGGAACTGAAGTTCACAAAGCATCGCTTTCAAGCATATTCATTGTGAAATATATAAACAAACAAACATATTAGATAAAGCCTCGTATAACTGCTGAGCTCTCTCGCCATGTGTGAATATGCAAAGTTGGACGTGCCTAAAGGATAACACACGTGTAAACCTTACTGCGATTTTAAAAGATACTCACGATTCCAAATAACTCCATCCCACACGGTGCATGGCTGAGTAAAGAAAGAGTTCCGGCCGCTCCAAATGATCACGTAGAAGGAGAACGCCCACAAGATAGCATGTGATATGGCCCTCCAAGCACATTCCGGAACCTTGCATGAATCGATGTTGCGCAATCCGCATTGTTTGGCCCAACACTGCGTTACGAGAGGGATGGAACACCATATGTACATACTGAGAGTTAGGAAATCCTCATTTGAATGATGTTCTCACTTACTGAAAAACATTATTTAATTAACACCAACGACACTTGGAAGTATGTGACTTAAGTAACACAGATTGATTCCAGCGAGGACTATTGGGATGGATTTAATGCAAAGCTGGAGGGATGTTCTAAATTAGCCATCAACCCCTTTAATCATTTGTTCGTTTTGTGGTGCGAAAAGCCGTACAGTTTGCGTGTCAGTACAATGTGGTTCTCATATTAGGGGACTGATGAATGTTCACATTTACTAGTGATACATTTGCACTGGAGAGTTGCGTGACACCATTATCACTTGCAAAAAGAGTAACAGGGGATTAGAATGTGAGGAATGGGAAGAAACCGTTAATGCATCCCAACATGCAATCAGCTTTTCGCACCTGTCACATGTCACCCTAACCACAAGCGCACAACTGAGTCAGTTTCTTCCACTCACATCCGAACGAATTTTAATGTAAATGTTAAGTATTGCGAACGTGTACATTTACTGTAATGATGGAACGCTAAGAAAGAAGGGAGTTGAGTGGGTGAAACGGCAGCAGGATGAGGAACTGCTTCTCAAGGTAAACTAAGGGTACAGAGCAATATGATTTTCCGCTGGATCCATAACTGTGCGGTAGGTTACCCAGCTTGAAGCTGATGAAGCTGACTCTGTGGGATCAACCGTTCGTGATGTGCTATGTTCGGTAACCTCTACCAGTAGCAATTTAGGCAATCAGGGTATGAGGAACGTACAGCTGCTGCGTTTGTATCAACTGCTGTATGGGTACATCTCATAGTCTAACTGCAGTGAAACCGTAAGGCAAGAGCGTCAACTGCGGCAAAGGAATGACACAAAGAGCAGCGTTGTCATATCGCTGGAAAGTCGGGGAAAACTGACAGCCGAATCTATACAATTTATTCACGAGGATATTGGTACATGAGCTGGTGATACGAGAAGTAACCAACTGGAAGGAAGCGTGTTGAACAGGAAGTAGACGTATTATGACACATCATCGGCCAAACATTTATGAGAGCGTTGTTGCAGAAGGTCAGTGTGTGACATGTGAGTGATGTCGAAGTGAATGAATCAAATTTATCTCCTCGAACTATTTCATGAGCATAGTTTGTAACGTAGTGCAAATAGACTGTTAAAACAAGTGTGCTGTCTTAAAGGAATTGGGTTTAATTGCTTCTACACTGTGGCTGACTGAATCATAATTGAAGATGGTTCTAAAATAACACGCATAATACAGATCTGTCAGTTAATCCTGACGGTCGCGTCTCCGCTTTGTGCCTACATAGATTGTTGGCATTCAACCGAAGAAGTGTCGCTAAAGCAGACGCATTTAAAGTCGGTTCATGAAGTGAAATGAAATTAAAAATGTTTTACGCATTACCGCACTGCGCTGCCGGTTCCCAAGCGCACCACGTAATCTAATCGACAATACTGTGGCTCCTGGTTAACTTCGTGTCCACAAAGTTAGGCGTACTGCCCCGCCTCATGCACGTCCTGTTGAACGTTAGGTGAATCTGCACGCCACCTGTCTTTCGTTTCTTCACATTGTACATCTATTGGTGAGTGAACCGACTGCTTCCAAGTACATATATGGCCGCTTAACCGATCGTCCGGTTTAGGATTTACTGCTGAATTCTGCTACATTTTGCACAAACAAAACTGCATACCGCAAGAGCACTACTGACATACAGAGCTACGGAGCAGTTGCCTGTTGTGCATACATATGCCTTAAACATGTTGCCTGTCTTTGGTTTGCAACCGGGCTGCAGGGACTTTAAATACAATGAGCATCTGTTTTCCTAGGTGAACAATCAGAGTAACTTATTTGCAAAGTGATCGCTTTATAACTATCCTCACGCAAATACAATTAAGAATTACATTATTGTTAGGATGTTAAGCTATTACATGAGCAGCACATTTATGCGGTGTCGTTTGTAAGGTTGCGCAGTCAATGGCCAAAAGTCAACTGATGAGTAATGTTTTGTATAAGTGCTTTCCGTTTGCACAATTCCGGCTAGAGTTTTTGGATCGCGATAGCCGCCGTAGTGGCCAGCATACACTTTCTGAGTCCTTTCGGAAATCGGTTCACCGCAATATAGAGCGCTTTATAAAGTCATTCGTCTGGATCCGATGTTCAATAATTATCAGGTGCTTTAGACTTGCGCTGTGAACCGTCTTGACAGTGCCGTGCCGCATTGATGCCGGACAGTGATCTACTCTCCGTCTCGAAATACCTCTGGTCGTATGACCGATGCATTGTGTACCGCAGTTGCAGGTGAATTCATAATTAGGACTGGACTGGAATTCGGTTCAATGCACTTGAGAAACAAAGCAAGACTCTCCCTGGTGATAGTGGACTGGGCTTATGTAGCGCGTGCCCAAACCAACGCAGCTCATTCGTGTTATCTGACTTTCTAAAGAATTGGCATGATCTTCACGCTCTATCACTTGCCTACGCACATCATCGTTGCGGACGTGCTGGTGCCATCCGACACCAGCAATGCTTCACAGGCAGCGACGGTCACACAGATGAAGGCGCCTCATGTACTCAGACTAAATTTACACCCACACAAAGCAGCCATTCTCAACAGGGACATATCGTAGCCAAACGAAGCGGGGGGGAGAGGGCAGAGCGTGTATTGTCACAAGAACGTGCCACTGATAACTCACAAACCCGTACAGATTTGGACCAGGTTTCCTTCCGACAACGCAACCCGGAGGAGAATTTGTGTGGCGGGCCATTCCAAGTGACTATGAGGTTTGGCTTTGAGACAAACCTTCCATCGTTCCATCCCGCATCTCCGCTTCGATACATCCGATTCTGGCCGGCGACGAGTCGTTCGAAAGCTCGCGAGTTGCTCTCCCCTGGCTGCATCCCTCGACGCGCGTTCACTTCTATTGGCTTTGCTAGCGGCGTATTTGTTTGATTCATTGCGTTTTCGACGAATACCTCCTCCATTGTTCTAGGCTCAGTCTCGTCACCAGATGCCGCCAGCTCGCAGAGCCTTGTTTCGTCTCATCCATTGCGCCCGGTGTTGTTTCTCTACAGTCCCGTTTTTATTATCGTTCCGGTTCATGAGTAGTCACTGGCTTCCGCCGCCCTACAATATGGCCCCTCTGGAGGCCACAGAAATTTCCCGGGTGGTCTTGTGATGTGAAAATATTTCAGGGTGGCCTTAACTGGGATTACTGAGCCATGTTCTACAGAGTGGTTTGTGAGAACCCGAAAAGATCATTTTTAAAACCTTTTTTGATACCTTCGCTCCGCGCACTAACCTATCTTGGTAGCTACCAGTCAGTGAAGTGAATTGCGGGCGCACAAGTGGCCGTTTACGTAATTATGGAAGCAGGATAGGGAGACTTCCGTTGCGTTGCTGTCATATCTCAGCCAAACTTGCGCAAATTTCGCTGGGTTCAGCTCAAACATACGGTCACCATACGGCGACTTGCACTGCACAAATAAAAACCGATTCGTCCCCAAGAGTTGATGTGTATTTACAGTGACAATCTCAGTTTCATTTAGGACACGGATGCATCTACAGTGCAAGCTGCAGTGAACCTAGCGAACCTTCCTCAGAATACTGCGGCAGTTACCGAACAGCCACATGGACAATTAGTTTTCTTCAGGACTCGTATCGGTCGGTCTTTCACGTTCCGGTCTCAGTGTGGTAGCGCTGTTATGCGCTTTTTCGTCTCCAGTCTCATATCACGTAGTCATCTGACGGCTAGGTCACGTTAGCTCGCAAAGCTCCGAATTCTAATGGCTACTGTGCGCGCGTGCGGTTCTATCTCTGCAGAAGTTTTGTTCATTTCGACTAACAGTCGAAACAGGTAGGACGCGTTATAACGCTTTTCTCATATTCAGTTCAGCTGAAGTTCTCAAATTGGCGAGAAGTTTTGGCAACTTTCAGCTTACGCATGGATGTCCGGTTTCTTTGGTGAGTATATGTAAATTGATGTGGACTTAAGGATACTTCTCCTAATACTCATCATAATCAACACGCATTTGTTAGCATGTTAGGCAACAGCCGATGTGAGTTATTAGTTTGATTGTGGACCCGCCCGTGCCGGTTTCTTGAACTATTCGGTATCCTCTTCCGTGTTCGTCTCTTCGGTCTTTCCTTTTACCTGTTGCCTCTGGTTTAATGTGTTTGTAATGAATATGTGTCCAGTGAGCATTGTCATCTGTGTGTTCCATTTGTTTTATTCATAGGCTCCTTTCAAGAAGTTTGCTTCAGTCCATTTAGCTTGCCACGGTAGTTTGAATAGCATTCTCAGTAACGACCTTTGGGTTGCTCTTAACAGTGTTTCTACACTTTACATTATAATATTGTATCCACTATCAGATGCTACGAGTATGCTTACTAAATGTGTTATACTGTAGTCTGACAGTCAAGCAAGAATAAATTGAGTAGCACCTAAAATTCATACTACCTGCGTGTTTCGCTTTGTCGAATGGTGTTATTTCATACCCATAATAAACTGTGTAGGAAAAATAAAACATAAAAAATAAAATAAACATAAAATAATAAATAAATAAAAATAAACAATAAAATAAAACAATAATAAATAAAAATAAAACAAATAAATATAACATTGTAGTACATATAAACCATTTGCAATGAGACATTTCAGAAAATTAGCTCCTCGGCAATACTTCGTGGATTACCTGTCATCTGGATTTATCGCATCATCTATGTGTTTACCTTGTAAAAACCCTCTTACAAATGAAAGCACACGATCAAGTAAATTGAAAAAATCATTTGGATAGCGATCATAAGGTCGAAACAGGAAAGTATGTGGCTCTTTCAAAAAGCTGTGAGATAGTTTCGAAAATAGATTACGTTTAAAGATGTTTTTGACAGGACAAAGAATGGCGAATGGAGTTAAGACGTCTCCTAAAATCAGCAAGTTGATTGCCAAAAATTGCAATCTGCATAATGTTGTAGAAAATATTACCTTGCTTTCAGTTACTGATGCTGTCTGACCTGATGAATATGAATCCCCGAAAAGCAGTTCAAGCCATTTCGCTTGGCAATTTGACTGTATCTAGGCGAATAGACGAGATGACTCAGAAAACTTTCGCTATAAGTAGATAAATGTTATTTACTTGACGATGAGGCTCTTCTCGTGGCATATGTCCGATATTGCAATGATAATGAATTGGTGGAAGAGGTTCTGGTTGCCAGGAGAATAGAAATTCATACAAAGGATCAGTCTATATTTGAGGTAGTCAGTAGCTGTTTGACTGAAAACTCCATCACATTGCGGAACATGGTTCTACGTGCAACAGATGTGATGCCGCAGTGGTCGTAAGATATAAAAGATACACTGCCTATCTAAAAAGCTTACTTTCTCTGTTCTTGCAATGCACTGCGTGATACATCGCTAGCACCAATTAACTAAGAACTTGGGAGGGCACTTAAACGATTCACTGTCAACTGTTAGAATAGTAGTCAACAATAGCAAATCAAACCCTATCCAAAATCGCCTTTTTAAGCAGTTGTGTGAGGAGAACCGTGAAGATTTGCAGATTCTCCTGTTGCATACAAAGTTAGGTGACTCTCCAAAGGCAACTGTCTTCGCCGTTTTGTTTCACTGCGGGACACCATCAGCCAATCCCTTGCTTGAAATGCTTATGAAAGAAAATTGAACAGCTAAGTCAGATGTTATTTAGCTGACTGATGTTTTTGAAAAACTCAACTTTTTATATAAAACCTTTCAAGACAAGTTGAGTAACTTCATATCGAGCAAAGGGGCCATTATCGCTTTTCTGATAATGCTGGAAGTGTATGTTCAAAATATCGGACATCTGGAATTTTCACAGTTTTCAATTCTCGCTACAGTCACGCAAGAGCAGAAGGATGAAGACTTGATTGTTTATGTCAGTCATTTACAACAACTCCGAAAAGAAATGAAAGACGGGTTTCATGACCTGCTTGACATGGAATTTTAGGTCCGTTTGATGTATCGCCCTGCGACGTTGGAGTTGGATTCCAGCAAAGTCTTACAAAGCTGCAAATTGACACAATAGCAAGATACAAATTCATGCAATATAAAGGGAATTGTTGAAAAAGACTGATGCCGACAACATATATCCCATACGGTGGGATATGGCTGCAAAATATTCCCTTGCTTTCCATCTACATACTTGACTGAATGTGGATTCAGCAGTGATTTCTCTAACAAAAGGTAGGAACAGATTGGACGTCGCAGCAAGGGGAGATATTAGACTCGCGTTGTCAAGTTTGGAGCCGAACATAAGCAAGCCTGCTCAAAGACATCAGGCTTAAGGCCCGCATTAATATTTCGCTAAATATAATCTTCATGAGTTAATATACCTATTAATTTATGACGCCTTACAGTTAAAAGCCAACCGTAATTAAATACACGTTAAACATTAATGATGCATTTGTGTAGTTACAAACAAGTGGCTGATTTTGTCGCACAATGAATGTTCTCTTGAGACTGAGCAATTAAAAAATGAGGTTTACAAGAGAAAGGGCAGTGATACAGACATTAAAAATCTAGTCGCCAAAACAAAATATACCAAAATGATTACTGGTAATCACAGGTTTACTTCTGTTAAGCATTGCAGATTGCCGAACTTTTGGTGATCAAGAATGGGGGTCCATAAGAATTAGAAAGATTCAAAAAGGTGCCACGACTGAATAGAGGTTGCGAATGCCTGACATAGAATATGATGGCTCTTACTGTCGCTCTGTAAGCATGTCCTTTTAAACTAAGGAAAACGCGTTCTGACGCAACAAGATATCATAGATGCAAGAAGGCCGTTTTAGCTCTTGCAATACGTGGAAGGACTTTGTATTTTTTGTGCCCGTCGTTATTGATTCAGCTGCTAAGCTAAATGATTTAGCCAACCATTCCGAAATCCTCACTAGCAAGAGTCAATGTAGTCATCATGTGGCCCGTTGTCCTGCAAAAACAATTTACATTTTAAAGTTGAGAAGCGCATTCCAGCGCCTTCTAGGTGTTTTTATAAAACTTGAATAATGTTAACGAGCCCAACCTTTTACTCCATTTTGGCTACAGTGAATGAAACACAACTTAATTATGTTCTTCAACAGGTTTCACAGAAATATACACGCTTCCAATCTCAACATGACATTAATACAATCAGCAGTCTACAACATACTACACAAATAGAATTCTGGCGGAATACAAGTTCAGGACCAGCAGCTCTGTCAACATTTTTCTTGTCACGTACGCCAGGGTCTAGCACAAGCTGCCACTCGGAATACGTGCCAAGACTCCAGAACACGAATTTCGCAAATGTATAAACAACTTCTTGACTATAGAGGACGTGAGTAAACTATTTGATTTTTCTCTAACACAAGCCAAGTGTACGAGCAGGGTCTTGATTTCGTAGGAGCCAGTGCATGTTCCACCATTATATTCTCTACAGTGATTCAGTTGTTTTATATGTAAGAGAACAGATAGCAGCCAGCCGACATCATTTCGATTCAGGCTTTCATATATTACCTTTTCGCTATCCTTCAAAAAGTCAGTACTTGTCCTGATATAGAATTTTCCTGAGTAAACCCTGTATGCACAGACGGGACATGCGGATACAGGCGTGTCTTGCATTATCAATGTTATAGCGGTAGTAAAACAACTCCACCGCTCCCCGTTATTTTGTGAGTTTGTCTCAAACCCCTAATTACCCCGCCCAGTGTTACTAGCGACGGGGATGGGAACCACCTGGGTCCAATCGGCTATGCGACCATGGTGGTTTGTGCTACGGGCAAGACTGCACTGTCGTCGTACAGGTAACTTGTAACCACAGGAACCTTTAGACCGGATACCGCCTCCATTGCTGATACTAACAATCGTTACAGCGTTCGCATGACTCAGTGGCTCTTTGAGTAAATTGAACTCCATAATCTAATTAGTTCTACAAAGATTAATATTGTACAGAAGGCTGGGTATAGTGTCCCATTAATTAAAGATCCTTGTGTCTGCGTTCGTAGGTGATTCTTCCTTCCAGCTGCCGAAGTTCTTCTGAGGCACTTTGATCCGTTAGAATTATCGTTTTGACTGACGATGTACCAAGTCTGGCCCTGAGCGATCGAGAAATGGTTTTGATTGTGTGCATCGTTTCCGACAGCAGAGATACCGGAAGCTTGTTGTGTTTCACCGTAGCACGTTTTCCATTCCTTAGAAAATCTATGCGAAATACTGTGGAAATCGCCTTCCCAGCTGCGCCACGAAACCTGGTCCTTTTGCATGTGGAACTTGTTTGCAACTGAAGTACGCAAGGGACAGAGCTGTGCGCCACTTGACAATGATGATTTTGGTAGGCGCAATCTCCCACAAATTGCCTCTCACCAACGTTCCAAGATGCACACAAAAATAAGTGTAGTAGTTTGTTGATATAGCTAAATGATGGGATCACTCTACGGGTTGACACTGTTGTCCACATAATCAAGATCAACTAGTTTTCCATCAGACAGCACCTCAGCGCCTGACTCGTGGGGTTTTGCGATAGAACACTCCATGATGGAGTCCACGACGAAGTTGAATAAAAGTAGGAAATCAGACAAATCTAACGAACATCACTTGTTGTCCGAATGATATTCGACAATTCACCGTAGATTCTGACACGGTATGTGGTGTTCAAGTAAAGGACATTTAAAATGTTCACCTGTCGCAGAAACATGAAAGAATGGTGAGTACGACTGAACCAACGCGAAGAAGAAATCGCGACAGAGAGTAAACCCATGTCTTTCGCAATGGGCTCCGCTTCAAAACGGTGAACAAAGGCTGGGTAGCACGTTAAAAGTGCATCACCTATAACTTTGGATGTCGGTAACACCAGCTACCCAAATGCACCCGAAACAACCACTGCCAGTCCGATTGGAATGAGTACCGTCAGCGCCTCGTCCACCCTTCAAACTGCTCCGAAATTTCAGAGGTACGTCGACGCTAGTGATGGTTGGAATATGGTTGATGCCAAAGGCAACTAGAAACTTAGGCATTCAGTTACTCCCATAGGACCCAAAACAAATAAAGAACGCGAAGCTATATTTAGGCTTCGCCGACTTAATGCAGACAAGCCGGGCGGTCGACTTCAACAGGAGTTGCACAAATGGTCATTAATAGGCAACATAATGTACCATCGGTAAGCTAAATCAACTTTCCAGAAGTGACGCCAAATTCTGTAAAAGGAATGCAACTTAATCAAGCGAAATAGTGAAATTTTATGTTACATCCTAAGTGTTATAGCTAAGCCTGCGAAGTTGACACGGGTCAATAGCCACCTAAACTCAGAGCACTAAGGTGAACCGAGACTCCTCCGAGTTGTGTTGATTTCCGCTGATGAAACAAAAGTAATTCTTCGTTTGAGAAATTTAAAACAGTTAGTTACCTTTAGTAACTTGAAAAACACAAGTAGAAGACGAAGTTCGGCAGATGCATGCTTTTCGTCTCGTCTCATCAGTGCCGAGAACGATAACCGGTAATTTTATGTAACAGTTTGTGGGTACAGACATCCATATAAACAAACGCGAGAAAAAGGTGTATTTCGTCTACAACCAGAGCAGCCTGAGGCTGATCGATAATTATTTTTGAACAATTATCGATCAGCCTCAGGCTGCCCTGGTTGTAGACGAAATACACCTTTTTCTCGCGTTTGTTTATATGGATGTCTGTACCCACAAACTGTTACATAAAATTACCGGTTATCGTTCTCGGCACTGATGAGACGAGACGAAATGCATGCATTTACCGAACTTCGTCTTCTACTTGTGCTTTTCAAAAGTAATTCTGTTCTCCACTGCCCGCTTCTGAAATAAGCCATCTATCTGCATCTTCCCGGATATTCCGAAGAGCGAGCGAAAACAGGCGAAGCACGACCTGGAAGAGTGTCGGATGGAATCCGTATCCAGGACCATCCTTGTTCACGGTGTTCCCGAGGCTAGAAGGCATGAAGAGCACGAAGCAACCACCCACGACCGGGAACAGTGGTGCTATATTTACGAGACTCTCTACTTGGAAAACGTCACCTGCAGTCGATTTCAAGATCACCAAATTACAAAGGATGTGGCCCGAGGATTGTGAAGGTGGTTTTTCAATCCAGACAAATGTCAAGAAGGGTATTGGAGTGCTAGTATGCAGTTCGCAGCAGCCTACATTCCGAGCTCTGGATCAAAGTAGCATTCTTTAAGTAAACCCACGAGGTTAGCAATTTAGTCTAAATCACTTTCCGGCAACGGTTCGGAGAACATCACTCAGTTAACCGACGCAACTGGTGAATATAGCTTATACGTTACACACAAAGCGAGGAGCGAAGAGGTAATAATGGGATACCTTGGATCTGACACAAATGAGTTCGTCACCGTCCCACACAAAAAACAATTAGTGACTGACCTTCCACTGGGGTGCATAGCATTACACTCAAAACACACGCCCCCCGACTCACTACTGGGGTCACAGAAAGTTTCTTGCATGTACCCCATCGCACAAGGTCTCCTGAACGAGTTTTCCAAAATGGGGCTAGCTTAAGTATTATACGCCTGGGACCACATATTCGTAACGAAACTTGGTTACACAGAAAGTATCGACGCCGAAGTCGCGGTATATGTTATGTACCTTCTTTGAAACGATCGCCCCAGCAAGTGCGACGGCGTACTTTTATATTACCGCAGTGACCCGCAGTGCGAACCCGTGGAGGATCTGGAAACGTTAATCCTAAGCACACTATGATGCAGTATGCGGCTGAGACGCAACGACATTTGCCTTGAGGCAATTGTGTATCGTATCACAATGTTCACTCTTGAGATAGACTCCCGCCTGACATTAGGCTTGGGAAGGGTCTTACGACCGTGATAAAGTCGTGTTTTCATCTTAGGAGACCAATGTTCACTATCCGGAAGTTACGGCGTCCACCAACAAGCAAGTAAGGGCAGACCTGCAAGAGTTTATTGCAGGCATTCCGCTCTTCAGCTATGTCAGTTTGCCCACCAAATTCAGAGCAAGCAATAAGCTGGAGTTAGTGCTCACGAACGAAGAGCTCATGATCCAGAAACCAAAAATCGAGAGCCCTCTGCGGCGGAGTGACAAGGTAACAATACTTTACGACATTGTGTGTTATGCGGAACATCCAGAAGAATAGAGTAGCGTGTTTCGAACAACCATGCACTACGACACACCAATAGAGCTTGTTGGAGATGCCATCTGGGAGTTTTCGGAAGACTGTTCCATTGAGTGTTTGGATGGGGTTTTGCTGGCAAGTTCAGTGATGTGATTAAATCCGCATTGGGAAACAGGCCCCTGTATTCTGTAAGAGCATAATCATTCATTCAGAACAGAACGCGACAACACATGGACAGTAAGAGACGCACCGTGGCATGTGTACAGGACGTACCCTAGCTCTGACAACTGGAGCAACTATGCAATGCATCGTAATCACCGTACCACACTTGTGCTTGCGGACAAATTAGTAGACCAACAGAACCTAGGGGTAAGGTTATGTGTCAACAAAATTCTTATATACAAACATACGAACATACGAAAGTGAAGCGCAATGTTTCCTCGCCCATTTCAAACCGCCGAGGATGCGACGAACGTTTTACGGCTCCAACATGCTCCAATATTCCGTCGCGTCACCTGCATGTGCCACATACCTATCCCATTCTCCCAGACGCCAGTATGTACAAACGTCACTATTAGTTCAGTGACCGTTTTGAGCAAGGTGCTATCGTTGCACACTCATAGTTTCCCCGGAGTTGACAACACTCCCCCGAAGGCATTGCAGTTGACAGCTGAGCCATTGACCCGATTTTTCCTGAGATACCTCAATGAAGAGCAGGTCCCCAATTTGTGGAAGTAAAGTATTATTACCCTGATTTTCAGGTTGTAGCCATTCGGAGCCCGTCAACACTAGCCCAGTACTTCCCCTTCTGCGACTCTCAAACGTGATGTGGTCGATCATACTTGAGGCACTAATCTGTCACCTAGAAAGACCTAACATCATAGCGCCATAGTAACATGGACTCCATCAGGATTGTTCACGTAATGCCAATCAAATGCTTGTACCAATATTGAGACCGGCATTGACGTCGTCTGTCTCTAGAGCCCTTGGGCAGTTAGATATTCGCGTACTACTCCAAAACCTACGGAAGTTTGAACCCTGTTCTCGGATTGATGGAAAATTTTCTTCTGCAGCTGCGGCTTCATGTTCGGGTTCCTGTTCAGAGCTCATTCTCTAATCACATTGATGAGGACTGCGGTGTTCCACAAGGATCAATGTTATGGTCGCATTTTTCTTTGGTTTACATTAAGGACCTTATGAATGTCACCGCGTGGAATTTATTGCTTCCTGCCGGTAACATGAAGATATGGTGGGGGATCGGTTGTCAAGAAGCTCCCGATATGCTGCAACGAGACAGATCGCGATTTTGAGTGGTCAAAGGCAAATCTACTCCTTGACAGGAGCAAGTACAAAGCTATACATGTACATCACAAGCCAACCAACGCATATAAGATTGAAGGCATTCTAATAAAAGCCGCCTTACAGGAACGCGAACGAGGAGTGGTGATACAGTACGACCTGTTTTGTCCGGTGTAGTCCTTGAAGCGCAACCAAAAATATGAAGGGATTGTTCCACTTGTTATATGAACTCCGACCGACAGCCCTGGTAATGTGTAGAGAAAGTTATCGCTGTCTAAGGAGCGATCTTATTCTGGCATACGAAATCAAGAAAAACCCCGATCACACTTGTCTCCACCTGCTGAAACTTCGCCACAACACAAGATTGGGGAGTCCCTATTTATAACCATCTTCCCCCAATAACATCGGCTGGAATGCCAATGAAATTTTATTTCACTTTAGATTTCTGCGGCCAAGCTAAACCTACATAGAAAACGACTTGACTATGCATTGCATAACCTGCATTACTTGACTTGAATTCCGTTCATCGAATGCCCGCAAGACATAAATAAACCTTGTGCTTACCAAGCCCTACGAAAACGGGATAACCGGATGTGTATGTTTGTTAACGTTGATAATATGGTGGGTCCACTTTACTGTCAATTTACTGCCACTTATTGAAACTTATATATCGTATATTACCGTGTATAAGCAGAGGAAATTTGGTCAATTTTAGATGTCTGTAGTGGAGGGGGGTCGGCTTATACAAAGGTTACGCGCAATCTGAAAGAATCATAGGTAAAGTCCACCCAGCAATTTACCGCACGCCTATGCCTCTATCTTGCCGTAGCACCACTCTCAAGTGACAGACAGTATCCCGGGTGGGGATTTGAAATGCTTATAGGTAGACTCATTATGTTTGTGTCGATAATTCGCGGTATACTGCACATTCAACTTTCGCGACGGATGGCAGTAACAGAAACCTACTTATTATACAGAACCGAATATCTTCATATGCAATAACATTGTTAAATGACATGACAGAACAGCACGTACGGGTAGAGTTTGTAGGCTCATATTTCCAAACACTGCGCAATGGTATTGAAATTACTAGTATTCCTCAAAAATAGAATCCGTGTCAGAAGCTCCAAACAGATTCTGGTACTAGTCATCTGTCATTGGGACGTCAGGGTGAATATCGTCATATTCAACTTCACTGCTCTCGTCATTGTCGTATTCCTCAAAAATGGCATCGTCCTTATTTCCATCCATAACGTTACTGATATGTCACTTTTTGAATGATCATACGATAATTTCGGATGGAATATCCAGCCAAGCTTCTTCCGCCCACTCCGCAATTGTAACAATGTCAACCTTTTCCCATTGCCACCCTTCCTCAACGCTAAATCAGACAAGGCCATCCATTCATTTCACATTGCCCGAAGCCAACCTTTAAAGGGCTTATTGAGACAGACCTCCAGTGGCTGCAAGATTGACGTAAGTCCACTGGGAATTAAAGGCACGGAAGACTTCAGATCACGGCACCGTTTCTTCATGTTCTCATTTCGGTGTACCCTAAAGGAATCCAAAACCAGCATAAACGGTTTCTTTAAAAGTGCACCGCTTCGCTTTCCTCAAACTGTATTCAGCCAGTCTATAGTGCCACTCTCGTCCCTCCATCCTTTCTCGTGCGCCCACACAAACACGCCAGTTGAGAACCTCACCGCTTTAGGCAGCGCCTTACGCTTAAAAATGATGAAAGGAGATAGACAGGAACCATCCGCTATACACCCTAAAGCAACTGTGAACCGTGTGTTCTTGCGTTTCGTCGTCTTTACAAAATCTTTGTTAGCACCTTCCTTCTCCACTGTGCGATTTGTAGGCATACCAACGCACACGAGCGTCTCGTCCATATTTCCCATTTCGGACAGTTCAAAGTGCTTGTTGTTGCTTGATGGTTGGAATTGCGGACCTTTTAACATAGTGAGCGCCATGACCCGAATGTTCGCTCGGGTAACAATTAACCTGCTGTACCGTGACTTCATAACCCACTGCGCTAACTTTTCCTCCAGTGCAGGAAATAAGGTTTTCTGCCACCTGCTGCTCCCTGCTTAGAGGCATTAGTGGCATTTCTGACTTTTCCTTTCGCCATTCTCTCACTTGCTTTTCATTCACCGTGAAATGGCATGCAGCCATACAATTAATAAAAAATTAATAGACAAATTTGTATATTTATCGACAAACGGTACACGGCTGCAAATGGGAGCGATCATTTGTATAGTGAATAGGTTTCTTGGTTTATGCGGCTTAAGTCATAATAGTAAAGAAAAGTTTATTACTAGAATTTCAGAGCATGATTTTTCCTCGGGTCCTAGACTCTGGCAACTAATATGTAAAATTTACGGATGCTTGGATCATTTTTTCCTAGTTTTTGGGGCTCAGAATTAGGTAATAAAAGGGAAGGTATAGTAAGCTACACAGACACAGGTTTGGTATTGTAGGTAATGGCATGTAGTGGGTAAGCTAGTTGTAAGCTAATATCTGCTCATTTGTTATTTATACCAGGTTCTGTCAATGTTTCTAGAGTTTGCAGTGAGTCAGATATCTTCAACACATTTGGTATAGTGAGGAACGTCTGAAGGGAAGTTCGAAATGTAACAGCTTGTACTCATACGCATCTGTAGGGGTAGTTTGTTCCACAGAGCAGTGTATCTCCCTAAGAAAATATTAGGTCGCGGTTTATGACTTAAAAGGTTCCTGTGTATCAAGTCGCCACCTTTACGTGTGGGGTAGATTGCACTCTTCTGCAATTCAAGTGCGGTGCTGTCTGCGTAAATTCGTTGGTTTATAATGTTGTAGGAGAGAACAAGATTGTTCTTTAAGCGTCTCAGCCGATGAGTATCCAGTTGGAGTTTTCGACAGCGATCGTAGTAAGTCAGGTTTGAGCAGCGCCCCATGATCAGCTTGGTAAATGATCGTTGGACATGTTCCAAAGGCATTTTGTCTTTCTTTCGCAATTGGCTGTGAACGATAGTAGAGTATTAGTAGATCGCAAGGCAAACGCAGCATATGCACATCGCTTCTGTCCGGACATCTTTCCACATTTCCATGCTTTGGAAAATCGCACGAAATGTGGGCACTTTCTCTCAGCTGGATTGTGTGACGTCGCGTAAGCACTATTTTGGTTGGAGAAGCACAGCGCTAGTACATTATGTTATGCTAGTCTATCTGGTGCATTAAACGTACAACGTCGTCCCACCCAATTGCTCTTGCAGTGTGCCGGAAAACACGCTCTTTCAGTAATTTGCAACATTGGCTTTTACGGTTGTTTTAACCTTCAAGGCGTCTATTTGTTTTACTGACTGCACATCCGTTGACAAAAACCGTTTTGGTGAATAACTTGCTGCACCTTTCTCGCTCTGGCTGATTCGCTGCCTATTCTTGTAGCCTGCACAATATACGCTGGGTTCAGTCGCCTCAGATTTATATACTATCTCGTATTTGACACGTCTCTTACGTGTCACTGATTACCGACTAGTATCCCGGTGTCCGCCCAACAATTGGTGACCCCCTGTCAGGAAGACGCCACCTGCCATTTTGCAGTTTCATTCTGGTGAGCTCGTTCCAGTGATTTTGTGATTCATTACTTGTGATTATATTGTTTTCTCACCTACCACATTTTATCTGCTTTTTTCAATGGATTATCTAGAGGATAAGCCGTCTCCATGCTCGGTTAACGCCGTCCAGCCTGTCATGGTCAATTCTGTTGCGTTAGCCCTTCCCCCTTTTTGGGAGAATGATGCTTCGTTATGGTTTTTGCACTTGGAATCCGTATTTTATATTCATGGGATTTCTTCTGATTTCGCCATGTATAATCAGCTAACATCCCGCCTTCCTCACAGTATATCCTCGCAGGTGAGAGACATCATACTTTGACCCCCTCTAGTAATGAAATACGAAACTCTTAAACAGGCTATTATTCAGCTAATCACGCCTTCTGACAAGGTTCTCCTGCAGCAACCATTTAGTGATCTGCAACTAGGAGATAGGAGGCACTCAGCCTTGTTGCGCGAAATGCAACAGCTCATCGGCACGTCCAACCTGGACGTAGGGATGCTCCGCTTGCTGTGGATGCAACGCCTTCCTGAAAGCACTCAGGCTATTCTTGCGGTAGCAAGTGACTTGCCAATCACAGCAGTTGCAAATCTAGCAGACCGCGCTATCGAACGGCACCAGACGGAGAATGAAACCTAAGCAGCTTTGTGCTGGCGCAACGACACCGACGCCTGCGACTAGCCAGACGTCGGCAATAGTCGCATTATCATTGCAAATAGCGTCGCTTCAGCGCCAGATCGAGGACCCCGATTTAAACCGTAAGCACCGCAACCGCTCTGGATCATCACCCCGTCGCACAAAACCTGGTGCCCCAGGTTACTGCTTTTACCACTCGAGTTTCGGTAACAAAGCCCGTAAGTGCGTACGGCCGTGTAGCTACTCCGCTATAGAGGATCCGCCACGCCGGCATGTAATGGCCACAAACGACGTCGGCAAAGACCATAGTCGTCTCATCTACATTAGGGATCATGACTCCGATACCCAGTTCTTAGTTGATACCGGGGCGGAAATCAGCGTCATCCCCCTATGCCAGGTGAGCATCTCGCTTCTCTGTCGACAAGCCTCAGTGCCGCCAGTGACACGCCAATAGCCACCTACGGTCATCGGTCACTTACCCTGGACTTAGGTCTTCGTCGCACGTTCCGCTGGGCATTCACCGTCGCTGCAGTCCCCTTTGCCATCATTGGCATTGACTTTCTCAGGCATTTTAACCTCTTGGTCGATGCGAAACGCCAGATGAGAGTTGAAGCTGCAACAAAACTCAGTGTACGTGGCATCGCCGCCGATGTCACATCTATATCCCCGGTCTATGCATTTCCCCAGACCTCGCCAGACCACGCTAATCTATTTTCCCAGTATTTCAAGCTCTTTCAGCCAATGAACGCAGCTTTGCATGTGGCAGCTCAAGTCACGCACCACATACGGACGAATGGTCCACCTGTGTCACGCAGTCCATGCCGACTATCGCCCGAGAAACTAAAGGTAACTAGGGCGGAATTTGAGCACATGCTTGAACTAGGAATAATCCGTCCTTCCAACAGCCCTTGGTCCTGGCCCCCCTGTAAATGGTCCCCAAGAAATCTGGTGACTGGTGCCCTTGCGGTGATTACCGCGCACTCAATCGCCTAACCGTCCCAGATAGGTATCCCATCCCACACATGCAGGATCTTACCGCATGCCTCACAGGCAAGACGATCTTCAGCAAGATCGATCTGATTCGCGCCTATCACCAGATACCTGTAGAAGACAATGACATTCCTAAAACACCGTCAACAGTCGTTTCGGCTTGTTTGCATTTTTTAAAATGCCATTTGGACTGCGCAACGCCGCACAAACATTCCAAAGCTTAATGCACGATGTCACTAGTGGCCTAGACTTCGCTTATTCCTACCTCGATGATATTTTAGTCGCCAGTTCATCGGAACAAGAGCACCTCAAGCATCTTCGAACTCTCTTCCAGCGCTTGACCCAACACGGTGTCACAGTCAACATGACTAAGCGGGAACTCGACAAATCAACGGTAGAATTCCTAGGCCACCTCGTTTCACCGTCTGGTATCGAAGTCCTTCTTGATAAGATCCAGGCAATCAAGGACTTCCCAGCTCCGACTTCATTCAAGCACCTCCGTCGAGTTTGTGGTTTGCTCAACTACTATCGACGCTTCATGCCGCGCTGAGCGCAGCTCATGCAGCCTCTGACTGACTCAGAGGGAATGAACATAAGTTCGCTTTCCCTGACACAGCACGGGCAGCCTTCGTCGAGCTCAATGATGCTATCTCCAACATAGCCCTCCTCGCTCATTCCGAATCGACTGCACCCCTTTCTAGTACGACTGATGCCTCAGACGTCGCGGCAGGAGCCGTCCTCCAACAACATGTTGGTGGGCAATGGCAACCCCTGGGTTCTTCTCCAAGCGCCTGCAGCCAGCGGAATCCCGCTACAGCACGTTTGACAGAGAACTGCTGGCCATTTACCTAGCGATACGTCACTTACGGCACACACACGAAGGCCGCGCTTTCACGGTCTACATTGACCACAAGCCCCTTATCTTCGCCTTCAACTCTGTTTGCGACAAATACTCACCATGGGAAACAAGACACCTAGCCTTTGTCACGCAATTCACTGCGGGCAGACGTCATGTCTCAGGTGTCGACAATTCCGTAGCCAACGCTCTCTCACGCATCAACCTCACTCTCCAGTCTTTGCCTACCGTCGACCTTGCTGCCATGGCATCGGCTCAGGCTCAAGACGAAGATATACAGGGCACTCTGCAGTCCACTTCGCTGCATGTACAACCTGTTCCTCTCCAAACCACGAAAAGAACCATCCTCTGTGACACCTCCACAAGTTGTCCTAGACCCATAGTGCGCGTCTCCTTCAGACGCACAGTCTTTGACGCACTGCACTCACTATCACATCCCGGTATCCGTGCATCTCTGAAACTGGTCACCGAACGTTTTGTTTGGCCACGCGTAAACAAAGATGTTCGTACCTGGGATCACGCCTGCCTTCAATGCCCGCTCTCCAAAGTACATAGTCACACCCGCAGTCCTCTTGATTCATTCCCTGCCCCGGACTCTCGGTTCTCGCATGTACACTTAGACCTGGTAGGTTCATTGCCACCTTCACGCGGATTCGTATACATTCTTACATGTGTCGACCGCTTCACCAGACGGCCAGAAGCCATTCTCGTAACATACTGCACAGCTGAGACTGTTATCCGGACCTTCTTGGACCGGTGGGTTCCGCACTACGGATGCCCATCTACCATCACAACTGACGGAGGAACGCCTTTCGAATCTTCACAATTCGATACGTTTTGCAACTTTTAGGCTGTCGCCTCATTCCTACCACAACGTATCACCCAGCAGCCAACGAGTTAGTTGAACACTTCCATAGACAGCTTGAAGCCTAGTTCTGCGCCTCCTCCGACCCTAGCTGGAGCGAAAACGTTTCGCTCCTACTCTTAGGTATTCGCAGCAGCATCAAAGCTGACTTGCAATGTGCACCAGCAGAGCTGGTTTACGGCACAACGCTCAAGTTACCAGGAGGATTCGTTTCACCTCCCGCATCGTCGGATATGCCCCCGCTTAACTTTGCGTCCTCCCTAGCACAACGTATGCGTTCAATACGCCCGACTCCGCCCCGTGAACAGACTAGAGATGTGCAGATGTACAGCGGACTCTCTACCTGCACTCACGTCTTCCTCCGCACCGACGCAGTGCGGCGCGCTCTCCAGCCTCCCTACGTTTCGCGCGTTGTACCATCTGCAAATGATCAGCGATTCAAAGTGCAATGCGGCTTGCAGTGTGTAGCCAACTGTATAATCCACATAGAGGCCCCCTAAGAAAAGAAAAGAATGGAACAATTTGTCTCTAATCTGTGACCTAGGATCTGTTATCATCAAAACTAAATATGTACCTTAGTTTGTCCTTCAAGTTCTGGGGATCCTGTTCAACGGAGCATTAGTTGAAAGTCTATTAAAAGCACAGTTTATCACAAAGGCTTCGAACAAGTCGGAATCAATAAAACAGAAGTACGCTTGGACAGTCGTTATTCTGGTAATGCGATTGGCGCCGCGAGACGTCAGGGAGATAGGACTCTCTTAAAAGGTAGGTCAGTATACTTAATACCCAAAGTCGTGCATAGTTGCACTATGGGCACTTGTCTGTTCTTAATTTGAATATTATGAA
Organism: Dicrocoelium dendriticum; assembly: GCA_944474145.2. Taxonomy (NCBI): domain Eukaryota; kingdom Metazoa; phylum Platyhelminthes; class Trematoda; order Plagiorchiida; family Dicrocoeliidae; genus Dicrocoelium; species Dicrocoelium dendriticum. The sequence goes on along the minus strand of OX104070.1, from coordinate 50,191,094 downwards.
GTTGCACCCGGTGACCGGTGAAAGCCTGTCACATGAAACGGCAGCAATTAACGTTTTGTTACTCATTACATTCAACACCATTAGAGTCACTGATGTCGGGAGAGTCCTATGTGTGCTTCAGGATCAACAACTGAAGTGTTGAAATGCGCAAGCGAAGACGACGTGGTCATGAACCCATTTGGCGCTCTTGCATTCGTTTGGTATTCTTTACCCTGATTGTTCTGTCTCACGAGAACTTCTTTTCGAAAATTGTCAAGTTGCTGTGAGTAGTTCTGTTGCCACCATCATGTAATGGATCTAAGCGACAGCGCTCACAGCAGCTCCCTGGACGCAGCAGGCTGGTTAACAGAATTTAACCAGATCTAGGTGATGTGGGACGTGCAGCTCACCGCGGAATTATCCTTTAACCAGCCTGAGTTGAATGCTGTCTTAGCTGCCCTGCGTGTCGTAAAACTGAGCCAAATTCGAAGAGCGAATTCTCAAATTTAATTTGATGCAAGAAATATGCAATCAAGAAAGTTAGATTATCAATTTTCTCTTCGTTTCATCCATTACACATTGGCTTGTCACAGGTTAACTCGGATAAGTTCATCTCGGACTTCAACAGTTCCGTCAAAATTATGCTGATTCCAGGTTTAAATGCAGGATGCGATCTCAGATTGAACAGTCTCATCGTTCACAGTAAGTCAGATCCCTACCACTCAAGTCACTCTTCATATCGCAAAATTCCGGAGTACGGAGTACGCATACAAGATAGTTGAGTCAAGGGTGCTCGACAAACTACTCGAGTTCCAATATTGTCGGTTTTGTTCGACCCAATTTATTTAGCTCCATTCACCTAAAAGAGAATAATCACTCCGTTTTTGCTTGACACTCTGCTCCAAATCCCTTTGAATTATTGCATCTTGCCATTTATTCAGGGTCCGATTTTCTGCCTCATTTCCGACTAAGCAGACAACGTTGACTTAGTGTAACAGTGCTCTCAGTGTTTGACTCTGCAGCTATAACGTGCCGATCAGCGGAGTTGTTCAGCATCGTTCGTATCGGTATGCGCGTTGCACCTTAAATGCGAAATGTTCGGCAAACATGCCACTGGTACCCACTAGCAAACGTTATTTGGAGAAGATTAGTCAGTTTACCTGTTTGAATAGACGTTCGAAACAGTTTGTTCTTCTATTTAGTGTTTATTCTTCATTCTAATGTCCAAGGATATGTAACAACAATAAGCTTGTGCATTGGTCAAAGATAGATTGCGCTGCACTACGGGGAACGACTGCGACAATATAGCCAAGTTCGCTACCAATACTTTCAGAATACGTATACAAACTGGTCGTTCCGTGTGAGATTGTGACATTTTGTTTGAGAAATTGCGTAGCAGTTAGACTCAGTCAGAAGGCCATTACACACCCAGAATTGCTCTAGATGGCCGTTTCGGCCCATTGGAATCCGTCGTTAGCGGGACCCGAACCCATGACTGTATGGTTTAAGATGGTGGCGGTTGGGCGACTTATATTAATATCTGCCAGTTACCTAAACTGATTATAGATATTGGGTGCTAACCACCAGAGGAAAATGCACTGCGTGACTGGCTTCGCAGTTATTTGCTCGCACCTGAACCCGGATCGTTTATGATATCAGCCGGAACCTCTGCCCCTTAGCCACTGAGTCGCTGAGGTTAACGCTTGTCACGATGATTAATGCTTGGTTGGGTGAGTCATTTTGCACTGCCTACATTCACTTGGTAACTGCCATGCGACTACCGCTTCGGGTATTGCGATTATATAAAACTATTACCCATGAATCAGCGGATCAAGTAACTGCGTCGTAAAAGATTTACTGCTCACTCGAATGTCATAGAGTTCAAAAGGTTGTGCGATTTTGATAATCCTCGATAGGGCGAAACGGCCGTCTTCAGTCCCTGGACAATTCTGCTGATTGTTGGACAAATTATAACTGCGGCAAGGCTTATAATAGTTATTGATCCTGCTCCCGTTTTATGGGGTTCAGAATATTTCTGTGAGTTGCACAACAGCTAACTGACGGACAAGATAAGCAGTTTATTGCATGACCAGAATAATCAATTTGTTTGACCTCAACGAGGTCACAAGTTGTAGCCGGTCGATGCGAATTGCCACGCCCTGTCCAGGTGGCATGGCACTCCCATGGGCAGTTCAGGGCAATCATGCAAACTGGCGGCGCATGAACCTAATTGTTCTTCACACATCTGCAAATGTATTGTTTTATCAGAATGAACAGTGGATTGGGACAATGAGGTTATGGATTACTATGTGAACAGCTAAGGGCATCTAAAGAATAACCCAACAGAGTTTACTCTTTGGAGTGACACTTTTACAAAGTCAATGATAAAGCTAGTATATGATGAAAACCTCTGATTTCACTCGCAAAACACCCCGTATCGCCTAACCGTTGGGGCGGCAATGGGTAAGCTAGTAGGTCCTATGCTCTGCAATTTCTCCATATTTTTTATAAAAAGATGCATATTTACAAAACAACCAAACTGACATAAGCGTCATGTTAGTGACCTGTTGGTATTTTGTTCGTCAGAGCAGCAGATCTTGTAGTTGGTAGAGAAGCTTGATGGTGCACAAACCGACTTGTGAGTTGGCTGTGCAGTACAGCATAACTGAAGCCATAATTGGACGGTATGATCAGCCGAAGAGATGAACTCACTAAGAGGTTGGTTTAAATAAAAGCAGCATGGTTCGGCTAGTGCGTGCACTTGACCAGTTTCACACCAGTGCAGTACAAGCGGACACTTGTGACGACTTCAGTTAGTCATACCAAAGGAATATGCTTGACAAAGTTAGGTACAACGACGCTCCTGACGAACGGTTATCTTCACAGGTTTGCAGAAAACAGTCTAGTGTAAGAATTGATGCATCTGAGACCTAAGAAAAGGATTTATAGGTAGTTACTTTAAAACAGTGACTTTACTACGCTGAAGACTAAGCGTTTAATCTGTGCTACGCAGAGAAAGTACAATGATTCGCAAGTTTTAGTCAATAACAAACTCGTACTTTGCCGGGGCCTAGAACGAAAGAAGCGCAATCAAGCTGAATATACCCTGTTGAATATAAACTCAGAGACGCTTGGTCTGTAACTTCCTAACTAAAGAAACACGTGTCGAATAATATCCCCAACCCCCAACCTCTATCCCCCTGAAAGTCGCAAGTTTTCTCGGCACCTAAAGACCAACTGGTCACAGATCAGTGGACAGAGTTCAGCACAACGTTCCAAATTAGCTTGCAACAACCTAATCCCCAACTGCTTCGTTTTGTTGAAGCTGACGCAATAAGCCGGGTGGAATCAGCTGTGGGCAGACTTAGGCTGTTATGGACGTAGGGGTTGAAGTTCCGTCATTCAATTTGCACCTCAAGCTTGTTTAGTAACACTCAGAGTTAAGCGCATAGGTGCAAATGAATTACGGTCAATGGCGCTGAGGAGACAATGTAAAGTGCATGCATCTGCCAGCTTCTATCTCCCCACATTGCTTTTCAAATTGCTGAAGGAAACGAACTGCTTTGAACTTCCAGAATGTCCTGACAGCGCTACCTCACAAGTTTTCTTTTTCATTCTAGGTACGTGGAGAGCAAATCCAAAAACGTCACAGCTGGTTGGCCGTTTGGTGTGTGTTTGACGCACTGCGCTCGTACATTATAGAAGCTTCTTCCTGGGGCACAACGCGTTACCTCGGTTCGTTCTCCGATGCGGTGGTGCCAAGAAATGTTCCAAACGGACAACAAGTGAATCCGGTGCACTGCAACACATTTGGCGCGCATCTGTTGGAGATTGTAGCTGTGCTTTCACCTACCGATGCGCAACATCTTAGCCTCCTTGCTCAAGCAGCAACTTCGTTCACTGTGGTAAAAGAAACAGTTCCTTGTACTTCATCTACCATTTGTCGTTGGCGCTCACCTTGAACTTGACACGGTTATGTGAGCACAACCAAAAAATCCTCCTTCCGTCGTGCTAATGAATCTCACGTTTCCTTTTGTGTTGTGGTTCTTATGGCACATTATATATATATATATATATTTATATATATATATATATATATATATAAACCAACGCGTGCGTTGAAATCACCGAGTAGAAATAGTCCGTCGAACAAAGGCATAGACCGTATCACGGAGGATAGTTGAGTGTGGAATTGATCACGCACGTCGTCAGGATAACATGTGGTCGGACTGTACGTGCTTATAATAGTGGCAAACATACCTCTTCCGAGTGGTAGACAAACAGTCATCAGTCGCGTGCGGATGCCAGTCGACTCACTCACCAGCTGGCCATGGAGGCGATCGAACATTGCAAATCCGACCCCATGTTCATGTGGTGCTGAGGTGGCGTTGTCCACCCAGTAAACGTATAGCCGGCACCAACTCCATGCAACTTACCTTTCCCAGCAAGCCGGGTATCGCTGAGCGCCGCAATCTTGAGGTTGCAGCACGTCAGTTCCATCGCAATGAGTGAAGTACCTTGTTTAGGACGCTCATTCGTATTCCGTTCAAAGACCCGATATTGAGCGCTCTGTGCAGAGGCATACGATTGCGTTGGGGGGCAACTGACCACCTGGATTGGGGTAGCTGCAACGAGGATGGGGAGATGTGCAGGTGAAGAAGAAAGAAGTAAGGCGCCAACAGTAGGGGTTTTTCGTTTGTCCGCCTCGCTTTATGCAGCAGATAAAGCGACCCCTTTCCTTAAGGCCACATATACGACGGCCGGTGCAGCATGGATAGATTATTATTGGCGTAATTCATGACTGAGGGGTTGGAGTGATACTGGCAGAACACCGAAAACTGAAGGGAGGGCGACTCGGGACCTCGGCCCCAGCCTTCGATAAAGTATACTGGAAGGTAACGGGCGGACTCAGTGAACCCACCTACGCGGAATTGTGTCCTGGATTTGAGCTAGAAGAATAAAGTAACCCGACCCTAAACCAGAAGTCGCCAAGAGGAGGCGTCCAGAAACATCAGCAGCAGCGGGTCAGCAATCTGTCAGGATCTGGCCACTACTAGCTTCAGCGCACCAGGGACTAACCCACACCGATGTGGACAGATGTCATCAGTCCGCATGGCATTGGTTCAGCGAATCTGAACGGTGACAGGCTACTCTCACTGTGTGCCAATCACTCTCTGAAGATCACGAACACTCGATTTGCACTGAGTGCGAGCGATATAACAACTTGGAAGCACCCACAGAGTAGTCACTATCATCTGCTCGACAACGTCCTCGTACGTCAGAATGACATGCCTGAACTGCGCATGACACCTGTACTGCGTGGAGCTGAGCGTGTTACTGACGACAAATTGGTGCGGACCAAACTGTACTTATATTGTCGTAAATCTATGCATTGCCCTCCTGCGGTGAATCGTCGTAAATTTAACATTCGCTCATCGGTACTGTGGCAAAACGTATTGCGCTGGAGAAGGCGATGTCTGCATGTCTGTGTTATGTGGAATGCATAGCCACGGTGAGCGATCTGTTGCACTACATTAGCGATCAGGAGACAGCTGCTGCCGAGGAGACATCGGGCGCGCAAACTGTAAGCCGCCCGATTGGTTTGATGAGAACAATACGACGATTGACGCATTAGTGTCTGAGAATAATACAGCATTTACTGCACACTTGGCAGACCCAAGTGACTTGGGGGAGAAGAGAAAGTTTGGCAGAATTCCATGACGACTGATCTGAGAGCTCCGTCGCATTACAAACGCATCGTGGACCGAGAAGGCGAAGCCGATGGAATGCGACGCCGAACACTGCCAATACAAAGGTTTATTTGACTCGTTGTAAGGAGTGTTTGAACTGAGGTTGGAGCCGCTGAGGATGCTGATCGCTGGAAGTTCAGGCGCTATCTGCACACAGACTGCAGACATAATGCAGAGCTTGCGAAATCACTTTGACCGTCTATTGAACGAACGGTCAGAGATCGACTGGACTGTTGCACGGGCTGCAACAGCACGAGATGAAGACGTGTCTTAACGACACAACGAATCTGCATGAGACGCAGAGAGCACTTGCTCAGCTGCGAAACGGCAAGTGTGCCGGTGCTGGTGGGATCCCACCTGAAAGATTGAAACACGGCGGACCTGCTTTGGTGACTATGCTGCACCACTTGGTGCAACGCGTGTGGATTGAGGAGGAGGTGCCTCCTCAGCTGAAGGATGCCCTTGTGCTATCACTGTTCAAGGGCAAGGGGAGCAAGCAATGTTGCACGAATTGTCCTGGCATCACCTTGCTGGGTTGTGTAAGCAAGGTGGTTGCCGGAATCCTGCTCAACCGTCTCGCCTGTCAGGTTGTGGAACCGGACGTGGTATCATCATCATCAGCATTATACACGTTAGCTAGAGTTGGAAAACTCCTAAGCTACTGTGCCGCAATACCCAAAAGAACAGATACAGAAAAACGAAAATATCTCAACAGATGCATGCCAGATGAGCTACCAGTAGCGGATGAACATCGTTCCGAAAAGCTGCCAGCCGGCTACTATGCAGCAAAAAAATTTATTATGCAAAATTATATTATGCTAAGCAATGAGATTGTGATTGGAGGAAGAGGCTAAGTGGGATGGGGACGGACATAGAAACTCACAGCACGAATGCCATTGAGGTCGGCTCTTAGCCATATCAGCAAATGTATCCAGTCAAGCGTGTTCATGGTCTTTCGGACCAGAACCAGGGGGCCGAGAAGCTCCAACCGATGCCAGCTTTGAAGTGAGGGCCTTCTATCCTCTCAACCAAGTCATCGCTTAGCCACAAAGCACAGTGCAATTTTGCACGAATTATCGTGGTAACAACTTGCTGGGTTGAGTGGGCAAGGTGATTGCCCGAATCCTGCTCAACCGCGTCGTCACGCGGTCAATGAACCGAACGTGGTGAAAGAGCCTTGTGCGTTCCGTTCTGGTCGCATCACTATAAGTATGGTGCTTGTGGCTCGTCAGATGCGGTAGAAGTGTAGCGGACGACACCAGCCGTTGTGCTGGCTTTTTGTTAATTTCACCGAAGCGTTTGATACGGTGAACCGCAAAGCACCGTGACTGGTGTTGCATAAGTTGGGTTGTCCAAGTAAATTTGTAAGTTTATTTGTATGTCTGCACAGTGGTATGCGGGCGAGAGTGCAGCTGTGTGGAGATACCTCGATTGTCATTGCAGTTATCTCTGTTGTGAAGCAGGGCTGTGTCTTAGCTCCTGGCCTGTCTAATATTTATCTTCATGCCATCATGTCTTGTGCTTTTGTTGTGAGTTGTGCTTTCGGTGTCCGTGTGGAACACTGCATTGATGATGGGTTGCTGAACATCCGTCGTTTCGGTGCGGGAACCATAGTCTGTGAGACAACTATCCGTAGGGTGTTGTTCGCTTACGACTGTGCGTTGTTTTCACACAGCGCGGATGAGTTGCAGCACATGACTAGTGCTCTGGTTTCGAGAGCGGCCAAATTGGGGATCACTATCAACACAAGCAAAACTGTCTGTCTCTTTCATCTTTCACCGGACGTGCAATCTACGATGGTGCCGTGAATCAACATTAGTGATGACTATTGGGAACCACCTCCCACTTTTGCTACTGTGGGGGTGTGGTGTCGGTTGATCAGCAGCTACACAGTGAGCTTCGTATCCGCTTCTCGAAGGCAGCGGCGGTATTCGGAAAGCTTGAGTACCGAGTGTGGAACAATCATCAGCATACCGTTGGCACGATGCTGATGGTGTACAAACCCATGGTATTGTCCTTTTTTCTATACAGCAGCGAAACGTGTACGATGTACTAGCGGGATGTGTGATATTTCGTACGGTTCCATAAGCAGTGTCTGAGACGGATTCTGTGCATTGGTCGGTGCGACAGAGTTCCAAACGTGGAAGTGTTGCGTCGAAGTGGAATGTATGCAGTGCACTACATACTTTTGCTTAGACACGTAAGGTGACTCAGTCAGGTGTGGCGTATGGATTCGACGCGGATACCGAAGCAGCTATTATTTGGTCAGCTGAGTGTTGAGAAGCGGCATGTAGGGAAACCGAAGTTCCGTAACCAGGACATGATCAAAGTGAGCCTCTCATGTTCTTGGCGATTCGCTCCAACGTTCGAAAGCAGCAGGTGTGGCGAACTTGAACTTGAGACTTTTGAGGCGAGCTCTCGGCTTCTTTGAGCGACGGCTAGTACGGTTGATGATTAACTCCTATATTCGTCCTCACGTTGAATATGCAATTCAGGCCTGGTGTCTATGGTTAAAATGAAACATTTACCTATTGGAACAACCCTAATGAAGAGCCACAAAGACAATGCGTGGACGTTCCGGTCTAAGTTACGAACTGCATCTTCGTGTGCTCGGTGTGTTATCATTAGAATACCGATGGCTTCGCGGAGATCTTACTCTCACATAACGGATACTAACTGAAAGCGAGCATCCATGTACATCACTGATGACTCTAGCACCTTACAAACAAAGCCGAGGCAACCAACTGAAATTAATGACGAAACACTCCCGTCGAAATGTAGAAGGTATTTTTACTCACTTAGAAGCTGTTCTTACTGGAATGTATTACCAAGATATGTGGTGAACGTACTAGACATGGAGACATTCAAAAATCTCTTAGAATTTCAACTTCTTGATAAACGCTACACAATAGTTCGATAAACTGCATTGATTAAGCCACTAATACTTCCCGTTCCACGTTGGAACATTTTCATTTTTATTTCCGTTTGCACATCCCTCCTGTTGGTCTTGTAAAGTTATGCTTTTAATCCCGTGATACTCTAATGAATATTAATGTAGGTTACAGGTCATGGGAATCCGTGGCGATTAATCGGCGTGCATGGCGTGATCCGGTCACGAAGGCCGTTCCTGAGGTGCAGTTGGAAGACTTCATGCGTGGGGAGTAGAAGAGGCAGGTGCGGTAGCGACAGGCGCCGATGGGTTGTACTCCATCGACATCGAACGCATGGTGTTGTAGCACATGCGGTCGCGACTGCTTGAGTCAGGCAGGCTTAGTGAGCCATGGGACCAACGCCGAAACGAGAACGGATCCTGCAGAGAACGTAGGCACAACCGGTGCAACGTTGGTAGGTACGCTGCTTTCAGTTTGTTAACCGCGTGCTTGTATGCTGAGTCTCTTTATTTCAAGTGGTGCGTTTGATATATTGTCCTAATGCGTTTTTAAGTCATATTAATGTCTACCTGAACTTTCTCCTATAAACTTGCACACGTCCCCTAAACTACTTTAGTTAACTTCGATAACAATTTCGCGTTTGTGGCATTTAAAAAATATATTTTCTGATGTCTTCAACTTATTTCCTATTTGTTGGCAACCAATTTATTTCAGATGCTCATTTTGTGAAGTTATGTCACCGTATCTGTATGAATTATACGATTTATTTTATTGGTCTTATCGTTTCAAGTGATTGGCTGCTGTTTGAAATCCCTTGTGTGACTGCACTTGATGTGCATGTTGACAAGGTGCCTACCTGTCTATTACCCACTACCTCGTCCATGCTGGCTCCAGGAGACATTTGGCCGTTGTTCGAGCGAACAGGGAACACTTCGCTTGTTGCCGTGCTAGGGTCGAAGAGTGGTTCCATGCACTCAGTGTGGAGCGGACTACGGTCCAGCCACCGCCTTGTGTGCGCTTGATTCCCCAAATACAGCTTGCTTGAGGTTGCCTGTGAAGGAGAATGGGCTGGCTCCGTTGGTGTAACCTGGCTACCATCTACATGCCTCCCGGTCTTATTCCTTTGAGTTTACACTGGATATGAGGTGCGTGGTTGGAGCTGTGAGTGGTGCAGCGCAAGCTATCCATGGTCCCTGTGTAAGCGCAGTCATCCTGTGGTTATCCTTTGGCGACCACAGTGATAGGAAAATCCGGATACGGGATCCGCCAACCATACCCTCATACCGTTTCCAGTTTGGTGAGCTGTGGCCCCTTAAGTTGTGACTGTTACTGCAAATAGCCAAAACACTCTGAGACGGCGTTCTACAAAACTCACTATCGAATGTGCGCAGTTGTAGATAACTCCTAACAGTATGGTAATGAAAATGACGGTTGATCTAAAGTGCAAGGTCTCACAGGAAATTTACGCTTTTATCAATGGGCGAAATACTCACCAATATTTTTGGGGAGAGGTTATCGCGGATCAGTGTGAGGGTAGCCGCGAGAAGGAAAGTTGCAGAAAAAAATAGCACGTTGTTCCAACCAGACACATTGTCTAACGGAGTCACAACGACTTCGAAGCCTTTTTCAGTACAATTCCACGTACCACCTGCATACAGAAGTGACACCCACATTTCACGAAAGAACACACTGAATGAAGGCACATGGTTTGTGGCGGCGTCGTACGCTTCCGTCCAACTGCTATAACCGACGTAGTCAAGAACCGGCTGTAACTGACTGGAATTTGAAGCAGCCGCCGTTGAGTCCAGCTGCATTTTCTGTCAGCTGGAAAAATAACCAATTATTAAGACGGTCGGTAGAGAGACCTTATTACAGTCGACGTTACTCTCTAGAGGACAGCGTAACTGAAATTTAAACAGATTTAAATGGCCGTGGGAATAAATAGCATGGATGAATTGGTAATCAGGTATAAGGAGGGTGGCGCCACAAAACCCAGGTATCGCAGGAGAAAACTTGTTAATAGGATATCTTGGGTTCGAAACACATAGGAAAAAAGGTATAAGAACGCAAGTAGAACTCAAAGAGAAAGCGAAGATAGAAATTTTGACTGAGGAAGGAATGCTACAGGAAACCATGTTTCTTCAATCCGAAGCAGTGACGCCATCATTTTTAACTTCAAACTGGTTGCTAGCATTATGTCTTATTGCTGGTCGGCTACCATTGTTGATAATGCCATCATTTAGTGCAGGATGGTCGCGGAAACGGCAAATTCCTTGGGTACTAAATTGTTAGTAGAACCCGCACCAAATAAGTTATAGCGTTGTACGCATTCGAGTAGGAAGGGTACTCGCTCAAAGATTTCAATTAGTCCACTGAATGGTAATTACTGAGGATTATTTGCTTGCAGCATTTCGTTGTTTCCATGCTACTCTATTGTGTTTATCAAACCTCGTAACTAATAGTTTAGTTTGGGAATGCGCATTGGATTGTAATACTGGTGCAGTTTCGGTAGTTAAATGCGTGAAGTACCTGATAGTTGCTCTTTTTGCTTGCAATACCAAAATGCGGCCAGTACCCGAAGCATTTTATGTGTGTTGCCTGCAGCACCCATTGCTCAGCATGGTGACAAAAGAAACACGTCTTTGTCTGTTCAATGTCATTATTAGAAGTGCTACTTGCGACATACGTCCCATGTTGCCATGCATACTTTAGACTTTATAATAGGATCATATCTGTGATACTGAGGGTCATTTTGAAATGCATGTTGTGTGGATGGATTGCGACACGCAACCACAATGTTGACCGCGATTCCCATTTAAGTGAATGTTGGTCTTTCGATCACGAGGACCGTAGCTGAAGCAGATAGAAACTGAGGGCTGTCCGTCCGAAAATACTGCCCCCTTACGAAGCGTTTCGATGTTATTACATCTCATCAGAGTTAGTAGGCATCGAACCCGGGACCATTGAGAAGTTATTTGTGACCGTTACCCCTTAGCCACCCGGTCAAGACGGGCAACGCTTGGCACAACGGATAATTATTGAAGTTGCGTGTCCCAATCCATACACACAACGTGCATTTCAAAACAATCCTCAATATCAATGATTATCCGTTGTGTCAAGCGTTGCCCGTCATGACCCGGTGGCTTATGGATAGCGGTCACAACTAACATCCCAATGGTCCCGGATTCGATGCCTGCTAACTTTATCTGATGAGATGTAATGAGTCGAAATGGGTCGTAGGAGTGTAGTGTTTTCGGGCGGGTAGCCCTCAATTTCTATCCGGATTATATCTTGCTTTTCTGTCTTCGTAGGGCCAAAAGGAATCCTAAGACTGAAAGATCTGTCGACACCTAAGCAAGAAGTACAGAATGGTACTCTCCATTTTCCTCCCATCTTTGGTAGATGTGGTCAATTAGTTGAGCAGCGAATATAACAGAATCATACTGAGGGTCGACTGTGAAGTTTCGGAAGACCACCTGACGGAATTTTCGCATTGCGACCCGAGTTATATCGTAACCCACATGCAAGCTCGGATGACGTATGAAGTCTTCGCATCAGTTACTATGGTACTTCTATGTTGTTATTGGTTGAAAAGACTCTGAAGCAGTACTTACGTCAGATCCATGCATCCTAAGGCTTCCCGTTTAGTTCATAACCATAAAAGATAAACGAAGTGTTCGAATGGATGCAAGAAAGAGGTGCGATAAACGTGAAAGAGGAGATACTGGAATGAATCAACAAAGATTAGGCTTCCCGGGGGAGGATTGGGAAATCAGTTTTCAGAATCGCCAATAATATTGTTGGGGGTTGTCCTGTAAAGTGCAGTTAGACTGTCGTCCATGTCCAGCTTTTCTCAATGTACCAGGTGCGTTCAACGTAGTGGCGTCAACAAACAATACCAAACTAGCAAGTGCAGATAAAATTGCAATGAGTTGGTACACAAGAATAAATAGTATTTCAACGCATGCAAAAATAACTTCAGATTCCAGATTGATTAGTTTCAAATCTACACATCACTGTTATTGTAAATGGAGAGCTGTGCGCACAGTAATGAACACCACGAGCACGTCTTGAAGTTTATTTGCAGATTAGTTTAGGTTGTTTGCTCAATGTAATTTCACTATTTGTGAAGAGATTGCAGCCACCCTCACACAACCAAAATAGTACATTCTATATTGTCCTCGTGAGTCAGCGAACAAGTCAACTGATTTAAGTTTAAGTAAATTGAAATTGGATGTTACCTGTCTGAAAACACGGCAGTTCAAGACGCGTCTCAGCCTCCTTTGATCTCATCAGTTAGATATAACAGACCTCAAACCCGGGATCATTAGAGTGCTAGTTAGTACTTATACCCTTCTACTCACTGAATCATGACGGGTAATGCTTGGTCCAACGGATATTATCTAATCAGCGGGTCATTTTGGAGTACTGGTTGTGAGCGTTAATTGCGTCGAACAATCGTAATGTAAACTGCCATTCACGTTGAAGTGAATCTTGGTCAATGCAATTACTGGCACCGCAGCAGAAGCAGATGGAAATTGGGTGCCACCCGCCCGTGACGTTAGTCTACGACGTAACGTCCTGACCATCTGGAGGCGGACCATTAGTAAACGTGCGTTGTTGGTAACAGTTGGCCAGAGCAACTGGTAAAAGTATGGCGACATAATGGTCATTTACTGGTCATACACTGTTGAGAAATGGGAGCAGTTTGAATTGTGGTGGCTCAATGTTGTGACAAGGACATTGCTGGCGACTGAATGAGATGTCAGCCATTTTGTTAGCTAATGTTTGAGAAATTGTAAATAAAACGTACAGTAAAACACTTTGGATCTAAATGCCTTCTGCTTGTAAAGAGAACGCTGAGTAGCCAATTCCACAATCAAATCTAACAATCAAAGCTGAACCACTCTGCCAAGCGCGGTTCGTTCGGTCAAATGGCCTGGTAACCAAAGTGTAAGCAGTTAGTCATTATTTTTTGATTCCATTTCCATCTCAAACGCTCACTGACTGAAAAGCTCGAACAAAAGCGAACCTGGCCGTAGAATGCAGTGCTGGGATGCAGCGGCATCGAAAATCCAATGAATTGTGTATGTATAGAAAGGCTTGTTTTCATAGTTCTTCACTATGACTTCTTTTCAACTGTATTGAAACTGATGGGCAGAGTAAAATGCTGTGAAGATTACGGACGTGCAAACAAGTGCGTCAATGAAACGACTATCTAGATGTAGGTTTAACAGTGAACTGCTACCAGAAGCGAAATCTGCACGACATTGTGTTTATAAGCGTACAAGTTGTAGATGTTGAAACCCTTGTGTATTATCAAGCAAATTTAGTAACTTGCGAACCAAATTAGAGAAAGATTATTTGCGTTGGATATTCAACACAAAGAAGCTCATTTCCGTTCGACATAACTGAGAAGAAGGCAGAGATACCGAAAATGTGTCTGTACACATATAATGCAGATAGGGAGATGATATGAGTGAGTGCCATTAAATTTGCAAGCTAACAGTCGGATGCAGCTTCAGGGTTATTTCCCACACAATGGAACTTTGTTAGCTAAATCTTCGAAGCCGGTTAATCACCAAAGAAGCATGTTCCGACAGGCTGAGCCTCCTAGTGCTAAAACTTTTCAAAACATCACGTCGTCTGGGAATCGGATCGTCCAACGGGATTTCCAGGATGCTACTTTTTTGGCTACACTTCCGTCAACAACTCTACAACAGCAGCCACAATAAACGTTTACGCTTACTTGGCCTTAGGTCGTTTAAAACTCGAAACCGGTGTTTAAGAACAGTAATTTGCAACCTTTGCTCTGGAAACTAAGTTTAAGTGTATGCGCGCACCTGACAATCCATTGGTCCTTCTATGTAGACTGTATGGTTACGGATCCCTGAGACTAGAAGATCATACACATGAAAGTTTTCCATCAGTGATTGGAGAAATCAGGTGTGAAATCGTGCTTAAAACAAGAGTGAGGTCTCGGTATCCAATGAGAAAGCCATAATCAGACTGTTTAACTCGGAACTCAGTGGTCAAAATTCATCTACAGGGCTGAATCCCTATTTATCAAGAAATGTACATATTCAATTACTAGCGCATAATCATCATCATCAGTACACCTTAACTGAGGATGAGAAACACGCCTCAGTTAATGTGCTGCAATGCAAAAAGATGAGGCCAAAAAATTACACTACAAATTCCACCACAAAAAATAAGATGTTAAATAGTATATTCTGCGTTTTGCATGAAATCGGGATTAGATGAGGAACCTAAAGGGAGGTGGATGAACAAAGAAACTCGCAACACGAACGCCATTGGGGCCAGTTCTTCGCCATATCAGCAAGTGTGTCCAATCAATCCTGTTCATTGGCCTTAGAACTCCAGCCAGGCAGTCGGGATGCACCAACCGACGCCAGATTCGAAGTGAGGGTTTTCATTCCTCTCGACCAAATAATCTTTTAGCCTCCGCTCTTCCTCTTCCAACCGCATCCCCGGCGCGCAAACAAGGCACGTCGCGGACGTCGGTGTGTTGGCGTGCGCAACACGTGGCCCAGCTATCGGAGCCTGGTGAGAGGAACACAATACAAACTCACTGACCCTATCATCTATATATTGAATCATCCGGCAAATGGCCACGTGTCTGTCAAAAACATGGACATAAATCCTTTTTGCTTGTGCTAGATGAACATATATGTGGCAGCATATAAACCACATTCAATGCAGTAAGCTTCCGATACCTAGAGATAAGACTCAGTGGAGCGCTACCATGCATGATTTTGGAGGATGACAAAGAGCGAATGTCGGATGCCAGGCCATGGAAGCGAAACGCTGCGAAATTTCATATTGGTCAAACCGCATTTTGTAATGTGATGCTAAATTTACTACACAATTAGCTGAACGTGAAAAATGAAAAAGGTAAATATGTATGTGAAAGTGTTCAAGGTGACATGGTTGATGTCCTTGAGGTAGCAATGAAAGATAGTCGTTCTAGCAGCTAGCTAGTTCTATGCAGTTCCAGTTAGCAAAGACTCGAGAGGAGGAGTATGAGTAGCTCTACAACATTCAGCCTAAATCATTCAGCTGAAAACATGCTGTAGCACGGGAAGTGGCGTCACAAGTGGACCATACGTAGTTCTTCCAGAAACTTTCTTCAAATCAAACCAATAGTCATTAGTTTACAATTCATTAGCTTAGTACGAAGATACTATGGACTTGATTAATTTGAGAGTAGGATGCTGTGCGGAGATCGCGTGGCCAGGAAGCTTTCAGCTTCAATCCGTAAGGTAATCCAGGCTGGAAATGAATCCACAAAGTTTTGATCCAAGTGCTTTCGACCTGCCAGTGATGTGTGCGAACGTGACAAAAAGCAGCTGCTTATAACGTTATTGACAAAGTGCCTTATGGTATATAGCAGGATCAACCGCGATTCTTTTCTAATATGTGTGGCTACATCTACGTATGGCAAACAGTTTAAGGGATAGACGTGAAGCAATCAACAAAACCAAAGCAGGCGGAAATCGAGCGAATCATTATGTCATTTTTACGCTTCTTTGTTTTCTTGCCATTTTTAATATTTGAAGCACTAACCATGTGAATAAAGACAATGCTGTACACAGTTCTCCGACCTACTGCGGTTTGGGAACATGTCCTCAAGCGTGTCAAACCACTGGCAATCCTCACTCTTGGGTCCCCATCTAGCAGATGTACTGGTCCACCGGCGGTTAAACGTGACACCAGCGATTTTATGTTTTGGCATAAATTGGGAGAGATTTGCACATGAAATGTGAGCTCTTTTCTTGAAAAGCAGGATAATAACGTATTCGCCCCAAGGAGAAGGCACTTTTCTTCATGTCAGATTTCAGAGAACAATGAGGCCAGCTGGTTAATGATCGTTATGCAACCATACTCGAACGGCTCTGGAGCATACCAGTTTATGCCGGCAACCTTGAATCGCCTCAAAGATCGAATATCGAAACAGACTTCCTCTTCACTGGGTGGATCCAGTGGGAAGAGCCAGCATAGGCAACTGAGTCTACTGCGCGCAAGAATGGACAGTGGAGCCAGTGGAATTGCGAATGAAAGTGCTAGACCCAACGGTCCAAATGCCTCTGCTGGTTGGTGATCGGCGACCCATTCGCCTCGCAGATCACTTCACCGACACCAGGCTTCCTGAGACGAGCGGATTGATGGAGTTGGAAGAGATTACGGGTATTGTCAGAGACAGCATCGGTCCCCATCTCCAAGGCACGTTCATATCACCAAGTCACGTGATTCTTGCTCAGACGTTCTTTGAGCTGCCGGTTAACAGAGCGGCACCGTTCGTTGTAATCTGATTGCGCAGGAATGTCTCTGTGGTGATCAGACGGCTTCAGAGAGTTAGTGGCGATCCAGGCCTTTAAAAGGCGTCTAACTATGGATTCCATCTCTGGAGTACGCCCGAAAAAGATAAGCAGTCTTGCCGGCGCTTACGGTGAACCGGAATTTGGTCACTGTCCATGCCAGAATACTGACTACTGAGAAAATGCAGCGAATAGAGATGCCTGTGTAGCTACGTCTAAAATCCTTTAAGCAAAGCTATCTATTATGACGGTGATTATTCTCGAAATCTCAAATCGGTAAAATGTAAGTACAGGCGTTTCTTAAACTTCGACACTGACTTTGTTTCCACTCTGTCTGCAAGCAGGTTGTTCCAAATATTCACCACCCTCCGCTCGAAGCAGAGTTGGGGATCGACCAGCTTCAAATCCGGTACGACAAGTTTACCGGTGTTCTTCGGTGCTGCTTGGTGTGCGCAGATGAAGCAGCGGTCTCAACCTGGGGTAACCACCCAGATATAATATCCGGTGCGTCATGCTGAGGTCAACCCGCATTCGACGATAAGACAGGATGTACAACCCTAATCTCTTGCACCGGTTTTCATATAACACACCTCGTAAACCGGGGATGAGCCTTGTGGTGACACGCTGTACCCGCTTAATCCTTTGCACCTCGCGCCGCGTGAGAGGACAGTAGGTGCGTGAGCTGTACCCTAGCATTGGTCTGATGATAGAAGAGGCGGGTGGCTACCTCTTCGAACCAAATGCAGAAGAAGCGTTTGAGCGCCCAGAGCATGCGCAGTCCGTTTTGGCAGTCTGTTCGTGTTTTCAACGGATTTCAAACCACAGCGTGAGAGTACGCCGAGATCTTTCATGGATGGCGATGGGTTTAACTGTTGGCCGACCACATTGTAGACTCGGCCATTACCAAGTTTGCACAGGCTAATAAATACCGATTTGACCGCATTGATCGGAAGGTTGACCATTGCTGACCACGTGGAGAGGCGGTCAAGATCACGCTGAAGTAGGTGACAGTCCTAGGGCGCCTTACTTACCCTTCGTACCTTAAAGTCATCTGCAAACAACGCGGAAGGTGAACTGAGATGCTGAGGCAAAGCGTTCATGTGGATCAGGTGCAAAATAAGCCCAAGGACTGTACCCTGCCGGGACGCCACTGATAGAAGGGTACCACTCGGTCAAGTGGTTGTCCACCTGCACACTCTACGTCTGACCACTAAGGAAGTCACTGATCCACTGGTGCAGTGAGCCTCTAACACCGCACATATGCAGCTTCCATAGTTCACCTTGGCAAACGTATTACTGATGTCGATGTACAAGACGTCATCCGAGTTCCTTTGGTTTAACGCTTACAAGCATTGGTGTCTCGAGAAGAGCAGGTTTCTGATGCATGACCGACCTTTCATGAAACCGTGCTGGGGGGGGGGCGTCAAGATGTTTTCGACTCGAGATGCTGTAGAAGATCACGCTTCACGTCCTTCTCGAGTGTCTTGGCCAAAACAGAGGTCAGGCGTTTCTGCCAGTAGTTGTTCACCTTGCTCGGATGGCTGCCTTTCAAAATTGATTTTACCACTGAGCATTTCCAGTGGCTCAACCATAAATCAGCGGACTGAATGGCCTTCCAAACAAGCATAGGTTCTTTTTCCCGTTAGCCCATGCTCAAACGAGAGTTTACTTCTGCACTCCAGAGTAAAGAGGTTCTGCTGCGGACGATTTTTTGGAGGTGTAGGCAATAACTCATTCACGTCCGTTCTGGATTTGGCATAGTATGCCACCCAACCCAATGTTTGAGGCTTCAGTGGATGCAATCGAGGAACATGTTACGTCAAAAATTGCCATGACTGACGTGGAAGCATTGCGGCGTTTTATCTCTTCAGTGGCAGCTTGCTGGGTTTGAGCTAAAATAAATGCACTTTCTTCCCTTTTTACTTCCTGCATGGGCCCGGCAATTTTTTATAGTCCTGTAAAAATGTAGGTTGTACGAACTCATACATAGAAAGTGGTTTAAATTCTTATTGTTCGGTGGGCGAGGAGCTTCTGTGATGGATCGCGTGCTTTTAACGTTCGGCTTGATGCCATCAGTTGTAATGTGGCCCAGAAACATGATATCGCTAGCATTAAGTTTGTATTCTTGGAGATTTAAACAAAGGTTGAGCTCTTTCAGTTTGCGTAAAACTGCATGCAGTCGTGAATGATGATCTTATAGTGCCCTAGCGAAGACACTTATATCCTCCATGTACACCAGTTAACCGTGTAAATTTGTAAGTGATCGGACCATACGCTTCTGCCAAGAAGCTGGGGCTGTACTCAAACGTATGAGCAAAGCCTTAGACTGAAAGAACCCATCCATCTTGAGAAATGCTGTCAGTGGTCGTAATTGCTGAACTAAAAATATGTGGAAGAAAGTCTTCCTCATATCCAATTTGGAAGAAAATCGGGCACTCGTTAGATTGACTAACAGTTTATCCGCTGTTGGAAGTACAAACTTCTCAACCACTATTTGCCGACTGAGGACTTGTGGGTCAATGCATATTTTCACTACGCCGTCCTTCTCGGGGATTGTAACCATAAAGTGTACCCATTTAGAACAATTAATCGGTTCAATGATATAATCCGCAACCATTTGACTGAGTAGTAGCTACCGGTTTAGAATTCTATTTCAGAATTATATGGTGAAGGAAGCAGAGATCTCGCCTTATTATTTCATCAAACAGCTTCAGGTATTGCCTTTGTTGGCTGGATAGGTTGACCACCCAGATAAGGACGGCGTAACTCTCAGCTCAACCACAGTATTTCGTCCAAGTAGTGGGTGATTATTTTCACGAATGACGCAAACAGCAACTGATGCTTTAAGGTCCCCAACTGCAGGATAATCACAACAATGAACAATGATTTATGTCGGGTAAAAAGCAGCTGCTTGACAAGTCCCGCAGGATGGTGGGGGTAAAACTACAATTATCAAACGATAGGTGAGTAGCCCGTTTGAGAGTTTATCCAGCAGATACGTTGCTGAATAATAGTAGTGTAAGTGGGAACTGAATGTGAACGACGGGGCAACATGAGGACAGCTATAGTTGATGTATTACATGTGAAAGTAAAAACAAAATTACTCACTTCTATCCCGCATCCTCAGGTTTACGTAACATGCTAATCCGGTTTAGAGTGATAATAAATATATTCCAAAGTTGCACAACTTAGGCAACGTAGTGATGGAGGCCAAGATACAAAGTTTTTTTGAAAATATCCAATGTGGGGTATGAAACAACGAATTTCGGGAGAAAGTTCCAGGGTTGGCAAACCCGAAGAGAAAAATAATTCCGCCGTCATTCCAGACGGCTAAACTGTGTACACAAGTTCAGGGGGTTACCTCTGGGATTGGCGTTAAGACTGAGCTTCAGCAAGTGACGGCATACGTGCTTAGGGTCACTCAATATTTGGTAGACTAATATGAGATCGCCACGCAGCCTTCGGTAGCGGCCACTGAAAACACCCATTTACTTCAGGCTTTGATTGTAGGACAGATTTCGTAGACCCTTGACGTTATTTGTGGCTCTGCTTGGGGCTTTTCTCTACTACTTCTAAGTCGCGCTTCAACCAAGCTTGCCAAGCTTGGATGGCGTATTCAACGTGAGAGCGCACTTAAGAATTGTGCAGCATGGGGAAGATGGATGGGTCGAATCTTCCGAATGTTCTCCGCGGCAAGCCGACATACTGATTTGCTCTCTTTGCAGCTGCCTTCGACTGTTTTGAACAGTTAAGGTCACTTTGAATGAGCAGCAATACTATACGCGGTAGAGAACCGTATAGGACTTTGTACAACTCTCAAACCGGTAGGTTGTGGGATGCAAGGGTATATCAGGTAAATGACTGTCATAAAAACTATTTGGAACTATCGTAACAGGAGACGCGGATTCAAGTTCCATGTCAACCTGTGTTGTTCTGTAGTGTACGCTAAACGCCACAGTAGAAATGTCAGACATTGGGAGTTTAGGTTCTGCACAATGGGGACAACAATAAGAAATCCTATTGTTATTATCGATAGAAAGTGCATTTTTAATCCACTTACAGGCAAAGCCGCATAAGGATCGGTGGGGAGTAATTAAGAAATGTGTCCTGAATGACACAATGAGTGTAATGCTCCGTTTACCACACTTTTTGCAATCCATTTCCATGGCAAGGCCCTTGGCAAAATTGTCTTTAAGCCATAGGCTGCCGCAGTGAAAGCGCTTCTGTGCAGTCTGTGGTTTAGTTGGCGATCGATAAATCAACAACCTGTATTCCTGTCTGTATAGCAAAACATCGCGACTGTTCTACAGCATCCGTTTTGAAGCGAACGATTTCTGATGCCATGTCCCAAGTCAATTTCGATGCGTCTTCGAAGAGTAGAAATCCCAGATTCTGACTGTTTGTTATTCCACAAATCAACTGTTGCACTAGCACGACCCTCTCGATTTTGTTTTTCGGTACAGAAGAATAAATAAAAAATTTATTCTCGAATGCTTCGAGGCATGCTTCATCAGGCATGGTAAAAGTTTTGCAGGCAGTGTTTCGCAGTAGGCACATGGTATTGTATGCCAAATGGGGCAAGTACAGGTGAGGAAAACATCAAAGATGATGTGGCCATTGTCTGTGTCCATGTGGATGTAGCCTAGTGTGTGAAACCGCAAGCTGTGACTTCATTCAGTGACGAGTCACATCCGCCACGTCGTAGTGTTTTTAAACGGACTTTTGTGGATTTTTATAAGGAAAACACTTGCCAGGCGAAAACCAACCACGTCCTGGAACACTGCCGTCTATCCGTATGGACGGTAATATATAAATATTACCGCCTGTGCGAGGCACGCCACCAAAGGCAGGATAATGTAGGTGCAAAGATGTACAATATTTTGATTATACGTTAAATGGGATTTGAATTCCGGACAACCATGGACAAATGAAGGGCACAGGTAGCTCGAATGGAGCATAAAACAATATTCTCCATTTGCTTTCTTCGGACTATATGTGGTAAACTTGTGTGATATTGTCCAATATGTGAAAGATGAGGTCATTGAGTTGTAATGGGAGCAAAGAATGAAGCCCATTTGAAAAAAAAGTGCTCGATGAATGTAATTTTGCTCATGTGGTCACATTTGTCGAGGCTGAGACAACTTTCTGCTAGTTGCAGTCGACGGTCATTCAATTTCGTTTGATAGTGTTAAGTGCTGGCTGATTCATAGAGACGACGATCGGAAAGCGTCAGTTTGTTTCACTATGGCGAAGTAGTTTGACTGGATTCTCCGGTGGTTAACAATAGTCAAATGAGCTAAATCGGTCTTCCTTTGCAGTCTCCGGGAGATGTATTCGAATCGCAATGGAAAAACTGTTATCTTGTTCGTTGGAATTAATCCACTGGCGGGGTGGACGGTGTAGCGCGCCATGGTAGAATCCACTGGCGAGGTGGGTGAAGTGTGAATGGACATAAGCCGCGAATGGGGCGATTAACGAAATGTTCCAGAGATTCCGATGGATATTGGGCAAGTCAGACAAATTTGAATCTAACTGTGAAAAGGTTTGTACGTTGGCCCTATGACTAACCCAACACTTCCAGCGCTTTAGTCAAGGTATCTTGAGACTGCAGCTCCAAGGCATCAAATTGGTGCTGCTCTTCGACACCTAACAGTTGCATGAGAAGTCAATTTCTGGCATTCCGGGTAGTTAGAAGCTGCAGGTAGGAAGGCTACATAGTTTGTAAACGTTATCCGCAACTGGGTTCACGCAGTTTCAGTAGAACTTGCGGTGGGATCGCACCCGTAAGCTGTGAGAGAATGTAACTGTAGTCGCATGGCACAGGTTTGTAAACCGCGACAACAGTGTTGTGTACGCAAGTAGAGGACCACTGCATGCGAAGTAGCAGTGTATTTTTGCCTCATGTCTAACTAACGCCTAAACATATAAGGGAGAAATATGGCTGATTGTGCATTTGTGCGCATATGTCACTGACGAGTGTAACACGAAGTGTCTGAAGTTGTGGGGGGAATACACAACAATGAGCAATACAGAATATAAAATAAAAACCATTCAAGTGATATAATATTAAGCATCTGGAATGGGAATGTGGTTGGAGGACAAAGCTAAAGTGGAGGGGGAAGGACAAAGAAATTCATAAGACAAAAGCCATTAAAGTCCGCTTTTTGCCATGTCACCAAGTACATCCAACCGAACGGGTTCGTCACCCTTGGAAGTCCAGTTTGACAGTCGGGAGGCACCAACCGACGTCACATTTGTAGTGTAGCTCTCCATTCATCTTGGCTGTCATAACAAATTTCCCTCCTCTTCTTCTACCCACCTATTGGTCTTGCAGACAACGCACATCGCGGGAGTCGGTGTGCGGCATGCGCAACACGTGGCCCAGCCATCAGAGTGTAGGGCGTGATAAAAATGCGTTCAGCGGTTCACCCGCTCTGCCCGCACCAAATGCGCGAAGCCGAACACCCTCATTGCTCACGCAGCGTTCCTACCAGACTTGACCTAAACCATGAAGGCAACGATGGTCGAACACAACAAGCCTCCTTATATCTATCGACTTAATGGTTCAGGTTTCGCAGTAGTACAGTAAAGTTGAACGCACAGCTGCTTTACATACTGCCCTTAATGGCGAGAGTTATTCGCGCCGGCGCCACAGGTAACAGAGATTGGAAAAGCGTCTCAGCTGTTACTATTGGGTTCATGGCCCCATCTTCTATTCAACAGGTGCTAATATATCTGTGTACGTACTTGAATGTCTGAACGACTTCTAGCTGATCATCACTGAGGGTCAGTGAAGGTGGGAGCAGTTGCCAGTCTTTGGGAATGAGTTTCAGTTCGAGAGTGCAAAGCATAACCCGAAACAACTGACAACCAGTGCCAAAGTGTTTAGTGCCGTTTGGCACGTTTGTGAATTGTCATGCATTATGGAAATGTCATTGATGTACTCTAAGTCTAGAAGTAGATAGACTGGGAGTAGCTCCGCACCTTGTACGTCGTCGATGACGAAGTCAAAAAGTAAAAGTGACAGTTGGCAGCCTTGTCTCACACTGCTGGATGGTTGCAAATAGAATACAAAAAAGCCCCTCAAAATCAGTGGTGTTCACCAAGACGTACCAGTCAGTAAATTACATGGATTGATTGAATGCGTTGAAACGATAAGATGACTTCATTATTTCAACAATCTGTAGATAGTTATTCAATAAAACGACATTTATTTGGCATCGTAAAATGCAGACTAAAGTACCATTGTTCAGTACAATGAACAATCCTTTATCAGGGGTAACAAAGAATGTGCTTGTAAAGTCCCGTAGAATCCTTGGAGTAAAAATTAACATTGAACTTAAAAGGAACAAATAATATAAAGTGCCGTTATATTTCAGTAAATGTGTGAGAAGCAAAAAGGAAACGACAGGGCTCACTCATGTGTTGCTTCATTTGACAGGCGTGGGATGTTAACCTAGTTTCGATACATCCAGGCTACTCGCATGGACACTTCTGCATGTATCCTCACCGCCACGTTGCGGAAAGCACCGTTAAGCATATGGTTAGGTTTGCGTTATTTCGTCCTCCAAGTCTAACGGATTATAACAAGTTAAGCAAGTTGGAAAGCGTTTTGTATAAGCGTTTTTTGATTAGTGTTAATGTATGGGCAAGGATACCGTGAGTTGGAAGGGCATTCCAGGCACGGGACACACGGAGAGAGAAAACGTTTCGTCGATAATCAAGTCGACTGTAGTGCGTAGCCACTTTGACCTGATGTCCTCTCAGGTTGGTATTCTGGCTTAGCTGCAACAGATTGCGACATGGGTGAGTTGGATTCATCAGTATTAAAAAAAAGCATGGTTAGGTTTCCTCCCTGACGTCCATATTCACCATTGTACAATCTCAGGAACTGCAGTCTGCGTTAATAGGAGAGATGAAACAATCCTCTAACAGATTCGGTCGCTCTACGTTGTGGAGCTTCAACTGCATCGCCGCCGCGCTTGCGCCAGGGACGCCAGGTCTGGATCGCATATTCCACGTGAGGCCTCACGTAGGCGTTTAGAATTTACGAAAAGATTGATGACTCAAAATACCCGAAAGCATTCCGCAGGACTCTAGGATGTTGACTGGCACTTTTTGATGCGTTTTCAGCCTGTCTCGAGCAACCAAGATCCTACTGCACAATCACCCCAAGGTCACTTTACTGGGAGGCACGTTGTAGCTGCTGGTCCCCAAGTCCATATTAATAGGGAAGCTGATGGCGTATACTAACGACTTTGCACTTGACCACGCATAAGTCCTGTCGAGATCGCTCCATAATGCCATGTGATCATCCGATATCCTGATGTCATGCCAAATTTTGACATCATCTACGAATAGTAAGAAATGCGACTGCAGTACACTGTCAAGGTCGTTGATGAATGTTAGGAAGAAACGTGGCCCCAGTACCGATCTTGGAGCGCGCCAAACTGGACGTAAATTGGAGCTGCGGACTCTCACATTCAGCTGACGCGGAGTGAGGAAGTTACCAATCCTACCGAGCAGAGCGTCATCGATTCCGTAGCTTCGAACCTTGTGAAGGAGGATGCGGTGGTCCAAATGATCGAACGCTTTCGAGAAGTCCAGATGAACAACCTCGACTTCCACTCTGGCATTGAGTGACTCTGTCCAGCTTGCTCGGGCTAGCAGCAATTTGGTAGTGCAGGGTCGATTTCGGCGAAATCCGTGTTGTTGTGACACTAGGATGTTGTGGCTATCAAGATACCAAATGAGCGCCTCCGCAAGTATATGTTCCATTACGTTGGATAAAACTGGGTGGAGAGTGATTGGAAGGTAGTTCAAGGGCTCTGAACGATGACCACTTCTATAACTAGGAGTAAGTACTCATGTTTCCACTTCCTGGGAATTTGCATTTCGTCGAGACAACGTTGTAAGGCCCGAGCTAATGGTTCGGCAAGGTTCATGACCGCTGTCTTCAATGACTTCGGTTTGATGTCGTCCACGCCCAGGTGAACTGTGCACGCGCAATCATATTAGCGTTTTCATCACATTAGCTGCTGTGAACGATACATGGTTTAACCCTTGTGGTGTTGGAAGCCGTGTCAAAAGCGGATGAAACGATGATACAATGCGGTAGGTATGGATGAAGTGTTGGCGAAGCAGATTGGCTGCATCTTGTGCGGTTTGCACAAGACAATCTGCGTTACACTCTGCGGAACATGTTTACGTGTTTTTGCAGCAATCTGGGATTTGTACTGAATTTCGCCCCTAAGTTTTTTTAATGCTGGAGTTTGTCTCCGTGGATCAACTTAACGCAGTGGTTTCGGCCAAGAAGGACCAATCGGTTACTTTCACAAGGTTGGACAAAGTATCGTAATGTGTAACGATGTGGGTTTCCACTTTGTTCTCACTGATATACTCCGAGTAACAGATGTAACGGAAAAGCAAATTCGCGTGGTCGCTACGGCCAACTGGTTCATCTATGGTCACGGGGTCACTCATCAGTCTCTCGTTGGAGAGCACAAGGCCCAAAACAGAATGTATGTCACCAGTTCGGTATTTATTGGGAAAGATGACATGGTTGTACAGAGGTACATCCGCGAGCACTTATTGCAACTTAGTCTTGAATTGTTCGCTGTGCGATGCTGGAACTTCGATT
This sequence comes from Dicrocoelium dendriticum, assembly GCA_944474145.2. NCBI lineage: Eukaryota > Metazoa > Platyhelminthes > Trematoda > Plagiorchiida > Dicrocoeliidae > Dicrocoelium > Dicrocoelium dendriticum. The sequence goes on along the minus strand of OX104070.1, from coordinate 50,164,495 downwards.
GCGTGCAGGTTGTTGTCACCCACCAGCAAGACATGGCCTTATGGTCGTGTCAGGACTCGTTTCATCGCAGAAGATAGTTATTGATCCTTTTCCAAGGTGGAGATTAGAAGACGGTAAACTATTGATAGGAAACACACATCACCACCTTTCAGATGCATACGACACCGAAGAGAATGGACGACTTTCGTTTATGGGTCCTCAATGATATCAACCTGCAGGTCGGATCAATAATACAGGAGTACTCCCTCGCCTCTTCTAGGTCGATCCTTTCGTATGGAAGTCATGTCGGGTCGTGCAATCTTATCATCCGTGCTCACCGTGTTGCTATATGTTTCGGTAACCATAACTAGGTCCCAAGGCGTGGAGACCTGACGAATGCGAAGTTCGGTTTGCTGCTGAGGAGGTCTTGTGCAATGGTATACATGCCAGGTCAGGGCATCGGTAGTCGGAAGCGTGTTTGTGAATGCTGGTTTCCGGTAAGGGTCTATGCCGACCCTTGAGGTGTCGGCTGCCGGTCATATTTTTCTAGGACCGATGACAATGTGGTGATATGTTGATGTATGTATGTGGTACGTTGTACAGAGCTTTCAGATGACTAGGGTGACCATCCTGTCCTCCTTCAGCTGCCGATATGTTTTGGCATTGTCTTCTTCCTGAGCTATACGGTGACAGAATTGTGTTGGCAAGTTGCTTGCTCAGTGTTGCATTGTTTAGCTGCGACCCGGTGCCTAGCGCCTTTACACCTCATTTGGATGGCTGAATATCACGCTTATTGTGCCACCTTTTGATCAGATATTCTGCCATCAGTTCGGAGTGCAATGATACTTTCATCACTCGGGGACCACACCCTTTGTAGTTAGATGATAGCGGCAACCTTGATGTCGAATTAGCGAGAACATTTTCGAGTGAGAACACTTCACGAATAAAACATCATTCATCCATGTCATGCGCTTTGCCCTCTAGCTCGCCTAATGTAGATCTCTGGGACACCATGAACAAGGATAGATTTTGTGTCTGGTTGTTTACTGAAGTCATCTGGATCTTGTTTACATTTCTGGCGTTCACTCCAAGGAACATCTGGAAAATTTCGAGCAGTGTATGTGGTGGTACGGAGGCGAGTGCCTGACAAGAGAACTGCCTCTGCACCATTATCTGACTGAAGTGTTGCCTGGAGTAACCGCGGTTCATCATAGTGTACGAAGTTTGGGTGGCGGACGAGACGCATCATATTGACTGGTTTAGCTTGAACACCTATTAGTTGAAACAGTGAGTCCCACTGTTTCTTGTTGTCTAGTGGGTTATCTTTTATGAAGTTCGCCCCGGATTAAGTCACATTAGAGCATATAACAGTCAGAAATTGTGGTGGTGTTTCAGCTTCTCCTTTTTTGAGGGGCCATTGGCTGCTTTATTCGTTTGGACAAATTATGGGGTCTTGAGTCCCATGGTGGTATTGGTAGTAGTAACTCGTTTGGCAGCGGGCGGGGTTACGATGGGAGGTGCCTCTGTCATATGGGTAGCAAAAACGGACGCATATATTGTCGGGCTTTTAACAGTGTTCAGTGTGGCGGTTGGCTCTGTTGAAGAATGTGTGGAGAATACATCTTTATAAGCAGCCGCTAATGTTGGGGTGGCTAACTGAAGCCAAAAGCTCAGGCTAGTCTCTCAACAAAATTACCGACTACCTAGGATCGCTTGCAGTAGGTAAAACTGGTTCCTACATTTTCCGCTGAAGTGAGAATCCAAGTCTAGAGCAGTGTGAGGACTGAAGCGGAAAAGATGTCTACCAAAAGTTATGTGATCTACTGCGCATCGGTTGGTTGATTAAGAGGGAACAACAGCAAGTGAGGCGTTTGACTAGCGAAAATAGTGCATGGTTTGCCGATTGACCCCAATGACACAGTAAGTTTTAATGCATCCGGTCTGCACACAAATGATTTTTGCGTACTAATGCTTGTTAATTGTTCCAGTTACCCGAGCAGTTTGTATTATACCCCGGACATGGATAGAGTGAAACTCGCTTTCAGTGCATGATTTATAATGTGTATTCAGAGTTGAACTAATATGTCACGTTTAGTCGCAAGTGAACTAAGCAGCTCGTGGCTTGCGATCACTATTTTACTTGCGCAACAACACATCTATACCAGACCCTGCCCCACACTATTCGCACCTCTAAGATTCACATATTTCGGAGGATTATGTATAGGTCCAAAGATCTAGAAATACTTCTACCTGTTCCACACTTTATACTACCAGTTAGATGCACACGAAAGCCACAGACTTTGTTTACATGCATATCATCATCAACCTTAGTAGACCAGCCATTTGAACAGATGCTTCGTTGCTGGGCAACCATGGAGATCTACGGAACGAAAAATAATAAGAGGGAGAGAAGGAGGACCTAGCGTAAAGTCCTAATGCCCTAAGCAAACATTTACAATGAAGGCACCCACACCGTGGCAACAACATATCATCGTAGCCAGCTGGCTATGATACAAAGATGAAGCGATCACAACGAGACAGCTTCCTTTCTGCTTTTACTCCCTCGCGTTATAATTATCCGTGCATATGCTAACCGTCTAAGTGAGTCATTCATGCCGAATTGGTCTGATTAAGGTCAAATCTAATCGATGAACATCCGAATGTAGCAATCAAAAAGCAGGGAGTAATAACCCATAATCAATATTCGGGAGAATGTCAGAGTATTTGACGCGCGTCCTACGCCATTTGCCATGTCTATTTGTATATGCTGAGAGCAAAACAACTAACTCTACAAGACTGTCTTTGAACGACAGAAACTATAAAGAAAATATCCGTCATTGGTACGTTCTTCCAACTTTGCTGTTATTTGATTTTGTAACCTATGTTTGTATGTGAAGGTATGTCAATGGATAGAATTTTCGGTGCTGCGGCATGCCTTGCGCCATACTTAGTGTTCAGCTGTAATTCGAAGAATCGCTGATTTTTGTCCACTTTACATTCGCCTCCGTCATATAGGTGAATCGATAAAACCAATTGTTAGGTACTCGCTCACAGTGTTCAGAGAAACTGCAACGGCCTATGTGCATTTCGTTCATGTGTGAGGTGCCCGCTCAGAAGCTTTTATCTCGCGTTCACTTTGCGCTGTGTTAGAGCGTAATCAAATCCGTAGGCACCTATCATCAGAACCGCAGCATGGTCGAAGGAGTGCTGCGTATGGAAATATGCTGGTACAGTGAGGTCAAGAAAGATTTACAGTTTGACTGACAAAGATGGACATATTGACACGGTTGTTTACGTAGAAAACGGTGTGATATTTTTATCTTGCTGCTGCGTGGAGCAGTTCAACCTTGGTTGAACCTAACCAAGTTGTCTGAGATAAACCCACACAGATACTAAGCTAGCGATATGCCAGACGCTGCACTATCAGGAACTGGTAGAATAATACGGGACCAAAAAACTAGAATCACTAACTGAGTATAGTTAATTAACTGAGGGACCTTACAGTGATGTTCAGCGGTATCATCGCCGAGTTTTAAAAGGGGTACAGGTAAGCAGTTTCGCGGCAAACAGAAGATCGATGACAGCCTTTTTACCGTGCAGGCATCCGAACATCAAGGGATTCCGAACAGTAATGAAATCAATGGAACAATGGATTTATCACGTATAGAAGAGCGAATAGTTAACCATTGTCCACACTTGAAGACTGCGATCAAAATGGATGTATCAAAACGCAACAAAAATGAGCGTAGCGTTGGACATACCGAAAATTTCAGATGTTCACCTTGCTTGGCTACATTTTCGCTTGTCCCAGTAACGCGGATGAAATTATGTAATTCAGGTAGTTTAAGGCAAGTCGAGTTTTGGATTCGGAGAATGTAGGAGCAGATAGGACAAAAGGCGGAAATAAGTTCCAAGGCTAGGATACACGAACTGTATACCAGTTCCTGCAACATTCCAACCGGCTATACTGTGTCACCAATTGCAAATGGTCGCCTCTCAGTGGTGTTGTGACCGTTTCAATAATGGTCGGCATGGGTGATTAGAGTCCCTGAGGATCTGATACAGAAATATGAGATCACCTTGCAGCAAACGATATTGTGCACTAAAAACCCCAGAATATTTAATCGTTACTGGTAAGCGAGGTAGAGCAATCCCTTACTATATTTTATCATCCTACGTTGTGGCAACTCAAGAGCAGCGAGGTCACGTTTTCGCCAGGAGTGTCCCGCCTGGATGGCATATTCAACGTGTGGTCCCATGTAAGCGTTGAGCAATTGCAAAAAGAAGATGGGATCAAACTGGCTAAATGCCATTACAGTAGGCTTGATGTTGTCTGGTAATTTTCACTGCCATCTCTGCCTGTTTTGAGCACCCCAGATCGTCCTGTACGAACACCCCAAGATCACTTTCATGAAAATTGCACAGCAGGATGTCTCTCGCAGTTGATATTGGTAGGTGCTCTGGTGATGTATGTCCACTATTTTGAACTTGCCAAGGTTAAACTTAAGCTTGTTGTCAGTCGACCACTCGTAAGCCCTTTCGAGATCACTTTGCAGGACTATTTTGTCGTCTACGCTTTCGAATGTCTTGCAAAGCTTGAGGTGGTTCGCAAAGAGAGGAAGGTTCGGCGCCAACAATTTCGCCAGGTCGATTATGAACAGGTGGAATAATCGTGGTCGCAGAACCGAGCCTTGAGTAACGTTACAATGAACCTCTATCGGGTCGGAGAGAATGCCACGAACCGGCACCTTCAGGCGTCGTTAAAGTATGAAGGAATGAATCCATCCCAAGATATGATCGTCCATCCCGTAGCTTCGAAGCCTGTGATCAAGGCAATCAAATATCTTCGAGAAATCAAGATAAGCAGTGTCGACTCCCACTCCAGCTTCAACGGATTCCGTCTAGATCTCACGGGCTAAAAGATTCGTGGTACATGAGCGGTTTTGGCTGAATCCATGTTGCTGTTGCACGATGAGATGGCACTTTTATTAGTAACCCAATAATTTAGCAGAAATGGAACCAAGCAATTTTGGGCATCATTGAACGGACTAGGGGTAGTCTTGCGACGGTACACAGTCGCCATATTTTAAGTAAGTGGAAAAAATGCGAAGTCGGATTTCATCGGAGATATCTGTATGTAGGTACTCTCTGACGTTTACACTAAGTAGCCGGTTAGCTCCAGAATACAAATTACCCCAACTGTAGCTCGGCCTGAGATCAGTACCCCTGTTGTGATGGTGATGTCGCTTTTATTTCTGTGTAAAGCAACCAACCGGGCATGTATATCTTCTACCTAGACTTGATCATCAAGCTGTGTAAACGGTATTGGCTATCTTCATTACCACACCCATACTTTAGGATAAAGGTCGTATTTCTGGTAAAGAGATTCAAACGAGCTGCCTTCCAGTTAATGCGGACCTCCACGTAGTTCCTTTTTGATGCAATTTATTTCTTCACTTAGGTAGCATTATAGTGTTAGGATGGTTACTGTTAGAACTCAGTTCAGTTTGTCGGATTAAGTTACAGCAGAAAATAATCTAGCTGGGCTATAGATAGGAAAAAGAAAAGATTATTGTCAGATAAAAGGTTAAATACTGGACGAAATAAAATACATAAAGAGCTTCACCAAGCTTGAATCCTTAAATAAAGTCGTCAGCCATCGTTGCGAACTCGAAGACCAACATAAATGGAGATGGCACATACCAACACTGACTGAGATCTTCGTTCTAGTTTTTCACGCCTATCGCTATTTCATTTGTCTGATAATCTGAGAATTCACGGAACTTGGTGTAGTTTTGATAAACGACACAAGCCAAGGTAAACGGTTGAAAAACCCACGAGGTATGCGCCAGTTCAAGTCCGAAGGTTGCTTTGGTACTGAATCAGAGCGTATGTCACCTAACTCCAGCCGATGGATGCCAGCAGCTTTCACGCAATGGTCTCGTTAACTATGCGGCGTTTACTGGCAAACAATCCATTGCTTTCAAAGGGCAAAGATCATGTCTCTGTTTCACACAGTAGCATCGGTGGTAACTGAATCTTGTACACCCTATCCATGACCTATGACTTAATATTCTAGCTTCTCCAGAGACCACTGGGTTACTGCAAGTTCCCATGGGTGATGTGAATGCGCGACGTAGCCTCTTGGATGATTTAATCTCTATGAGTGATATTTCTACTTGACTCTTAAACTGCTTGGCCGATATGACTGGTTATGCTGTAGTTTTGAGACAGTGTTGTGGCTTTACAGTCACACGATAGTGTCCAACACGAAGTATATGCTCTGTCGGGCAACACTCTACGTCTAGTTTTCGAAAAGGTCTGTAAGGAGAAAAAGCTCAGTCCAAAGGCAGCTTTCACTCGCTTACTACAAACGTCGTATTCGATTATCTGGAAGAAACCAATGGTTACCAGTACACAAGCACTTATTTTGTTGTTTCGCTGCCATCAAATCGTCGTGATTGTTAGAGGACCGGAATACTGCGGGAGCGCTCAAAACCATGCGGAAATGAGGAAGCAAACCCTGAGATTAAAGATCTTAAATTAGTCAAACGAATGAGTGCGATGCGAATCGTCAGTCATCAGAAAGAACATCCACTCCAGAAGTGGTGGGCAAAAGAGGAGCCATTAAAATTATTTCAGTCACAAAAGCTAGGATGCAGAGAGAGGTGGCTAGCCTTAGTAAACTTTTCTTATTATAGAGAATAATGCCGTAAGAAGACGAACACTGGCAGATGTCAACATTTCGTATTGTCTCTTCAGTGTCAACACAATAACATGCAAATATCTAATACGACAGGTAGGGTGAGACCGGAACCAGTTAGAACAGGGTAGAGGGGCAGGCCTGACACCCCTACGCCCACGGCAGCCGTAGGCTTACGAACAGCTGTTTCTGCACACAGAGTGCGGGTTTGATACGGCTGATCGCGACTGCCTCTGAAAAACGTAGGAAACGGGCGTTAGCATGTCTTAACACGATTGTAAACATTTTGGCCGGATCAAACTGGTGACAGGTGGCCAGTAAATGCCTACCTATGGATGAAGCAGGTGGTTTACGTGAACATATGGTATGAGCAACCGACGACTGGGTGATTTGACGCTGCAACCATTTAGGTACATGTTCCCTTATTCTGGAGTTCAAAGATCTGTTGGTACGGCCTATGTGTATACCACAACTATGTGTATACCACAACTACAAGTAAATTGGTAAATACAATGTGAGTTGGCGCCAATAGGTTGTCTTTCCGTCATTGGGGTAACAGGTATTCGATTAGTCCGGTTGATAAGGACAGTTTCGGCAGCATAATAAGTCCTCTGGACTGCGGAAATGATGCGCTTCATTGTCCTCATATTGGCAAAATCTCCCTTAAATGGTAGCTCGATGTAGATCTTCTTTTTAGGCACTGTCGAAACCTTCTGTCCCGGCACCCTCGCCTGACTATGTTTGTCGATGAATCTACTTGGATAGCCATTTTTCAACAGTGTATCCCTATAGAGAACTCCGGAAATCATTTCTGAATGCATTTATGGGGTGATGGTGAAAAGTGCTGAACAGAATGGAATAAAATTGATACGGTTATCGGATAGATAAGGGAAAAGGCAAGCGCAATCGACATAATCAAGGGTCGCTTAGGCTCCAGCGAAATCAGTATGATGGATTCTCCTGATGCAAATTATTTTACAGACGCCTGTCGTATCGTAAAACCTCATTCACTTTCGTCGATTACGCAGATTTACCAACTCGGCAACTCAAGAAACCAAACCATCCTCGTTTCGGATTTTAGGTTATTACCATTGCGCGCGACGGTCACACACAATTCCAAGTTAAACGCAGCTTTCTTTCGAAGTTAACCCCGGTAAGTTCGAGAAATTGGAATGCATTCAAAAAACACTCCAAGCAGGTACTGCTCACTCTCAAGCGCCCTAAAAGATAACCCTTATCTTTTGTGCACAATTTCATTGCCAACCAGTTGTACAACAATGTTTTTCGTATTAATCTCCTTACACTACAGCTCGTTGGTCTGCATCCGACTGAACACTCGTCTGCTCCGTGACTTACCATGCTGACGCTTACCCCAGTCTCGCTTCATGCATCTACGTTCATTCGTAGCCCTTCGAAAATAATCCGCCATGCCTCACTTCAGGTAACTTCTGATATCCCTGCGCAATTATGTGCATCGTCCCGGAGTAGTATTAACCAATCCCCAGGGACCGGCGAAAGCCTGTCTACCTTTAGATCTCGTTTCTTTCCATGCCAAATATCGTCAAATCTTCCGACTTTCAGCGATCCATGAGTGCACTTATGGAATCCGGCCCGAAAAACGTATAGAGCTATCTTTCCAATAATGTTATTTATTACCTACTTCCCAAAACATTACGTCACTGTTTAATAATGAATGAAAGTTCATGAATGAAAGGTTGACGCAACTCGCTGTACATTGAGCATGCTACAAAAGAGAAGGTGACCCGCACGTCGCGGAATATACCCATTTATTATATATATATATATATATATATATATATATATATAGGGTTGGCGGCATCCGGTTTCGGATTTGCCTGTCACTGTGGCAAGCCACAGGAAGCCTGCGCCTACAGAGGGACCATGGATGGCTTGCGCTGCACCACCCACAGCTCCAACCACATACCCCATATCCAGTGTAAACCCGAAGGAATAAGACCGGGAGGCATGCGGATGGGAACCACGTTTCATCAACGCAGCCGGCCCACACTCCTTCACAGGCAAACACAAGCACGCTGTATTTGGGGAATCAACCGCACACAAGGCGGTGGCTGGACCGTAGTCCGCTCCACACTGAGTGCATGGAACCGCTCTTTGAGCCTAGCACGGCCACAAGAACCGTGCATCCCGTCCCCTCCAGCAACGACCAACTGTCTCCTGGAGCCAGTATGAACGATGTAGTGGGTAATAGACAGGTAGGCACCTTGTCAACATACACATCAAGCGCAACCACACCGGGGATATCAAACAACAGCCATTCACTTTAAACGACAAGCTGAGATAAAATAAATCCAACAATGCATACAGATACGGTGGCATAACTCTTCGCTAATTTACCATATGAAGTAACTGCGTTAACAACAAATCCGTGATAAGTAAGAAATGTCCGCAAGTTACTTAAAAATGCTATATATATATATATATATATATATATATATATATATATATATATATATATATATATATATATATATATATGCAGCGGCAGAGTCCGTTAGCTACTGAAGCTTGCGGTGGCGAGATCCTGACAGCTCCTGGACCCGCCGCTCCCAATGTTGTGCCGTGGATTCATGTCCTGGACACCTGCTCGTAGCGACCGCTGGGTGGAAGTTAAGTTACGCCCTTCATCTAGCTAAGAGCCAGGACACACGCAATTCCGCGTGAATCAGTTCACTGAACCATGGTGCACGGCCCGCTGCCTTTTGGGGGCACATTTTAGCACAGGTTTGGCTGAGGACCCGAGTCGTTCTTCTGTCAGTTGTGGACGCCCTGTTAGTAGATCAGTCCAAACAAATGTGATTGTATCATGCTGCATCGGCCGTCGCGCAGTCATCGTCATCATCAACAGCAGTACATCAGCTATTTGAAATGATGCTTCGCTGTCGTCCAACTATGGTGACCTGTGGAACGAAGAATAATAAGAGGGGAGAAGACGGAATTCACCGGAAAACATTAATGCCCTAAGCAAACATTCAGGGTCGAGACGCCTACATCTTGGCAACTATATACCGTCACAAACAGCTGGCTATCGTACAAAGATAAGGTGGTATCGGCGAGAGAAAATCCCTGCGGCTTTCACTGTCCCGTGTCATAATCAGCCATTACCCCCCAGATAACTCAGCACTAAACACGTGTTAAACAGGCAGTCTGACTAACAGACGGCAGCAGACACGTCACTGGTGTCGACTGCGAGCTATGTCCTGTAACATCTCGAGCCAAACACTAGGTGGGTCAGATGGACTTTAGCATGGAAAGCGAGATGGACCGGCGGCACCAAGTATGGTCGTCAGTGAGTTCATTTCCCGCTATCAAGTCAACTTTTGTCCACCTCAAGCCTTGTGCCGCTTCACATCTGGCAGACTAAACAAGGACCTCCTCGGTAAGCAGTGACTGGGCAAACCTAGTACGTACCCAAGCCAACGCAACTTATTCAGTGTTACCGGTTGGTCTAAGGAACTAGCTTGGTTATCACTGCCTAGCACTCGCCTACGTACATCATGGCTGCGAATATGCCGGTGCTATCCGACACAAGCAATGCTCCGCAGACAGCGATACTCAAAGACTTAAAGGCACCTCATATCCTCAGAACGAGGGAGCTAAGTCTCGCTTCCATAGAGCAGAATAGTAATCACTGTGGCCTTGTAAACACGGTCTTTCAAACAGATGGAAACTCCTTTCTGTCACCAAAAGTGTCGCAAATTCATGAAGGCAGTTCTGGCTTTTGCAATGCGTGAGCTGACGTCGGTTTCTTTGCGCCCATCATTACTGATGCAGCTTCCAAGGTAGGTGAATCGATCAACTACCTGGATTTCTTCGTTATCAAGGGTCAACTGTTCAGCAAGTGGCTGGTGGTCCTGCAGCAACACTTTGCATTTTGAAGGTGCGATGCGCACACCAAACAATGGGACCACACTAGTAAGGATTTTCTGGGTGGATTATACCGCCCCAGCATCGTTAAAAAGCAAGACGATATCGTCCGCATAATCAAGAGCAACTAATCTTTCACCAGGCAGCACCTCAACGCCGGCATCTTAAGTCTGCCTGACGAACGCCACTTGTTGTCTGAAAGCTATCCGACAGGTCACCGTAGACCCTGACGCAGCTTGTAGTACTCAAGTAAAGTGCGTGCAAAATGTTCATATATTTCTTAGGAACACCATTTTGCGCAAGTATTTCAAACAGATTGAATCGATCGGCTGAATCGTACGCACTCTTGAACTCGAAGACCACAGTTATTGTCGGCCTACGGTGCATGTGACGCTGCTGTAGCACCTGCAGCAGCATGTATATGTGGTCAATATAGGAAGAAACCTGCATGTCCTTCCCTAATCCCAGATTTCCATTCCACAGTTATGCGACGAAGGAGAATTGAGGCCAGTGGTTTTGTCATAATTGGTGTTAGGCTGATAACCCTGTGGTTAGCACCGTCGGTGCAACAGCCCCTCTTGTGTGTTGTCACTATAATCGATTCAGTCAAAACCGGTTCGAACTAGGAGGTCATCGCTTTCCAGAAGATCTCATCTTCTTCCTTAAATAGTGCAGGTTAGAGAGTAGATAGAGTCGTCTTATCTCTGCAAACAACGGGGTGGATAAGCGAAACATCCTACCGCTGACATCACCCTATTTTTGCTTCCGCTGCACATTCTCACCCCGTACCTATTTCAATTAACCCACTACTTCCTCCGACCCAGGTCACCACACAATGGAACAGTAGTATAATACGGATAAAAAAGCCGTGGATTGACAAGACCCATAGGATGGTTTGTTGGAATAACGTTAGTTTAAGGAAATTACACAATAGCGAATAACACATCTGTGGACTCACCATATTATCCACGTTAACACAGGCATAGCTGTCTACCCCGATTTCGTGGGCTTGGTGAGCACAATGTTTGTTTGCGTCTTGTCGTCACTTAATGAATAGAAATAAGATCAAGTAACGTAAATGGGGTAAAGCATCATCGAGTCGCTTTTTAATGGGTAGGCGCGAAAATGACAATGTCGAACGAGCGTTAACGGTTGGCGAACTCGGTGGTATTCAAGCCGACTGTATTGGGTGGCAAGTTTCAAGTTATGCTCCCACAATACTGCGTTGCAGCTAAGCTTCAGGAGGCGGCGTCAAGCGTGACCGGGGTTTCTAAAAATCCGGAACTTCAAGATGAGGTCACCCCATACAGCGACTGCCGCGCACAATCGCAGGCGTTTGCGCTCAGCCCTCAACATTAGGTGCTGCAACGTGCGCACACTACTGGACCGGAAATCGAGTGCGCCTCCCGAACGACGCACTGCACTGGTCGCCACCGAACTGGCGCGCTACAACATCGATATTGCGGCGCTCAGCAAGACCCGGCTCGCTGAACAAGGTAACTTACATGAAGCGGGTGCCGGCTTTACGTTCTACTGGGTGGGAAACGCCACCTCAGTGCCCCGTGAACCTGGGATTGGTTTTGCACTATACGATCACCTAGATGGCTGACTGACGGGAGTGCCAACTGGCATCAGCCCACGGTTAATGATAGTTCGCCTGAAACTTGTGGGAGGTAAATTTGCCACTTTTATTAGCACGGATGCTCCCAACATGTGTTATCTTGATGACACAAGGGATCAATTTTATACTCAGTTATCCTTCGTGGAACGGTCTGTGTCGAGGAGCGACCAGCTTTTCCTACTATGTGCTTTTGATGTGCGCATTGGGTGTGATGCCGTGGTGTGAACAGACGTAATCGGTCCGTATGGTATCCGAACGGTGCATTAGTGTCAGAGAAGAATGAAGTAGTCGCTGCGCAAGTGGATGATCCTGCTTATGATGAGAACGACACACATTTTCGGACATAACAGCCGCATGGACTCAACGCGGATACCTAACTAACTGTTATATGGATAATGTATTGCAATGAAGAGCCTCGTGGGAAAGTCGAGGCTACATTACCAGAAAATGAGCAAGATGAGTTTAGCACGAACTAACATTGATTTCAAGTGTTGTGAATCAAAGGCAGTTGATCTGTGCGAGTGGTAAAAGTTTATCGTGAGGGTGACTGCCCAGGTGCAATCGCCCAGGTGCTATTAAATGCGAAAGTGAAATGTAGGTTGAGGAAGCAACAGTCTCCGATAGTCCATCGACATCTAGCACATGGTGCTGTAGCACCTGCAGTCTCGAGTGCCTCAGCCAGGCCGGCTTGGCAAGCAACCAGCATGGCCAACATGTAAAAGAAAACGAGTTAGATGAATTGGCAATCCTCGTCAGCGCAGCGCTCGGTAAGCACGCTGTATTCGGCTCAATGCCGTTTATTAAATCGAGTCCGAAATGCGGCCGATGTGGTACGAATACTACAATATCGATGCAGTTGGTCTGTGCGTGTACGTGTGCGTGTTAATGCTCTTGCATTTCAAGTGCCTGATGTCCATTACTATCCCCGGAGTGATTGCATTTGATGTAGACGTTGACACGCTGCGTACGTGTCTGACACCCACCATCTCGGTTATGCTAGATCCTGGGGACTGTGAGACGTTGCTGTGGTGGCAAGGTGATAGGCCCAAAAGTTGGTTCCATGCATCCAGTGTGGCACGGTCCGCGGTTCAGCCGGCGACTTGATTACGTCTGATAAGTATGATTTCCCATTTTGAGCGGAATGCTTCTGTTCTGCTCATTGAATGAATGCAACCCGGCTCCATTGATGAAATGTGGCTCCCATCCATATGCGTCCCGCCCTTATTCCTTCACGTTTACTTTGGGTATGGGGTTTTTGGATGGAGCTGTGGGTCGTGCAGCGCAAGCCACCCAGGGTCCCTCTGTAGGCGCAGGCGCCCTGTGGCTGTCCAATGGAGGTCATAGTGGCAGACAAGTCTAGAACCGGATACTGACAACATATATATATATATATATATATATATATATATATATTCTCCCTCTCTAATCCCGATAGCACCTGCGAATCACACGGTAAGGGATCTGCTGCTGCAGGCTCTAGAACTAATGTGGTTGCAAGAATAAATACTAGGTGGAATGATGAACAGCACCAGGACTTTTTAAGACCGTTGATAGTTAATATCCATTCTGTGATGAATAAGCTTCATTTGCTTGATACCTTTATATACCTAAAAAAACGGATATGATTTTACTCACTGAAACCTGGTGTCATGACTCTATGTTCAGCCAAGTGCTTTCCATCGAAGGTTATAAGCTTATTAGAAGTATTCGGAAGCGAGGCAAAGCAGGCGGTTGCATAATTTATTACTAGCAAAAGCTAGTCTCTGAATTCACACTTCCACTTAAATGACCCACAGTATTTTGCTTGGTTACACTCGTCCTTCGTTAGTAAGCGAACGCTTGTAGGTTGTATATACCGCTCACCCGGGATCAGCCTCAGTGATGAGAATCAGTTGGTTGACATCTGTACCTACGGACGTCGCGGATTTTTACCTTACCGTGTTGGATTCTACTTTTGCTTTGGGAATACTGTGTGCATTGTGTACCAATACTTTACTTTTGGTGTATTTTCCATCTGTGCAAATTTGGTGGATATTCTCAGGCTACTGTAGGAGAGCTCACTGATTGGCCCAACTTCCGTCTGTGTCCGCCAGCTTGGCTTTGTTCTACAGCAGTCTAACCGGTGTCTGCCAGACCAAGAGCTTGACCGACAGCGTTTGAATACAGCAAACCAGTGAAGCTGTTGCAAACGAATGACTTCCGCAGATCTGACAGTCATAATGACACGTACTACTTGCCCAAGGAAAGCTTAGCCCAAAGCTTCCGAAAGGAACGTTAGTTGTAACGTATACAGATAGGTAAAACTTGTGCGATTTGGAATAGAATGCAGAAACGGCCGAAAATGCTTCCATTCTCGATGTGCTCGCCTTAGTCATAAGCAAATATAAAAAGCTTAATAGCGCGACCGTTTCTCTCTGGTTCTGCACTGAGTGTTTCTCTCTTGGACTCGTCGGATTAATAACTGTGTTGGCGCAGAAGTGCGATAGGCTGACAAGGATTGTTGAGCAGGCAGCAGCCCTGAAAGCTAACCAACATGAACCAGACACATCAGTGCATTGAACTCGATGCTCAACATCAAGCTCCAATTCAAAACAGTGTAAGAGTAACGATCCAGAGTTAGCCAACACGACATTAGCGACTGCTCATAAAGTTGCGTTCGCCACACATTCTACAACAGAATCAACCGCCACATTGAACAATGTTAAAAGCCCGACAATATATGCGTCCGTTTTTGCTACCCATATGACAGAGGCACCTCCCATCGTAACCCCGCCCGCTGCCAAACGAGTTACTACTACCAATACCACCACGGGACTCAAGACCCCATAATTTGTCCAAACGAATAAAGCAGCCAATGGCCCCTCCAGAAAGGAGAAGCTGAAACACCACCATAATTTCTGACTGTTATATGCTCTAATGTGACTTAATCCGGGGCGAACTTCATAAAAGATAACCCACTAGACGACAAGAAACAGTGGGACTCACTGCGTCAACTAATAGGTGTTCAAGCTAAACCAGTCAATATGATGCGTCCCGTCCGTCACCCAAACTTCGTACACTATGATGAACCGCGGTTACTCCAGGCAACACTTCAGTCAGATAATGGTGCAGAGGCAGTTCTCTTGTCAGGCACTCGCCTCCGTACCACCACATACACTGCTCGAAATTTTCCAGATGTTCCTTGGAGTGAACGCCAGAAACGTAAACAAGATCCGGATGACTTCAGTAAACAACCAGACACAAAATCTATCCTTGTTCATGGTGCCTCAGAGCTCTACATTAAGCGAGCTAGAGGGCAAAGCGCATGACATGGATGAATGACGTTTTATTCGTGAAGTGTTCTCACTCGAAAATGTTCTCGCTAATTCGACATCAAGGTTGCCGCTATCATCTAACTACAAAGGGTGTGGTCCCCGAGTGATGAAAGTATCATTGCACTCCGAACTGATGGCAGAACATCTGATCAAAAGTTTGCACGAAAAGCATAATATTCTGCCATCCAAAAGACATATAAAGGCGCTAGGCACCGGGCCACAGATAAACAATGCAACACTGAGCAAGCAACTTGCCAACACAATTCTGTCACCGTATAGCTCAGGAAGAAGACAATGCCAAAACATACCGGCAGCTGAAGGAGGACAGGATGGTCACCCTAGTCATCTGAAAGCTCTGTACAACGTTGCAATAAGTGCTCGCGGATGTACCTCTGTACAACCATGTCATCTCTCTCAATAGATACCGAACTGGTGACATACATTCTGTTTTGGGCCTTGTGCTCTCCAACGAGAGACTGATGGTTGACACCGTGACCATTGATGCACCAGTTGGCCGTAGCGACCACGCGAATTTGCTTTTCCGTTACATCTGTTACTCGGAGTATATCAGTGAGAACAAAGTGGAAACCCACATCGTTACACATTACAGTACCTTGTCCAACCTCGTTTAAGAAACCGATTGGTCCTTTTTGGCAGAGAAGCCGCCCGATGTCACCTGCATGTTGTTCGTCACCCAATTCACCGGGCTAGTGACAACTGCGTCAGATATCGAGGTCTTTTGGTCGAAGCAAGTGAATTCATTGCTGAGAAGCCATACTATAGAATGCATGGCCTTAAGTCATATGTCCTGGCGCGCTTACAAATTCGGTCCAAGTAACCTGACCTGGGGTGGTAACACAACTCAACGAAACCACTGCGTCAATTTGATCCGCGAAGACAGAAATTAGCGGCGAAATTCAGTACAAGTTGCTGTAGAAACACGTCAACAAGCTCCGCAAAGTGCATCGCGGGATTCCAATTTTTCATGCAGCAGATGATCTTGCGCAAACCGCACAAGATGCAGCCAATCTGCTTCGCCAACACTTCATCCATACCTACCGCATTGTATCATCGTTTCATCCGCTTTTGACACGGCTTCCATCACCACAAGGGTTAAACCATGTATCGTTCACAGCAGCTAATGTGATGAAAACGCTAATATGATTGCGCGTGCACAGTTCACCTGGGCGTGGACGACATCAAACCGAAGTCATTGAAGACAGCGGTCATGAACCTTGCCGAACCATTAGCTCGGGCCTTACAACGTTGTCTCGACGAAATGCAAATTCCCACGAAGTGGAAACATGGAGTACTTACTCCTATTTATAAAAGTGGTAATCGTTCAGAGCCCTTGAACTACCTTCCAATCACTCTCCACCCAGTTTTATCCAACGTAATGGAACATATACTTGCGGAGGCGCTCATTTGATATCTTGAGAGCCGCAACATTCTAGTGTCACAGCAACACGGATTTCGCCGAAATCGACCCTGCACTACCAACTTGCTGCTAGCCCGAGCAAGCTGGACAGAGTCACTCAATGCCAGAGTGGAAGTCGAGGTTGTTCATCTGGACTTCTCGAAAGCGTTCGATCATTTGCACTACCGCATTCTCCTTCACAAGGTTCAAAGCTATGGAATCGTGACCCTCTACTCGGTAGGATTGGTAACTTCCTCACTCCGCGTCAGCTGAATGTGAGAATCCGCAGTTCCAATTTACGTCCAGTATGCCGTGCCCCAAGGATCGGTACTGGTGCCACGTTTCTTCCTAACATTCATCAACGACCTTGACAGTGTACTGCAGTCGCATTTCTTACTATTCGTAGATGATGTCAAAATTTGGCATGACATCAGGATATCGGATGATCACATGGCATTATGGAGCGATCTCGACAGGACTTATGCGTGGTCAAGTGCAAAGTCGTAAGTATACGCCATCAGCTTCTCTATTAATATCGACTTGGGGATCAGCAGCTACAACGTGCTTTCCAATAAAATGACTTTGTGGTGATTGTGCAGTGCGATCTTGGTTGCTCGAGACAGGCTGAAAACGCATCAAAAAGTGCCAGTCAACATCTTGGAGTCTTGCGGAATGCTTTCGGGTATTTTGAGCCATCAATCTTTTCGTAAATTCTAAACGCCTACGTGAGGCCTCACGTGGAATATGCGATCTAGACCTGGCGTCCCTGGCGCAAGCGCGGCGGCGATGCAGTTGAAGCTCCACAACGTAGAGCGACCGAACTTGTTAGAGGATTGTTTCATCTCTCCTATTAACGCAGACTGCAGTCCATGAGATTGTACAATGGTGAATATCGACGTCAGGATGGAGACCTAATCATGCTTTACTTAATACTGACGAATCCAACTCACCCATGTCGCAATCTGTTGCAGCTGAGCCAAAATACCAACCTGAGAGGACATCAGGTCAAAGTGGCTACGCACTACAGTCGACTTGATTATCGACGAAACGTTTTCTCTCTCCGTGTGTCCCGTGCCTGGAATGCCCTTCCAACTCACGTTATTCTTGCCCCTACATTAACGCTAATCAAAAAGCGCTTATATAAAACGCTTCCCAACTTGCTTAACTTGTTATAATCCGTTCGAGTTGGAGGACGAAATAACGCAAACCTAACCATATGTTTAACTGCGCTTTCCGCAACGTGGCGGTGAGGATACATGCAGAAGTGTCCATGCGAGTAGCCTGGATGTATCGAAACTAGGTTAACATCCCACGCCTGTCAAATGAAGCAACACATGAGTGAGCCTTGTCATTTCCTTTTATTCTTTCTCACGCATTTACGCCCAGGTAGAGGAATAATTGTTCAGGATTCATGACAAATTCATTTCCATCAGCCAGTCTATCAGCGACTTAAATCTGAGCTACTCTAGTTCGTTAAACCTTAACAAACATACAAAGCAAATCGTGAAGAAGGCTAAACACTCGGTCGGGCTTATTAGTGTCACCGGCTACCCTTGAAAGAAACCAGACTAGTAGCTTTCAAATTCAGCTTCAGACCTTTGCTTGAATATTGCTATGTTAAGTTCAGTAACGTGTACAATTGTGATTTACCAACCATTGATAACGTACAACGAAGCGTTTATTTGGCTACTCAGCCGCTTTTGCATATATAGAAATGTGCAAGGCGATGAAGCTTGAAACGCTGTGGTTACGAAGAATACGTTTAAATCTATGCTTCCTCCGAAAACTTGCGTGGCGGTAAGCATAGGTAGGAACCTAATGACTACACTTCCGTGAAAATGCCAGTTATGAACTGCGAGATAGTGAATGCATAATTGCTTTACTTATATTCAGGACCAGACTAAAGAGAAATTTCTACCTTATTAGGTGTGGCTCCATCTAGAATAAGCTGCCAAAAGAGATTAGATGTACTGAACATTTTTGCGTGTCCAAAAAAATAATAAAGAATTATTTGCTAACTAACAGAAATGCATTTTACAAATTAAACTTGATGGTGAAAGCTGTATGTAGAAGAGCCGGATCATATATGACATCTGAGAACATCCACTGGAATCATGTTCAACAAGTGCACCAGCGCAAGCTTGCACATCTAGATTGCTCTGTTACAATCGCCTCGCATGCTATTCTTTACCTCAAACTCTTATGCGGTATTACTCCATTAAAACTTAATTTCCACCATCTTCTGATTTAAAACAGTGTGCAAAATTAACTATTGGGATGGGACCAAGAATTGTCTTCGTATTCACCCCTCAACTTAACTAATGTGTAATACTTGTCCGGCGATTCTCTCCGCTACAGTTGTTCTGTAAGGCTAACCATTCTCCCTTCTTTTTCGGAGTAAACAGGACAGCAACACATGCCAGATTTCAGTTCTTGGCGACATCGAATTCCCTAGCGTACGAATACCTGCGACCAACACTGACTCCGAAAATTCGTTTTAGTACATTTGATTACGGACAATTCGCCCAGTTGTTTGTGTTCGGTTGTCACGCTGCAAAATTTGATCGTGTGATCTGTCGATACATTTTGCGCTGCTGTAAAGCAGGTTATCTGCCTTTTTGGCAGTAACGATATTATACTTATTGTATGCAATGTTTTTTTATTTTACATTCTTCCTTATCTCCTTGTTGGCCACGACTGGGCTGATCACCTCGGGTGATGAATTGAAGCTTTTAGACTAGGAGTGACTATACCTAGGCAAGACACATTGCCACTGACTGATTGGCATATTAAAAGTGCCATGGTTGAATGATACGCATGACGGACCGGGCTGAGGCTTCATCGCCATTAATGTATGCATAAAAGCAGCCCTACAAAAAACTTTTGGTAATCAGGTGCTAGCTTATATGCTAACTTGTCACACCGGCAAACCGCCAGGGAGAGCATGGAAATGCGGGTGAAACCTCGTATGGAAATACTCTGCATGGAAGCAGGTCCCCTGAAGACGGTTACACGGGCGGCCGTATTACTTTACCTAAACATTTGTTTAAATACGTACTTTTTAAATTCTCTAATGCCTGAAACTTGCCAGTTAACATCTGTTTTGGATCCATTGTATATACTATGAACAAACAGTTATTTTATGTGATCCTGTTGTAAAGATTGATAAGACCACATAGTTGGATTGTGCCTCGCACCGCTGAGAAATATACCATTTATTTATTTACCAGCAGACACGCAGCTGTCCTAGTAGGCAGGACTATTCACAAGTATAAGTCTTTTACCTCCAACATTGAGCAAGTTAACGAGAAAGTGTCAATCCTGGAGCAGCACGTTACACTTTGACGGGGCAAAGCACGTTCCGTACCTTGATACCTTGGTCGCCAAATGGTTTAGAATGGTTTGCATTCCATCTGTGTTGTCAGCAAGTACGGCGAGTTCATAGGCACAACTTAAATCCGTCGCTCGCTTGCCCAGTAGTGGCTTCTGACCAAAAAGTTGATGACCCTCCAGAGCTTTCAACAAGACGTCTTCAATCACAAAAGTAAATAAGAACGGGAACAAAGGGCAGTCCGGTCGTACGCTGCTATTGACAGGGAAGTGTGAAGCAAGTTTGCCACATACCGTCACTCTGCTGAAGCCGGGAAGGTAGTGTGCGAGCATGACGACCATAAACTTTGCGGGTAACCACTTCTTAGCAAGCAAAGCCATGCCTCAAGTCAATAAATCGTGTTCATTGCTGCTCGGATGTCTAAGAAGGCAACAACGGTATGCCTCTGATAAGAGTGGCAGTGTTCTAGAATTTGTCGGATCGTGAATACTTGACCCGCACACATAGATCCGCCAAACCTGCGTAGAGTTTGCATGAGCTCATTGCAGTGATCTTGCCAACACGCGGCGATTCAAACTGAGCAAGTAACAGCTGAGCTCTCTTCAAGAACACTGCCGCTATATGTCAAGGAAAAGTCCGTAGACGTTCGCTTAGTTCTCTCCGCTGCTGTATCTGACCTCTCATGTCACACTTACTCAACTAAGCTCGTTGCATGATACTGCTGTACCTCTCATCCAAAATACACTGACTACAGTTGAATATTTCCCAGGAAGTTGACAATACGTAGCGACATGTATGCCCTGACCACATTCACATTCCTCTATAGTTTATGCATTACGCCACTGCTCTAGAAAGTTATAAATCGTAGGGTGTGGAATACATGTTTGCCCTTGGCAAACATGGTATAATTAAACCAACATGCTATAAGCCAATCTTTCTTTCTGCGTTGTATATTTCGTGTACAGTAGCAGCTAGCATGTTCACGAATTTGGTGGCTAAGTTCACTAGACCATTTCGATCCGAATTCAATTGACTACTCTGCGCGTAGGGTGCCGTCAGTGAAAAGTCTTTCACTGGTTCCGCCTAGGAGTCGAAAGAGCTTGGAGGTTTATAACAGGTTGCAGTGCGTGATGTCTCTTTGCGAAATATCATGGTGTGAACATGAAAGTATTGCATCTTAGAGCATGTCTGGTCCCCACCTTTCAAACGATTTCGCTCCCTGAAGCTAAATTGTGGGAGGATAAGACGACTCTAGGATAACTTATTCAGAGTGATCCAAGCGTTGGGCACGCATTTAGCACTTTCAAGTTACTCTACTGTGAGGCTACAAGAAGTTAAATGACCCCTTGACGAAATGCATTGTGTAAAATTGACCAATTTAATCAGCTTGGCTGCAACATTAACATCGCTGAATGCATGACCGCTGAGTTAAATTGCTGTTGCAAAATATGCGCTATATAGTTGCCTTCCCTGCAGTTAAGGCACTACAAGTGTATGTCCTTTGGTCCAAAAAACAGTGTATAATGGTCTCAGTGGAAACCGTCCGCCTTTTTAGGCGTAAAAATTAGACATTTCGGTCTAAGGATCTGGGATGTTTGCTAAACATTGGTCAACGTTGACTGCGGAGTATTACCACTGTCAGCAACGATTGTGTGCACAAGCAAACAATGCATGTCGGTTGGTTTTTATCGTAACTGTTAACAGTGGATAACTGCTGTAGGATGGTACATTTACTACGCAAGCTAACTCATGGCATAGTAAGGAAGACTTTGCTTTGTCTATTGCGTAAGGGAGGATGCGATGCTCATTGCAGACCAAAATTAGCTTGGTAAATGGAAATGAAGATTTTGGCGACTAACCGGATTAATGTTAATTCGTGTGACCTTTCAGGACGGTGTTCAGGTGGCCCACCCTGCACTTTGATGGGGGCTATACAGGATAAGGCTTACAACTCGCATCATTAGCGCGTTTGTTGTATGTCCAAATCGAAATTGGCACGCCAAGTTTCAAAGCATTTTGGAAACCAATGTTGTGTTTCGTCTGTGGTGCATCTACTTACCTTAGGCTGTTCCGAAAAGTTGTGCATTTCTACCAGTCAGGCTTAGTCACTGTAATCTGCGAGCCGATTATTTCCCTTGCGAGCACCAAAATCGTAGTAGCACAGAAGCGCGGATTTCGTCTAAATCGGACTTACACTACAAGCTTGCATCTAACCCAAGCTAGCTGGACAGAAGCAGCCGATGCCAAAGTAGGAGTCAACATAATCTACCTGAATTTTTTCAAACGTTTGGTGGTCTGGACCACCGCATTCGCTTTCACAATCTTCTAAGCTATGGACTCAGTGACCCTCTGCTGGGCTGGATAAGCAACTCCCTCATTCAACGTCAGCTGAGTGGGAGAGTTGGCAGCTCCAGTTCCGATGCAATTGCTGTCCAGTGTAGCATATTCCAAGGATTGTTACTGTAGTCACGTTTATTCCTAGTATTCATTCACGAGCTCGCCCGTGTACTGCATTCAAATTTCTTACTTTGTGTAGAGGATGTCAAATTCTAGCATGATATCAAGACAATGGATAACCGGTCAACGGAACCCTAACCTCAAGCAACAGAAATGAAATACTGTATTAAAACCTACTTAAACATGTGCTTTGTTTAAATATCCTCTCAGCTTGGTTTCAATTTGTAGTACCGGCAAACAATATACAATGGTGTAGGTAATCGACTAAATAGGTTTACCGACAGCAATAAAATGTTCCTGGCACAGAAAACAAAGCGTGAACTATCTACAGATGGTTTATGAGACAAAAAATGGAGATGCTTGGATCATTCAACTTAACCACTGCTAGGTATTCATGTGCACAGTGAGTTTGCTAATCTGGTTACAACGTTTTGTCATCAGGTAAAGTACCTCCATTCGTGCAAAGCACGGGCAAAATGACTGATGATACACCCTTACATTACATTATCAGCTAGTAAAGTCTGAATATTCCTACGCGAGACACAGCTGAAAACGGAGTACCAGCCGACACTGTCAGCTGTGAAAGTGAAAGTTTGAAGTCGCTCTGTCTAAAGGGTGACTGGTTAGCGACAAATAGTTTTGTGCACTCTATAGTATCTGCTATACAGCAGTATCCTTCGGTAACTGTTCTTCAAGCTGCATAACGATACGCACGTACCTTAAAGGTATTCATAACAGGTTGTAGGCGGGTGCAAAGCTTTGAGTACGACACCAATCTGGACGAAAAGGATTACTTTGTCTAACAGCAAAAGGCACCTGCAGATAAGATTCCAAGCAGATTACAGCAAACATGTCTGCTTGAAAGTCATGAAACTGACGGTCTACTGCCTGTTAGTTATATGATGATTTGTATTTTGACAGGTTTTACCAATAAATTAGGCATACACACTGAGATAAAAAGGAGGTTTTGTCAACTTAAATGAGAGACGAGGAAGAGGTTGCTCAAAAGTAATAAGCTAAAACTAATTTGTGCCGAAGCCCCGTCAACCTTTCCGCTTTCCAAATGTCCTTGTATAAAATCCATCGACGCTACACTAACACACTAATCAACGAGTTTTAGTTAAAGTGCAGAATGATGCAGACTCTTACATGACTGTCATTTCCAGGGGCAGATGGATACAAGTCAAGAAACTACTAATTGCCGGACCGGGTAATGTGGCTTATAAGGCATTAGGCAAACCGTTGAATTTGGTAAGATATATAGGCCGTTGTGATGTGGCTAAAAGCTGGAACGAAGGGACTTGCCTGCTTCAGTGTGATCGATCAGGTCATGGAACGAGTGGTTGAATGAGTTGTTAAATACACCTAGCTAATTGTACTTTGCCGCAGACCTGGGAATAGAGCGATTGTGTGCAGCCAATGCAAGTTCTTTCTTTTGGCGCAGCTGAGTGAACCAGGCATACAGCAGTAAAAGCAGATTCATTGGAATAGAAAAGAATGGAGTAACTGCTTATAGGATCAACCGATGATCCACTATAGAACTGAATAATGTGATAAACTGCGAAATTTTGACGTTGTTCTGAAAAAACCCCAGCATAATTCAAGCTAAGCCTAGTTTTGTTATGATTTTATCAAAGGCAAGAAATATAAAAGTGAACAAAAGGTTTAACTGTGTTTAGAGAGAGCAACAGTCAAGGTCAAATCCCAAGCGAGCGAAACTCAGTTGAAACACCGGGGAAGCATTTCAGTTCACCTCCGACCCATATACTCTAAGTAAATGTTGGTAATATCGATCATATGTACATACATTTGTAAGCCACTTGTTTCAACACTCGACCGCCAAGTATAAGGCACTAATACCCTCGATACACCGCCTGACGAGTTCTACAGAGACTTCATGAAATCAATCATAGAGGGGCTGATGTTTGGTAGAGAACAGATATTCTTAAATATTTTGACCTATTAAAGTGTGTTCTTAGTCGGCCATAAAAATTTCGCCAGTTGTACTTTATTTATAGCACCACTGCTTGATAATTCCCGACGTGCTGCGCACTGCGTTGCTTTTCGTACCCGCTCATCTGCTCAGAATTCCTTACAGCTCTTCTACAATATGGTTTTGGTCAAGTGGACAACATCATTCCAAACTTGCTTGCACTTGGCACGTCACATGCGTGTCAATGCTTGCGGTTAACCTCAAATTCATGCTTTAAAGAAATTTAGGCATGAGACACTGCACCGAAATTTTGACCGGCAAATATGTAAGAGATCCGACAGGTGCAGCTTCTGTATGACCAATGATTAGTTTCTATTGCAAAGAACATAGAGCGGCAAATGATGCAACAACCTCTGTACAATTCTGCTTGATGACTTTGAATCAAAGGACTTGAATTGGTGTACGCATATTGTATCAAGCCGGCTTACATTGAGGAGCTAGATTGTATAGGCGTACTAAGGCAGGGTGCTGCGTTAGGCGATCAAGCGTGAACACCTATTACGATAAACAATAGCTGCAAGTAAGAGGTAGGATATTGTACTTAAGTAACACACTGCACAGTCTGTAGCCACGGCGAAACCGCTCAGATATACCAAGATATCAATAAGATCCCTTATAACGGTCCGCCGTTTGAAGAATAGGCGAGCCTGAATTACAATGGAGGGTGGTGTGCATGCATACCGAGCAGTTCAAAACATCACAATAAAGCGCAAAGCAAAAAACACCTTTGATTTCTTGGTGCATGAAATAGACGAACTGTTTTTTACAGATTGTTATAATCACATGACAAACGAATGGTAAAATCTTCAAAATGTTATACAGGTACCGCTTTAGACCTATTTCTGATATGTCCATTTATACTTGAGTAAGATTATGAAGTCCAATTGGCCAGTAAACGCCACCATATAAACCTTAACTGTCAAGCAATTCACGACTTAATTTCCAAGATACCAGGTGGTATTGTGCAACCCTAGTTATTCGATAGGGTAACAAGATGACAAGCTCACAAAAAAGTATGTTAGAACGTGAGATAAATTCTGGAAAATATAATCCAAAGATCGTTCGTATTGACTGTAAAGGCGGACTGAAATTCCTGAAGGCATAATTTTAATATTACATCGCAGTTTCTTAACGACATGCAACGTGTGACGAATATCGAATTAACCATAGTGAACGTTCAGGGTCAGAATAACACCCACAAATTAGCACGGGGGCTAGTAGCATGCCAGTGTTAAAAACAATGGCATCACAAACTTAAACATGGCTTATTAGGTGTAAAAAAAGTGATATGCAAAATTAGATGACTCACATCAAGTCATGGAAAACAAATAATCAGAATGCGTTTATATTCTGATAATGGATAACAGCGTATACACTTTAAAATGCCACTTATTAATTTAGTTACACAAGACAATCTTCTAAACTTTTGCTTACGGTGACGTACTCGTCAACCGAAATACGTAACTAATGGAACCTAATTTACACAAAATTACGCTGCGCGCTTTGGTACAGCAGCTATTGCTAGTGATTGAGTAATGAAAAAAATAAAAAGTGATAAATGCTTTATCAAATTTGTGTACGCAGACTGTCGAAGCTTTAAATAAATGTGGCGCTTCAAGCTTACATTTATTTTATTTATAATATTTTTCAACTCTATGTCACTTAAGTAATGTGGCGTCCTAATTCCAGCATTAATATTATATTCGTGTTCATATTTATATTTTATGTAACTCGATAAATTTTTGCAACTGTCTGCCTATGCATATGCTCCTAGATATTTCATTAATAAATTTCAGTTAAATAAATATTTCATTAGCAATATATCAGCCTGTATAATTTTCATAAAGTGTTCCCCATTATGAAAACTATTTTTGTATATACTCAAGCAACAACTCAGTTCCTGCAATCTACTAAACATAGTTAGTGCAGCTGATTCTGAGAGCATCTACTATAAATTATTTCCCGCCAGTCCGGCAGTACGTTTTAGCCTTGTCAACAAAAGAAGTGCTCGAAAAGCCGCGGGTGTGCTCTTTATAGTAAACCTTTATTTTACCTTGAGGTAGGAAATTCAAACAAATACATGCCAGTTAGCGTAAACTGAAAATAATTGCTTGCCGAAGTTCATAAATATCTTTATATTGCGCATATTTTACTTCGTCGTTCCTTCACATTTTTATTCATGCATTTTCTCTAAAGTTTATGGCTCCTCTCTCTGTGTTCCATGATGAGGCTGTTGTTGCATTCTTGATGCTTCTTCACCGCGGTTGGGCCTGACCAACTAACACTTAATCTAGGCCTTTTTAAGCTGGATAAATTGCATTTCACTTTATTTAGTTTGTTCTGCCTACCTGGATAATCCTCTAGTAACTTGTCACGTTGCTAACGCTAATTGCGCTTATCTTCGATAACTTTGTTTCCTTTATAGCCTTTTTAAGTAACTCGTGGACACTTTTTCCTTATCGCAGGTTCATTGCTACCAAAATTACTTCATATGCCAATCTACGGAAGAGTATGCCACCGTATCTGCATACATTATTCGATTTAATTTAATTCATCTTGCCTTTAAAGTGAATGGCGGTTGCCTGATACCCTCGGTGTGGCTGCGCTTGATGTGCACGTTGACAGGGTGCTTACCTGTCTATTATCCACTACCTCGTCCATACTGGCTCCAAGAAACAGTTATTCGTTGCCGGAGGGGACGGGGTGCACGTATCTCATGGTCGTAGTAGGCACGAAGAGCGGTTCCATGCATTCAGTGGGGAGCGGACAACGGTCCAGCCACCATCTTGTGTGCGTTTGATGCCCCAAATACAGTGTCCTTGTGTATGCCTGTGGAGGAGTGTTGGCCGGCTCCGTTGGCGTAACCTGGCTCCTATCACTATGCCTTCCGGTGTTATTCCTTCGGGTTTCCGCTGGAAACGGTGTGTGTGTGTGTGTTTGTGTGTACGGAGCTGTGGGTGCTGCAGCGCAAACCAACCACGGTCCCTCAGTAGGCGCAGGCGTCTTGTGGCTTGCCAGGGTGACAGACAAATCCGAAACCGGATGCCACCAGCCATGTTTCCTCTTTATCATAATCAGACCGCGAACTTCAATATCCAAACGCCTTACGTTGGGAAGCGTTGAATCAATGGAAAGCGTAAATTAACTTTGCCGCGGTAGCAGGAACCTACCACCATCTGCAGCGCGAAAACTTAAATATAATCAATAGACAAGAGCAAAACTGTTCGCACAAAACCAAGTGTTTTGTTCCATTGTGAGCAATGAATGAGCAACCATAATACTACCTATACTACCTTTTAACTTTTAAAAGTGTGCCCCATGCAGTTTAACACGACCGCACATTGTAGATTGTGAAACCGGATTAGCGCCCGTTGCGATTGTTAAAACTGTAATACCGGGTATTTTAATTGTATGCACGACTTCCGTACTGACTCTTGTTGATGTATACGCCTGAAAACTACTTGCTAGACGTAGTTGCTGTACTCCAAAAGCCGGAATTGCAATTATTGCCGAAAGCAATAGTTTGCAGTAATGTTCCACTCGTCTATATTTCAAGTTGGCAATCTTAAGGCCAGCTTAAGTATTCACGGTGGGAGAACACATGAAATTGTCTACTCAAATGTGGAAAGCAGCGCACTGCAATGATTTTTCTTAGAAGTATCGTGATTGTAGTATTTTTGCTTTACTGTGTGATTTAGGTGTTTTGGTATTAAAAATTAAGGTTTGTTTTCTTCTGTAAGTAATAACCGTTTGTCATAAGAGTGCAGCCAAATAATTATTTCGTGGTTTACAGTCATATGCATTACCTACTACACTGTGACAGCAATGCATTAATCAGAAACGACCGCCTTTGCCATTTCCATCTATTGCAACAGAGCACTGATACCCTTCCACGCGATGAATAGTTATCTTATATAAATGCACACTGAACCAATTTGAATTTAGAAATTACATAACGTAGCGTCTACTTGGTATTTGCATGCAAGCAGACGAAAATTCGTTAATATACAAAAGGGATTTTTATGGTCTACCATATATTTTTGTATTGTCCGCTACCGACTACTGGAACGCCGCCAACTGAACCACTAATTTAAGAAAATCACCCAGCGGCTTAGCCTCAAAACTTTTATCCCGCTAAATCTGTTGCGGAATAAATAGCTCATAGTCATCTTACGTCACGATTGCCAGCTTCCTGTCCACCGTTGCAGTTTTGTTCTATTGCGTGCAAATGTTACATTCCGATCACGTAAACTTGTTGCAACTAAAATACGCTGTAGGAACAGTACTCTGGAATGCCTACATCATGGATTCTGGTTTCAAGTGCAGCCTCCTTTGGCGCTCTTTGAGTTGCGATGAGTTTAATAGTTGTTTTCCGACTTACTGCTTCTTCATTACTTCAAGCTGGTATGCTACAGCAGCAATAAAGGCAACGTGTCGCCGGTGAAATACGACCGAGTCAGTTGGCAATTGGGTCCAGTTCGCACGTCAAAAGTCAAAAAGTACACGACCCTGTGCCTGTCCCTTTTATGAAACTACGTGGTATGTATTGAGAGCATACAAGCAATACGCATACCAGACCAGTAAACCGGTTCCGATGTGTGTATCCATTTACAGGACAAATGCCTATTTGCACCCGCTGCCTGGCGGACCACAACCCACAGGCAGAGTCTTAGCAGTTGCAGACGTTAAAACTTTCTAATACGAAATCAAAATGGCTCAAAGCGCACGTCTTCTCGATCTCTGAGGAACGTTAAAGAGGTCAAACCATCCGGATTCCCGGAACTATGCCAAGACATTCTGCGAAAGACCAAAGAATTATTCAGAGATTCATTCGGCTCTCAACAAACAACGGAACAGCAGCCACAAGATTTGATGTCCGCAGATTTGTGGTTCGCAAGTAGCACGACCGTTGGTTGTGACGCAATTCGCCGTGCACACAATCTGTTACTTTATCATCGCAAGTGTCTAAGTGTGCAATTAAGAGTCTATTGGACGATTTGCCTTAACGCTTCACAAACGTTATCTTTGCCCGTGATAGCAGTGCCTAGCTGTACTAGTTGTAAGAAAGATTTTCCGTCTAGATTTAGATATTAGACGTTTATGTGCACGGGATTTCGCAGTTACCTCTACCCCATAACATTCCCCGCTTACGAAGGTAGCGACAGCTTAGTGTAAGGATCTCAAGCGCACGCATTTATGATGAGGTTCCCGCAGTTCAGCGTACAACTTAGCAAACCGTACCCATTCATATAGCACCTGCACTTGGTACTGGTGACAATTGTCCTTAACCTTCATCAATAGGTTGTCGCAAGAGAGCTGTCTAGTTCCCCACAACTGGAGGCATTGTGTAGAATGCAGTGCCAGAGCAAACTATTCTGTACGATTCACTCTTCATTTTGTTATAGCGTCGATATCGATGCACTCCTAGTCAAGAAAACGCTGACAGGGAAATACTTGTTCAGGTAAAATTCCTTCCTTTGCCTGACAGTAAGCTGTTTGTTACACTACTACTATACTATAGCTGATGCTTACGACTTTGTGTAATGTTGCACTTCATGGGACATGCCTGTTCAAGGCACGTATATAGCGCACAACGCTAAACCTTTATCAGAACTGCTTGCTTATCATTATTAACACGGATGTTCTCGCGGTGTCTGCGCTCCTTCGAGACTCTTGCTGGACTATCGGTAAGCTTGGTGCTTACGTTAAACGATCCGACGTGTTGCACAAGCACCCGGCTCCGTGCTTTTCTTTCGACAAACGCAGGATCCAACAGCAGCACGTTTGATGCCCATTTCATGGGCACGTGGATATCCGGAAAGGGCTATCCAACCCAAGGACATCAATCGCTTATGCTCACATTCCTGACGACAACAAACATTCAAAAATGCTGCGGCACATTCAAAGACACAAGCTACATTCATACACAATTACATACGCATATACACCCATACACTTACATATATTGTTATGCCAAACATGTACCTTTGTACGTTATTGATCACACTGTTAGCTACACATGATCATGCCTGTAAAGGTGTGTCTCGCATGGTCGAGAATAAACGTTTATTTACTTATTTATTTATTTACTGGACCCAGGTAAGATGTAATAGCACTCAGCTCTGAGGCTCGGGGTCGTAGGATAAAGGCTCAAACATTGGCACATTCTGTGCCAATATACCATAACCCAGGTGGGTTTTAATAGTATTCGACTTCGAAGCTCGTGGTTGTAGGATAATGGCTCCCGCAGTGGCACGTCAAGTGCCTATTGTGCCGATGCTGTCCTTTAGTGCTTAGACCTTAATTCTACGGATTTCACGCTTTCAGCTGATATTATACTCTCGTCTCAGTGGTCTCTTTGCTTCCGACTACGGTGACCCTAATTATCAAGGATAAGCAGATTCAACGGTCTGTTCACATCACCCCAAAAATATGGCTGGCGTTTTCACTTCTCCACAATAGATTGTTTTCTTGTTCGCACTCTGTTTGCATTACTTCTTCAAATGGACGGATATCTCTTCCGACCGGGGTCTAATCTACGCTTGGTTTACTAATCTCCTGTTTCTGACTGCTCCGGACGTTATAACTCTAGGCTTTACAAAGCAAACATTCTGTTCCTCTTATCCCGAGACCTTTCCTTGGCATGCTAACTGACTTTTCATATAGTCAATTTCGTCCCGAAAGCTTCTCTCCTTTTGACACAAGTCACTGTTATTCAAACATTTAGTTGGCGGCCTAGCTTCATCTTGCTGTGTTATCCTGACTCGTTTGAACAGACTCCTGCTTTCTGCCCCACTTAGGACTTCTGAGATCTAAATGACCTAGGGTCCGCCGACGTAACGTCCTGTAACCCTTAAATGAAATGCATATTCGGCCATGATTCATCCTTATCACTATGTCCACTTGCTTCCTGTACATGTCCATTCTACCGATGCTCTCCTTTAGTACTTAGACCAAAATTCTACGGATTTCACTCTTTCAGCTGGTATTATAATCTCGTCTCAGTTGTCTCTTTGCTTCCGACTGCTATGACCCTAATGATCAGAGATGGGCAGACTTATCGGTGTGCGCATATCACCTCAAGAATATGCTTGGCTTTTCCAATTTTCCTCAATAGAACATTTCATTTTGCACTCCGTTTGCATTACTTTTTTAACTAGACGGATATCTCTTCGGGCCTGGCTGTAATCTACCCTCAGCTGACTAGTCTCCTGTGTCTGACTGCTCCCCGACATCGGAGACGTTATCGCTGTAAGCTCTACATTCCAACCACTCAGTTCCCTCATCCCGAGACTTTCCCTTGGCATGCAAACTGGCTTTTCATATAGTCACTTTCGTCCCGAAAGTTTCTTTTCTTATGACACACATTAATGTTTTTCACACGTTACGTTGGCGGCTTGGTTTCATCTTGCTGTCTATTTCGGACCCGGCTGAACGTCTCCTAATTTCTGACCCACCTCGGACTTCTGAGATCTAAATGACCTGGGCTCTGCCGACGTACCGCCTTGTAACCATCACTTCAGACGCATTGTTGGTCATGATTCATCCTTATTATTATAACTGTAGGACTAGCTAATACTAGTCCGAGACGGTGCGCGCAGTTAAGCGCGGATATCAGAAGACAATTGGAGTCGGACCCAGCGGACTGTATTCGATGGGCTACATCAAGAAACGGACAGATGAGGTGAGACGAGAGCGTGCACGTGAGCGCGGGAACTTACAAGACAGTTGTGTGTCGAGCCGGTTGTAAGATTAAAACAAGAAGGAGTAATGAACAATGGGTCAACAAGTAAATCGTACGTGAAAGATAAGAGTTCTCTTTTTGGGCGCTACAGAGCTCTCCTCTAGAAGGCTGAACCTAGAAAGCCTTGGAAATCGAAAGGGAATATTGACACGAGGTTCGTAAGGCGAAATCGTGTCGAGTAAAAATGAGCGTGCGTTCGTGTAAATGGGAATTCATCTGAAGTTGGAGTCCGCCGTGCCGTTTATGATTCGTTATTTATTGTATGCAAGGCAGGGTGCATTTCGGCGAGCCGCTGGAGCGGGCTTGTCGGACTACAAAAAACTGGCTAGCCCAGAAAATGGCCGACAGGACCACAACCTCCGCTGCTGCCAAACGGTGCGCTTGGGAGTAGTCTGTCCCCCCGCCGCACCCCGCCGCGCGCCAAAACGACCCTCGTCCCACGGAGAAACGACCATGGTCCCACGCAGAAATGATTCTCGTCCCGCGGAGAAGCGACCCTCGTTCCGCGGAGAACCGACTAGTGTTCGCGTCAGGGTCCTCGAAAACATTCATCGTGTGGGCCAGTCGATCGAAGGGGAGGGTCGGGGCATGTAGAGACGAGAAAATAGGAAAACACGCGCAGAAAACGCCAAAAAGAACAAACGAATGATCTGCGTGTTAAAATATATTTTTGTTTTTGAATATTTTTTCGAAAAAGGTTATTCGGAGGTTTTTTGATATTTTTGTTTGTTTTCAACCTCAACGCGCTGACTAACATTGTCCTATCTGATCGGCGTCCCGCTCTACGACCACCGTGAATTCAATGGCCAATACTCGGAACACCGAGCACCCTATACCCCTTTACACGAGTGCCTCAATGTCATTCCCACACCTTATCAGTAAAGTACTTCCTAGCTTAACCTTTTTCCTCTCCTAATTGCTCCTTTTGCTCTTAAGACGCGAGCATCGTTGGCTTCTCCAAATCCCAGCGGAAAACTTTTTCCATCCTGATCCTGTCATATGCTGGTGTGTCTTCTGTTTCCAATACTTCTTCAATCGGACTACCAACTCTCAGTGCCCTGATAAACTAGTCTCAGCTGACCAGTCTGCTTCCCTTCGACTTCTTCCATACTACCGGGATGTTAAAGTTCCAGGCTCTGTAGACTCAACGCAATGCCTCCCTCACCGCGACAGCCTGCTGCGCTTGTTCACCCTCTTTTACTGCAGCCACATCCATTTTTTACTGTCCACCTCGAGACTCACTTCAACTGCCTCCCCAAATGATCTACAGCCTCAATCACAATGCGCCGACTAATCCAGTCTCAGACTCCTGTGACATTAATGGCCATCGTTCAATCACTCCTCAACCGGACGGCCAACTCTCAGCGCCCTGCCCTAAGTTAGCCTAATCCCATGAGCCAAATAATCTGGGACTACAGGTTAATGGGATGTTAGCGCTCTAGGCTCGGTCGATTCAAATCCGCGTTTCCCTCACTTCGACAGCTTGCTGGACTTCTGTGACGTGGCCGACCATTGCTCGGAAGACTGAACGCTCTGTCACCATTACCTCGTGAGCCACGTTAACTGTCGCACTTCTTACCCTAAAAGTCTACTCTCGACTCTGTCCTCCCCTCATCACGCTCTGTCTTTACTTTTTCTTCATCCGGAAAGCGTGCTCTCAGTGCCCTGCTCTATTATCCTCTTTGACCGCTTTCTAATTAACGAACAGTAGTTCTACGCTCTGCTTCACCAACACACAACATCTCACACATTGCGAGCCTGCCTGACTTGTATACCTTATATTTATTTACCCTCTTCCATCCGTAACCTGTCCATCTCTGCCGACTCTATATTTATCTTCCCACCTCAAATGTACGACTTACTCTATGTGTGCTGACTAATCCAGTCACGCCCGATCGGTCCCCTGAGCTTCGAGTTCTCTCAGACGGTTGTGAAGTTACCGGCATTTATTCGGAAGACCGAACGTTCTGTCCCCAATACCTCATGGAGTTTTTCACACCTTCTAAGTAAACCTCTCTATCCGGACCGTCTCCCCTCCTTAGGGCGCTCTCTCCTTTCATTCCTTCTCTAATCGGACTGTCAACTCTCAGTGCCCTGTAATAACCTAGTCACATTTGACCGGTCTGCTTCTTTGACCTTTTCCAAACCAGCAACATTTAAACGGTCTAGACTCTGTAGACTCAAGCAATGTCGTATTTACGCTGACAGCCCGCTTGACTTGTTCACCCACTATTTATATAAGCACCACCACCTCTAACCTGTCCACCTCTCGACCCACTCCATTTGCCCACCTAAAATTAGCTGTTGGACTCAATCTCGTTTCGCCGACTAATCCTTTCTCGTCTCATCGGTCCCCTGCTTTCCAACTTCTCTCAGACTTCTGCCTGACTTGCATATCTTGTATTCATATAGCCTCCTGCATCCCAAACCTATCCGTCTCTGCTGACTCTTTATTTTTCTTCCCACCTTAACTGTTCGACTTACTATCAATGTGCCGACTAATCCAGTCTAGTCTGATCGGTCCCCTGATCTCCGAATTCATTCAGACTGCTGTGACGTTACCGGCATTTATTCGGAAGACCGAACGCTCTGTCCTCAATACCTCATGAGCCTCATGGACTTTTCCACACCTTATAAGTAAACCTCTCTATCCGGACCGTCTTCTCTCCTTATGGCGTTCTCTACTATCCTTTCTTCTCTAATCGGACTGCCAACTCTCAGTGCCCTGTAATAACCTAGTCTCATCTGACCGGTATGCTCCTTTGACCTTTTCCAGACTAGCATGATATACCGATCTAATCTCTGTAGACTCAAAACTATGTCTTGCTGACATTGACAGCCCGCTAGACTTGTTTACTCTTTATTAATATAGGCACTTCCATCAGTAACCTGTACCCTCAAACCTTCAATCAGACGACCGACGCTTAGTGCCATGTTCTTCTTTGTCATCATCTGATCAGTGAAATTCTCTGGGACTACTACGAGGCCTAAGGATGTGTCGACTATATAATTCTCGTCTGTTCGGTCTCCG
Organism: Dicrocoelium dendriticum; assembly: GCA_944474145.2. Lineage (NCBI taxonomy): Eukaryota > Metazoa > Platyhelminthes > Trematoda > Plagiorchiida > Dicrocoeliidae > Dicrocoelium > Dicrocoelium dendriticum. The sequence goes on along the minus strand of OX104070.1, from coordinate 50,128,999 downwards.
GCTCTCAGAGTTCTCTCAGACTACCGGGATATCACCGGTGATTTTTCAGAACTGATCGATTCATACTTCGCACGAGAGCGTCCTTGGCTTTCCCACACTTTAGTAGTAAACTTTTTTCATCCTGACTATCGTCTCCTAATTGCTCTTACGAGTTACTCTTCGCACTGCCGTCCGCATTCTTCCGCTCATAGCTGATTCTTTAAATTTCTTTTTCTTCTTGGAACGTTGCTTTACCTATGTTGCTCCCGCATTCCGTCTCAACCTAGTTGTCCTTAGTTTCACCTAAGGTGCCGCTCGCATTCGGTTTACCTGTTACTCTCCAACAATCATATTAATCGCTTAACTTTGTCAACACGCTTTGTTATATCCGTCTCTTGACCCCGCGCGTGCAGATCCATCTTTCTACCTAGTAGTTGTAGTCTGAGTCACACCAGTGACGTGATGTAAAGAACGCGCTTGCAAATCATGCATACTAAACAAAATTACATAAATTTTAATGTATCATAGGCGCGCCACCAGTCTGTGTTTGTGCTTCTTGCTACATTGCTGTCTTTCTGTTTGGCTGCCTCTTGTCCGTTACCCGTTTTCTCCCGAGATTTCCACAGATACATCCGCCAACACAAGAAGGCTTATCCACTGGGACTGGTCGACCCACCCTCAATAGCCAGCCGGTTTACATGCTTGATCTTTTCTCCGGGAGATGAAGAACCCACACATCGTTCCAAATGGAGCTCTTTCCGCCATTCTGGAGAAGCTACCACCAGGGGTCTAAACAAATGGGTTTAGCTCGCCTCGTACTCACAGTAGAACAATTTACTCACCTGTAATAATATATTTACATGGATCCACTGTTCCACAACCGAAGACAAACAACTCTGGCGTGAGTACCTTCAATGTCTTAAGCATTCCCATTCGCCAGTCCCTTAAGGCTATTCTGATGTCATTTCACGGACAGTGTTGCGCTCGTATACGTGGCATTACCGATGGCCTTTCATGGCATTTTCACTTGGCTATGGAGACAGTTACACTTACTTACATTTGAAGGAATCTCAATCCACTTTGCGGAGAATGGCATTTTTACCTGTTGTGGACATAATCAGCCACAAGAAGCAACTTCACTCACCGACCCCATGACAAGTCCAGCATGGATAGCTGGACACGGGTTGCGAGCCGGACAATATAATAGAAAAAGCCGGCCTCTATTAACAATGTATTTACTCATCCGCATCATTATCATTCGACTGCGACTCTTTTATATCATTGACTGGCTTCAACGACTATTGCCGGTTCAGTATTAAGCCACTTGGCCAACCAAGGAAGAATTTTGGCTGTCAACCGACTGCGAATAATAGAGTGCAAAATCGGTCTATACGAGGCATAGCCGACTAGCACTACAGTTCAAAGGAAAATACGACAGTGTTCCAGGACGTGGTGGGTTTTCGCCTGGCAAGCGTTCTCCCTATAAAAAGCCACAAACGTCCGCTTAACAACACTGCAAAGTGGCGGATGTGACTCGCCACAAAATAAAGTCACAGGTATACATTTCACGCTGACGCAGTCCTCAGCCTCCTACATCCAACCTGTGCAACTGATTTTACTATGAAGAATGCTTTAGTGGAGTACCGATCATTCCGGCTTCGTAATGGTCATTGATTGCACCAAACCTTGTTTGGGCTCCTGTGCTCATGGATCACTACATGGCAAATTTACCCCCCGCTTGTATCTTGACGCAACAGTTTTGCGCGCCACAGCGCCATCATGGTCCTTGATCTGACTACCTGACAATATGCTCGCTCATATGGACTACATCTTTTCGTTTATTCCTTTCATTGTAACGAAATGTTTTAATATTCCAAAGAAGCTATGCTTTTATGCATATTTGATCATGCCTTTTAGAGGGGTGTCTTGTTTTACAGAGGATATACCATTTATTTATTTATTTATTGATCGACCAAAAACGGGACAACTATATACCATATCTACAAAGCTAAAAATATTTACACTGTACATACTCGGAAAAACGGACGGTTTACGCACCTCCCGACCACGGCGATTGGTCGTGGGAGGCAGCGGGCTGGACTAAGGAGATGTTGGGACCGCTTGTAGACCCAGATCATGGTCTTAATGAACTGGACTAGGATGCTGTAAGCTGGTGCGATGAGTTTTGACGTCGCACGAAGCACTACTAGACGAAGTAGGCGAGGGGTTTTCTTCCATAAAGGCGGGTTTTAGGCGGTCGATGGTGACGGCTTGGCGTCGACCACCGCGGTCAATAGTGTACGCCTTACTCGCACGATGCAGCCCCTTGAAGGGTCCTATGTACGGCGACTGAAGAGACTGTCGAACACCGTCTGCGCGAAGAAGGACGTGTGAACACGTAGACAGCTTCTCGGGCACGTACACTGGTGTCGTCTGCGATCGATGAGCGGGTGGACGTAGCTCACGCATCTGGTGAGCCAATCGGTCAGTGTAACTTCCGTATTCAAAAGTAGAAGTACATGGGGCTGGTGCTACCAGTTGTCCGGGCAACCGCAGCGTGCATCCGTAGACTCGCTGCGCTGGTGTGGCGCCGAAATCGGTTTTAACCGTGTTTCAAAAGCCTAGAAGAACGAGGGGAACCGTTTCAGACCATGAAGGATCTGCGTACGCACCTAGCGCTGCCTTCAACTGGCTGTGGAAACGCTCCACCATGCCGTTAGCGGCCGTATGATACGCCGTCGTTTGGACATGGCGACAGCCTAAATCCTTAAGCAACATGGCAAATGTCGACGAGAAATGTGACCCTCGATCGGTGGTCACGATGGCGGGACAGCCGTATTGTGCTACCCAGCGTTCCATAAAAGCCTTCGCTATTGATTCCGAGGAGCAATTTGGGATAGGGCCGGCCTCAGGCCATCTAGTAAGTCGATCGATGCAGGTCAGTAGATATACAGAGCCTTTGGAAGGCGGCAGGGGACCTACGAGGTCGACGTGCACGTGACGGAAACGTGCGTCTAGTGTCGGAAACGTGCCTAATGGGCTTCTCGTGTGCTTGTGCACCTTCGCGCGTTGACACGGAAGGCAAGCAGCTGCCCAGGTACAGACGTGCCGTTTAACCTTGCGCCTAACAAATCGTGCGGTTGCGAGTTTAACCGATGCACGAACGCCTGGATGAGACAAGCCGTGCAACGTGTCGAACACGGTCTGCCGAAACTCGCGTGGGACAACTGGGCGCGGCGTGCCCAGAGATAAATCGCATAGTATCGTTCCGTCAGATGATGTCAGCGGAACGGGTCGTATGTCCAGTGAGGGAGACCTGCGTAGTAGATCAACCTCAGGGTCGTTAAGTTGTGCTGTGGCCATGGCTGCCAAGTCGATAGTAGTGCCGGCGTCAGCGGAGATAGCTTGGATGCGGGAAAGTGCATCGGCGACGGCGTTGTGCACACCGGAGACATGCCGTATATCGGTCGTAAACTGAGCGATATAGTCAAGGTGGCGCGACTCTCTAGGAGAGTATCGGTCGGTAGTCGAGCCGAGCACGTAAGTCAGGGGTTTGTGGTCGGTGAAGACGACAAAGGAGCGGCCTTCTAGGATGTGTCGAAAGTGACGTATCGCTAGATATACGGCTAGTAGTTCCCTACCGAACGTGCTGTAGCGAGATTCGGTAGGTTGTAGGCGTTTGGAGAAAAACGCTAAGGGCTGCCATGTGTCGGATACTCGTTGCTGCAAAACAGCGCTGACTGCCACGTCCGAGGCGTCAGTACTGAGAGAAGGTGGGACGGCCGGATCGTGATGCGCTACCGAAGCTACGTTGGCCATGGCCTATTTCAGCGACTTATAAGCAGCGCGTGCTGAGGCAGGAAATTAGAATTTCTTGAGTTTCCATCGGAGAAAGTACGTGAGGGGTTGCATCAGCGAGGCGCAGTTGGGTATAAATCGTCAGTAAAAGTTAACAAGGCCATCAAAACGTCTGAGCTGTTGGAAAGCATGAGGCTCGGGGTAGTCGATGATGGCTTAAATTTATCCTGCAGTGGCACGACGCCTGCAGCGGAGGTCTGATGGCCCAGGAAATTAACTGCATCGACACCAAACGAACACATTTCTGCGTTGGTCGTCACCCCGTGTTGAGATAAACGATCAAAAAGTGTTCGTACGTGGCGTATATGCCCTTCGCGTGAACAGCTTGAGATTAAAATGTCGTCAAGTTACGCGTAAGCGAAGTCTAAACCGCGACAAACTTGGTCGATGAAGAACTGAAAAGTTTGTGCGGCGTTCTTTAGGTCAAATGGCATGCGCAGAAACTCGAACAAACCAAATGGAGTCGTCACGGCTGTTTTAACGATGTCCGCCTCGGCCACCGGAATTTGGTTGTATGCGCGTACCAAGTTGATTTTGCTGAAGATACTTTTGCCCGCCAGCCTGGCGGTGAGATCCACTCTGTGTGGGATTGGATAGCGATCAGGCGTGGTTACCGTATTCAAGGATCGATAGTCGCCGCAAGGACGCCAGTCCCCACAACCCTCTTCGAGACCGTGTGCAGAGGCGACGCCTAAGGGCTGTTGGACGGTCTGACGATACCAAGTTGAAGCATGTGGTCAAATTCGGCTAGTGCTGCCCGTAGTTTGTCTGGAGCAAGCCGTCTTGGTCGTGCGCTAACTGGTTGACCGCGCGTAACTATGTGGTGAGAGACCTCTGTCGTGACTGGTGGAAGCTCTGCAGCCGGTCGAACCAGTCGCGGGTATTCGGAGAGGAGGCTCAAGTAGTCGGACGGTGCGTCTGCGATCCGAAATACAGGGCTGATTATCGGGGCATCTGAAAGGACACCATCAACACCTAGTTTCGTACGGTCGTCTAAAAGTCTGTGGCGACCAGCATCAACAAGCAACCCAAAAGGTCGGAGGAAGTCGATACCGATAATTGCGAAGGGTACAGACGCAACCATGAAGACCCACTGAAAATCTCGGCGAAGATTGAGGTCCAGGTTCATCATGCGCTGACCGAATGAAGCTATCGGAGAACCGTTGGCCGCACGCAAATGGTACCTAGGCTCCGAGTGCTTGTCGCTAGCGGTCGCTGGGATGACGCTGAATTCCGCTCCCGTGTCGATGAGGAAGGTGATGGAAGAACGTCGATCCTTAACGTAAAACAGTCGGTTTGCCTGGTTATTTAATGATACGTTTGTAGTGCTAGTATGCGGGCTATTAGTTTTCCCTGGGTCGTGCCTAATGCATGGCGCCCGACAACATCTAGCTCTTCCACAGTATTGGCATTGATACCAACATACTTCTTTGACAGACTTGACATTATCTGACTGAGAACTTGTAAGGAAAATGTGGCGCTTTCGTGCCGAACGTGACGTATTCGGTGCAGGCACAGACGAGCCGCAATGAACGGTAGCCAAAACGTGGTCAGCATTTGACCGTGGCACCCGCTGCTTCGAAGCCTTCATTGCTGCTATCCTGCTGCGAAGTAGCGTAATTTGCTCGTCTTTATAGTCAGATTGGTCTAGCGACTGGGAACAAACATGGAATTCGGTTTTCATCGGTGAGAATACGTCACCGGAGTTACTGGTCGTCTGCTGCGGAAAACGTTCGAACGCAGCGTCTGCCTTGGTAGCTAAGTCTTTCAAGGGTGCATCTATAAACATGGACAGCATTACCGACAATGGCTCTGGGAGACGTGCAAACCACAGCTCCTTTATCCCTTCTTCGCTCAAGAATAAGGGACCAGCGATGCGCTGAAGTTCGCGGAGCAATGCCGACGGCTTGCGATCTCCAAGCTTGAGACCATTGAGCTGCTCAAATCGTGTTCGTGCGCTGGGTCGTAACTCTTTCAAAATCGCTTGCTTCATTTTTTCATACTTTGCCTCATTCCATGGGCAGAGTAGAATATCCTCAATCAGCGTCACAACTGACGAAGGAAGGTGTGGGACGAGCTGATTATACCTCGGACGGTCCGCCGTAATGCCCTTATTTACCAGTTCAATCTCGAATATCTTAAACCAAACTTCTGGACTGTGTTCCATGAAACTTGGAACAGCCAAAGTAAGCACGGTTACGCTGTGAAACGACTCAGATGCCACTCTCGAAATGTGAGTCGAAAGATAAAGAACGAACAAAATACCATAAATATACTAAAGTTAAGCAAGAAGCAAATGAATATAGGTATATAATCGAGAAAAAGGAACGAACTCACCAAAAATACAAACGAGAAAATATGTTGAATTCGCGCGTGCGAATCAGGGTCACCAATTTGTAGGACTAGTTAATACTAGTCCGAGACGATGCGCGGAATTAAGCGCGGATATCAGAAGGCAATTGGAGTCAGACACAGAGGACTGTATTCGATGGGCTACAACAAGAAGCGGACGAATGAAGCGAGGCAAGAGCGTACACGTGAGCACGGGAACTTACAAGGCAGTTGTGTGTCGAGCCGGTTGTAAGATTAAAACAAGAAGGAGTAATGTGCAATCGGTCAACAAGTAAATCGTACGTGAAAGATAAGAGTTCGCTTTTTGGGCGTTACATAACCCCCTTTCATCCTTAACATGGCTCTTTATGCCAATGCACTCTTTCGGCATTTGAGTCTAAATTATACGGCTTTCTTGCTATGAGCTGACATTCTATTCTCCTCTTAATGGTCTCCTTACTTTGCACTACTATGTCCCTAATTATCAGGGTGTAACAGACCCAGCGGCCTGTTCACATCACCTGTAGGCTAGCTGCCGTTTCGTTTAGCCACTTTAGTCCTATACTGCTTCTTTTATGGTGACACACATTGCCTTATGTTAGGCTATATTTGGCGGCCTAGCTTATCTTGCTGACTTACCTGGTTTTGTCTGAACGGTCTTTTGTTTTCTGACCTCCCTTGGACTGCTGAGATGTAACTGATCAATCACAGCTGACGCAACGCTCTGTTACCCTCACCTTAATTACTTCACTGGGCATTGTTCATTCTTCTTTTTATTAACAAGGATGAATCATCACTTGAAGAAGGTCGGCGGCTTTTCCACTTCACCTCAAAAGAACCTGTATAACCGACCTTTTCTTTCTCTCCTGTTCTTTCTGTTGCATTCCTTCTTCATTCGACGCTAACTTACATGCGTCTGTCCTCTCTGACTTCTTACATTCCTACTAATTTAAGACTGCGGCAACGCCTCCCTGTCGCACCTTCAGAGTGATATTCTTTCCCATAATCTGCACACCTCGTCCTTCTCTCTCTGGTTCCAACCGATTGAGCATATGCGCAATAGGACCCCCCAAAATCTCCTTCCTTCATCTTTATTCTTATTTTGGAACAATCTTTCATTCTCTACTGATCCGTGTTCTGCTTGCGTCGCGTCGTATTTCGCCACTTATGTTACACATGTATATGCGATAGTTAACTAATAATTACATGTATAGGGATACAATATTTCAGTCATCACAGCAATTGATCGACTGCACTAAAGCCGCACCCCTTTCTTCTGTTTTTTGGCTGTTTCTGCTCGTTTTCTTTTTTCAGAGTTTGGCACAGGTACGGCGACACGCACCCAAGGAATGGTCCATCGTTGCGACAATACAAGCACAGTTCCTTTATTCGGACATGAGCGGAACCTTATCAACCCATTTACAACTTACTAACCGGACAAATCATTCAGTATCCTGCACGGATTCAAATTTTTCGAGGCTTGAACTTTTGGATTCAGTTTGCTACCACTATCTCTTCCACATAACTCTTGCCTGGACAGTTACTTTGAATTCGCAAGGCACATTCTCCCGCGATACAAAGCCAGAACAATTGGTCCTTATGAGCTCTTCGATCGGCGTTGACCGCTCAGGTGACCATGGTTTCCTATATTTCTAATCAATTGTACTACATCGATATCGGCTTTTGTGGGGCGTTTCATAATGGTTTACCAGATTCTGAAGAACCCAAACCACATTTGCCGTCCGCTGCTGGAATTGAACCACAACACTAAACTATGAGGTCACCCTCTGAAACTGACAATTCATTATGGCCGGCTTGAAGGCCGTAGAAATTTCTTTTCTCTCCGCGTGTGTGAGCCTTGGAATGCCCTCCCTAATTATGTCGTCTCTGCTCCCAATCTGGCGATATTTAAAAAACCTGTTGACGATGCATTGTCTCACTTACATTTCATTTTATGACTTGTTAGCCACTGGCTACAAAACGCAATCAAACGGTGTCTTGCCAAACGCCTAACCAATGGATTTATGGATTTAGACGTTTAATATGCAAACATCTCCGCTATTCCACATAAGTCTATGGTGAGCCCACCACAACGCTTTTCACTTTATCAGGTGCTTCACTTTTCTCAATAATTTCCATCCCACGGGACTTGTTAAGCGATGCTTTTTTACCGGTAATAAACCATTGTCCATTGTCCATTGTACATACCCTGGGGATCTGCGATTTTTCTTCGGAACCATATTCAACTTTTCAAGACTTCAGCAACAATTCCACATATTTCAATGTATATCCCTCGGAGACTTCACGTGACTCTGCAGAGGAGCAACACATCATATACAAAAAGAATGCTTAGTTCCCGACCTACCAATCGGGCACAGGACAGGGCTCAGGAACGCAATAGGCACCCCGCTAACGCACCAGCCGGTAGTAATATGGGACGCAACCTGACTGCGAATAACCCAGCAGACAAACGTTCAACCAGAAACATAGCCGGTTAAAACTTGCTATTCAATGCACCGGCGGCAGTGTTTCAGGACGTGGTGGGTTTTCGACTGGCAAGTTTTCTCCCTAGAAAAGGTCATACATGTCCGTTTAACAACATTGCAACATGGTGCATGTGACTCTCCACCGCATGAAGTCACAACCGATAACTTCACACTGGCAGGTCAACTAGCGTCACCATTCTAGATAGGTTAGTTACACTGGAACTTCTACATCTGCATACCCTGTCGTCTTTTCGCTTTCTATGATATCACCGTTGACCTTTGCGTTACTTGTGCACTAACTCACTGTATTGTCATATCTCTCTTGAGCGTGCTCTTCAATTACCTTCAATGGATCATTCAAGGATTATCAATCTATTATTAGCCGAGGTCCCAGTCTCACGACAGCCAAATTATTGTTTCGCATTTGCACCACTGTACACAGATAATCATGGACATATAAAAAATTTGCTACTGTCACTGTTACAGTTGCCATAAAACGTCTGTACAGTTGTACATACCTGATCATGCCTCCATGCGCGTGTCTCGCATAGTCGAGAATAAAATATTTATTTATTTATTTATGTACTGACGTCGAGGTGGGATATAATAGAACTGGCCTCCGATGCCCGTGCTCGTATTACGTAGACTCCATCAGTGGCATAGTTACTGCCGAGGTACTAGCATTTAGGCCGGTCGCACAAGGCTCCAAGGCTCGTGTTTTAAGGAAAGTGGCTCCATTAATTGCATGTTTTGTGCCAATGTAATGGCAACCAGGTGGGTTGTAATAACACTGCGCTCCGAGGCGCAGGCTTGCAGCATAGACGCTACATCAGTGGCACGTCTAGTGTCAGTGTACTAGAACCTAGACTGATGCAACGTGCATTAGGCCCTAAGTATCGTGCTCTTAGGATAGAGGCTCAAACAGTGGCACATTTGGTGCCAACGTAATGGCACCCACGTGGATGGTAATAGCGCTCGGCTCCAAAGCTTACGGTCGGAGGACCGTGGCTCCATAAGCGGCACATTTGGTACCAAGTTAATAAGACCCAGATGGCTTATAATAGCACTGGACTCCGAGGCAGGGGATGGTAGGATAAAGGCTCCGTCTACGGAACCTTCAAGGTATACGGTAAGCTATTTCCCGTAAAGCATTTTGGTTGACTAAAATTCATCCCAATTATGTTCAGTTTGGACGAATTTCGATCAATCAAATTCAGTTCGGGTTTAACCTGACGGCTACAGCATTGAGTATTTACAAACAGGGTGTAGATTTCTGCTTTATGTTTACGGTATTCGCAGCCTAGTAAATTTTCTTTAGGTATTTTAGGGTGCGTAAGAAACTATTTCCAGTGACCAACTTGTTGTCCATAAGGTGTACAATTAGACGGCTAAGGACCACAAAGTTGCTCACACAGGGAGCTACAACGCTCATCCTAGGAGCATGTTTCGCAACACGCGTGGACGAGATGCATATACCACCAGCGTTACGCGTGAATCGAATCTATACGTGAAATAACGTACTACAAGAGCCGTTATGCTAAATAGGAAATGCCTTTGCATGACCGAACGTCGTCCACAGAGCCGACTGCGGCGCCCAACGGCACGATAAATTGCCACTCATGTCGCCCAACAGATGACTCGCGCTGAAGGAATTACGGTTAAAAAACGAGACCATTTATGTAAGGAACGGCGCGAATAAGGATTTATAATATTAGTTAACAACAGCTATAGGCAAATCAAGCCATTTACCTTCATAGCTTTTTGCTCCACTGCGAGTGACCAAAAGCGCGTTTCAGTGTGGGGGTTCGCTGTCCAGCTGTGCGGATAGAAAGCTAATCCATAAGTGCCAATATTTGCGTAAAAGTTTCCCATAATTTTATAAAAGCTTCGCTGTTAAAGAAGACATTTGAATAGGGCCGCGATAATGTATTAACAGCAACAAAACTCACATAGCCAAAGTGTTGCTTATTTCATTTTAATATTAATGCGTACCACATTAAAATTCCGAGGCTTTCCTCTCGGCACAATAGGAGACTACCTGAGTAGTCTTCGACGCGACGCTCAGTAGGCGGCATGTATTTTTAATGCACAGGCTCCCAAAATACGCTATTAAGTTATATGCGATGGTGAATAATTTCTACTATGGTTACTAACCTTACATTAGTGTTCCGCATGTTTGAGGCAACTACAGCTGCTTGCATTACACACTTCGTTGTTTCTCTATCATTACGTAGACGCATAGTAACTCGAATTGAGTACTGACACTTTTGCAACACAGCCTGTATAGCTGATTGAGTAGGCACCAGTTTGCATAAAATTCAACACCGTTTAGCTGTACATTTTATATGTGTCCTTGTTGCGTCCAAAAATGACCAGGCAGGGCCCCGATAGGACGCCTAATGTGTGCCCCACGGACCCTCAGTGGAAGTTCGTGCCGACAGGGTTGTTACAAAAAATGGTTTTCCAGGTCCAAGTTGCGGAAATCCCATGTCGCAACCGGACTTCAGCGACTGCGGATTAACTACATACAGTATCCATGAAAACACGTGACATATATTTGCGTAAGCAGTGAGATGCACGTAATATGCAATTTTAAACATACAGAAGTTGATGTTTCATTGTCTAATCGGTTTAGCAGATTTGAAGCATTTCGTTAACCGTATCTAGTTGCACTCGAATCCACTGAAAGCGGTTGATGGGGCGTTCAACGCACTAACACGTTGCCATAAAAATGCATATCATACTAGAATGACAGTCTAGAGGTCATTTGCATCACTCCCGTCTAACCAATTCTTAAACGTCACTTTTTCTAATGTATGCTGTTAGGCTTGCTATTACTTAGTAAGCAAAAGCACAGAGCGTTCATTAAAACAAAATTTAATTGTTCACAGAAACTCGAAGAAAAATGAATACCTTACACAATTGACCAAATTTTTAATGGCAGTTAAAGTTAAGTTAAGTTACGTAAAGTTAAGTTTTTAAATAGCCTTTTCCTATGTCAAGGGGAATTTTAGACTTCTGAACACTTACTCAGTTGCAGCCTACGGCAACGGTTAACGGTTTTACTGGCACATTATGAAGAAGTTATAAATACATGTGCTTAGTTGAAATGTTTTTCTTATAGTTAAAATGGTGTGGCTTACGGTTTTAATGAGCGGTTATGTTAGTGCAAATAATGAGCGTTAAGATAAAATGTTTACACTCCATGCTAGAATCAGGGTTCGCTTGATTGCGCAATATTGGAAAAACTCAAATTTAACTTACGACTTGTGTTGTAGTACAGCATTTGTTTGCTGTTGTGCTGTAGGACCAATACTCCTACCAGTTTTCACCTCGCTTTTCCTTTCAGATCTTCGGCCTGGCAAACAAACAAGAGATGTGGGTTCTGTATCAGAAGACGTCATTGGCTTTTTAGAACAATAACGATCGTTGTTTTAGCACCGTTTATTCCGCTTGTTTGTTTTGTTGGTTTTGTTGGTAAAACCTGAGTTCGACCTTGGCAAAATACACGCTCCTGCAAGCTCGCTGTATACTGCCCTAACCCTATTCGTGTGCTGTGACCACCGTAGTATTTGTTGCCATCAGAATCAAGTCTTCCCTGCGTTTTTAGCGAGCAGCGCTCTTCGTATTTCTTTGGATCATTACGTACTACACATTTGGTGACAGAGTTAGGATATCGTCATGGCAATCCGTGGGACGAAAGCGAAGAACGAGTAACATCATATTTTGCTGCACGGCCCTTAATTTGTGGACTGCCAACTTCAGAAGTTGCCCTTAGGAAATTGTCCCTTCCTGGCCACCTGGTTTGAGGTTGACATTAACCCACACAACTGCCGTCGTCGTACGGTACCGTCCTTCAAGTGCCTTCCTGAAGAACATCGTTGCTCGGTGGTAATGAATGCCCTCAGTGATGGAGTTAAGGAGATTCGGTTATCAGCCGTTAGTCGCCCAGAAGCCTCTAATAGAAATTTCGGAATACGCTAGGGGCCCTTTTTCCGGACAAAAAGCACTAGTCAGCTTCACGATCAGCCTTTTGGAAGAGAGTTCATCGAGATACAGAGCCAGTCGAGGTCAATTTGTGCGACATCGGTGTGCAATCAGCGAGGGTATTTCCAGCGAAAACCATGAAGCCATGAAGAGTGGCTTTCACCTTGGGGCGGTTTACTGAAGGCATCAAAGACGATCACACTTCGGGTCTTTTTATTCAAAAGCCTCCAAAAGCTTTAGCTACAGATTCAGTTCTTGCCCCCTTAGGAATTCGCGAGAGGCATCCCATAGGCTTTGACATGCTGACGGCTCTCAGTGTTTTGCCGCCGAGGATGAACCGGACTAAGCCACCCCACGACCCAAGGTAACCTATTTACCGTGGTCATTGTTTCAGGTGCCAGTACTCGCTCGATGAGAAGAAAATACGTCTATGCCGCACTTTCCGAAAGCGCAACCCATCAACAGGAGTACGACTCATTGAAGATAAGTCGACCACCCTTGTGTACCTTAGGTGCCTTCTGGTCTTCTAAGCACCAAGTTTGGAGGCAGTAGTCAATAATCCGTCCATATCGGCACCGGTGCAAACGGTAGCCTAGTAGTAGCCCGTTTCTTGCCTTCCTCAGTAGTCAGTAATTCCGGTCGTCAGGTCAACATCAACGGGTACGGCCCTGCTTAGTACTAACGTGGCTTACCAAGATATTCAGTCCACCAGTGGCCACTTTCTTACGAGTTTTACATATCCGATCAAACTCCAAGGTATGCCATATTGTGGGTTGACCTTTAACACTGGAAGGAGACTGGCGGTTGCCCTAAGAAGATCACTCGCTCGATTGACTCCTGAGGTTTTTCGACCTTTGTTCACTTCGTAAATCCATACATGCTTAAAATATGGCCCACTAGCTATCCGTCCGCTTTCAAAGTTTGAATGCGCTGTGCAGTAAAATGTCCCGATATGTGCATCGAAAGCTGTTCTGTGGCTTCGTGGGCTCCTGTATCCCATACGACTCCAGCAGTTAAAGCTATTCTCCCTCGAGCTACGCCTTCGATGGCGTGATCTCATCTACACAAGGCGCATCCTCTGGGGGGAATTCGAAAGTGAGTTACAACCATTCCTCAGGCCCAACGCCGACTTTTCCCCACAATAATCGTCATCATTTTACACGTTAGCTAGAGTTGAGGAACTCCTCATCTACTGTGCCGCAATAAACAGAAAAAATGAGAAAAAACAATGCAACTGGGACAAGCCGGCAAAACTACAGGTAACGGATGGGCATCGTGCCGCCAAGATAAGAGCCGCCTACTATGCATCAAAAAATAACTGTGTAAAATTATATAAGGTTGAATAATGAGATCGTGGTTGGAGGGGAGGCAAAGAGGGATGGGGTGGGACAAAGAAAGTCACAGCACGAACGCCACTGAGATCGGCTCCTAGCCATATCAGCAAGTGAATCCAGCCAAACGTGTTCATCATCTTTCGGACCCCAACCAGGGAGCCGAGACGCTCCAACCGAAGCCAGTTCAGAAGTGAGGGCCTTCATTCCACTGGACCAAGTCATCGTTTGGCCACCCCTCCTCTTTTTCCACCCACATCCCCGGCACGCAAACAACGCACGTCTCGGGAGTCGTTGGGCTGCCATGCGTAACACGTGGCCGAACCATCGGAGCCTGGTGCGTGAAATAACTGTGCTCAGCGGTTCATTTTCTTTTCCTGTGCCGGGAACAAGGCGTCGAAAACCCTCGTTGCTCACGCGGTGTTCCCACCAGATGTGAGCTAAATTGCGAATACACCGGTGGTCAAACGTAACTAGCCTCTTTATGTCCGCTGATCTAAGGGGCCAGCTTTCACAACCGTGCAGTAGGGTCGGACGTACCGATGCATTGTACACTCTATCCTTCAGGGCGAGAGTCAGATCGCGCCGGCGCCATAAGTGGCGAAGGTTAGCAAAAGCACCTCGAGCTTTTTCCATTCGGTTCGTGATCACATCTTCAATCCCACGGGCGCTGATACAACTTCCTCGGTAGTTGATTGTTTGAACGACTTCTAGCTGATCCCCACCAAAGGTCAGCGTAGGAGGTGGTCCAGGCCAATCTTGGAGGAACGCTTTGCAATTCGAGGGTGCGAGGCAAAGCCCGAAGTGACGGACAGCCAGTGTTAATCTGTCTATTGCCGCTTGGCACGTTTGTGAGCTGCCACAGATCAGAGCAATATCATCAGCATACTCTAAGTCAATAAGTCGTTCTCCTAGGAGCAGATCCACACATTCTAAGCCTTGTCCTGTAAACGCGATTTCCATGACTTCGTCAATAGCGAAGTTGAAGTAGAAAGATGACAGCGGGCATCCTTGTCTCACACCGCTGGAGACATTAAAGGGCGACGACAACAAGCCGTAAGCCCTCACTCTGCCCAAACTACGAGCATATAATGATCGGATAATATTCACATATTTCTGGGGCACACCTCTCCTGAGTAGAGAGTCCCAAAGTGCATGTCTATCCACCGAATCGAATGCACATTTAATATCGAGGAACACGACTATGGTGGGCCGCCAATATGTGTGACGGTGATCCAACAACTGACGCAAGGTGAAGATTTGGTCAATGCAGCCACGACCGCGACGAAATCCAACTTGCTGTTCACGAATCTGGCTTTCACGAGTGACGGTCAGTTTGTGAATGATGACAAAGGCAAGCAATTTAGGGGCGATGGAGATCAGACCGATCCCTCTATGATTGCCGCCTTCCGATCGTGAGCCTCCTTTGAAAACTGGGACTATGACGGAGCGGCTCCAATCGGTTGGGGAAGTTTCCTCTCCCACAGTTGACTAGTAACTCTTGTAAATCCTCCATAGGAGCAGGTCCCCCGAGTTTGAAAAGGGCTGGAGGAGGATCATCTGGTCCCGCGGCTTTATTTAACCTCAACAGTACGATCTCACATTAAACTTCTGAGCGAGAGGGCAGATCCAAAGGAACAGCCCACGGAGCGGAGTGATCACTGGCCGACGAGAAATCTAACAATTCCGACCGAATAAATTGCTTTCCAAAGTGCTCAGCCCGATGCTCTAAGCGTTTTGATAAGTTGTGGATAGGCTGTCCACTCTCGGCACGTATACTTTCACTAACACCAGGTCTCCTGCTGCCCGTTTCCCGTATCAACCGGTATAACTTACGATGGTTACCAAGGGCAGCTGCTATTTCCATCTCTGTTGCACGGATAGCCCACCAGGATTCGCGGTCTCTCTTCAGGCTAGCACGTAGTTTTGCCCGGAGCTCTTTGCGAGTTTCATTGTGCTCGCTTCCAGCAGGAATACGCCGGCGAGCATCGATAATTTCCAGAGACTGTGAAGAGACCCAATGTCCATGTTGGCGGTTAGACACACCGCATGAGGATTTTCCTGCTGCTAGTAAGGTCTGGTGAATATGAGACCAGTGAACTTCAATTGCATCCAGTGAGCGTTTATCAAGCTCGTATGACAGCGTACTTTGATAGGCATTCAGAACAGCTGGCTTCGCCAGTTGGCTGGTGTCAATGCGCTCACAGGGTCGTCGTGGAAGTCCGTCAAAACGTATCCGCATGTCAGCACATACAAGTGCATGGTCGGTGTCCACACCCGTGCTCCATATCGAGCGACAGTTCTGGACGCAGCCTCACCACCTTATCGCAATGTGATCGATTTGCGTCCAAAGCTGGTTCGATGCTGGTGGGCGCCAAGTCGCCCACCGGCGTGTGCTGTGTCTGAAATTAGTGCTCGCACGAAATAAGCGAGCATCTTCACACAATGAAGTAACCGCTCACCGCTATCAATAAGGGACCCCACACCATGTTGGCCGCCCAGATGCAGCTCATCTGTGGATAATTTTCCAACTTGAGGGTTCAGATCACCAGCCAGCACTACAGTGTCCGAGCTTCTTCTGTGGCTAAGGAGCTCGTTCAGTTGACGATAGAAGTCGTCTTTTACCGAGGCATCGCCACAGTTTGTCGGTGCATAGGCAGCAATAACGAATAGACACCTGTTAGTCCCAAGTGACTTCGAAGCTTTGAACGAGCCAGCCAATCGGACCGCATACATCCGGCTACTGGTTGGAATCCAATCACCATAGTAGCTTCAGCCCGGGGACTCAGAGTAATACCAACGCCGGCTTGGCCGGTGCTCGAAGCTGCATCGTCACCGGATAGGCGCAATGCGAAACTACTGCTTGCGTCACCTGAAGGGGATCATAGAGTGAGCACAGAGCTCGAGTCTTGCAGGCAGGTCTCCGATAAGTAACAGATATCAATCGATAGGGTCTCTAGTGTTCAAGCAAGTGCTAAATGTTCGAGCAAGGTCACACATGAAACCTATTTAAGCTAAGAGGGCACATAATTCGCATGGACATCACGCTATCCATTAGAGTGGCAAACGATTGGAACCGCCTATCGGAAGAAATTGCAGACGCGCCAATCAAGAGAAGTTTCAAAAGCATGTTAGACAAACTTTCGCTGAGAATGCTGAAATCTTATGGCTGTCACTGCAATTGCGACGAACCCTCGAGGAACGTCGTAATGCAACGATATACATCAAACCCAGTATGATCCGGAATCGTTGGGGATGACACGGTATTTCCCTCGCGCTCTTTACAAATCAATAAACTACATGAACTCAGCATCGTTCACCAAACGTTGTGTTGCTGACACTGCGCTACAGTTGAGAGAGTCGCCTGTACCGGGAGCCCAGAGAGCGATTCGAGAAGACAGATCGAGTTGCAGGGAAACTTTTATTGATACAGTAAAAGATTACCTGTTATCTAACTATAAAAGAACGACACCGTGGACGCTCTAGCTAGGGGAACGGAGCATGCACAGCACACAGGTCAGCCACGAGTTGCAACCGAAACGAGCGCTAAGCAAAATTGGCGGTGAGCAGGTCAAGCATTCGAACTCAGCAATCAGTTCAACAAACCACACCGGTTGCCTAGGTGTACAATAAGAGAATTTTAGTTAGAATTTTACACAGGCAAACCGGGGAATCTTCAGACTGCCACATATCCCTCTCCCAGAAGGGACTGTGTAATCCGTCCTTCGATCTACGTGAGGACTGTCCGTCGCAGGCCAGCCTTCTGCTAGACCAGGTTGTGAAACCTGATGCAGCTGCTAGTGGAGAACTATGCAATCGGACCCTAGCGGGCTCCCACCCCTGTCCTCCCTACGGTGTCGAAACGGTTAAAAAGTGTTTGTGGGGGTGACAGTTAGTAAAGTCCACGTAGGCGGTTGCGTAGGAAGTTCTTTCCACCTCCAGTTGACGTGCGGGGATCCAGGGAAAAGTGAAACCGAAGTGCAACCAACCGGCGGTGTATATGGCAAGCAGAATGAAAGAGAAGCGTGAATGCATAGCAATACACAAAAGTGTAGAAAGAGGAAAACGTGCAAAGCTGTTTTTGATTTTTCAAAAGTTTTTGTTCATTGTTGGTAGTTTCAAAACGTTTTGGTCTTTTTTGTTGTTTTTCAAAAGCGTTTGATAAGAGGAGAATATTTGAATGGCATGTTTTATGTAAAATAGTAAATGCGAGCGAAGTCCGAATGCGAACTAGAGGTTTGAGATTCCTACCGCGTCGATTGATAGTAGAGCGAATAGGAGTGCTGCCGGTTGAGGTTGTCGGTTCTGCTGGAGCGCGCTGACTCGTCTGAGGTTGCGGTGCCAGCCGTGATGGCGCAGGCTGTGAAGGTGCTTGCTACACCGAAGAGTCAGACTTGTCGAAGAATGATGGCTTGAGTCGATCGACGTTGATCGTCTCAGTCTTACCATTGTACTCAATGGTAAACGTCTGATCGCTTCTGCTTACGACACGGTACGGACCAGAATAAGGAGGTTGCAGTGGTCGGCGTACGCTGTCAGTGCGAACGAACACGTGCGTGCAAGTAGTTAAGCGTTCATCCACGTTGGTACGCAAGCTCTTCGCTCTGGGTTGCACAGGCTGAAGCTGTCGCATGTGATGAGATAGGCGAGCTGCGTAGTCGCCGTAGTCGAAGATTGTTGGCGCTTGTGGTGAGACGAGTTCACCAGGTAAGCGTTGTGTGCATCCAGAGACTAGCGACGATGGAGTGGCGTGCAAATCCGCTTTAATTGTGTTTCTTATGCCTAAGAGAACGAGCGGAAGTGCTTCGTGCCAGGATGCGCTAGATTGGGCACAGAGTGATGTTTTGGCTTGCCGGTGGAACCTTTCTACCGTCCCATTAGCTGCGGGATGGTATGCGGTGGTTCGGTTATGTTGGCAACCAGGAACGTTGAGCAGTTTGCTGAAGGATCGGTCAAAGTGTTATCCTCTGTCAGTGATGGCTACGCTTGGGCAACCGAATTGAGCTACCTAGCGTTCTAGGAAAGCTTGCGCAACTGTCGCAGATGAGCAGTTGACTCTCGGAATCGCCGCTGGCCAACGTGTGAATCGGTCGTCACAAGTGAAGAGGTACACGTAGCCTTTGCATGGAGGCAAAGGTCCGACCAGGTCGACATGGACGTGTGCAAAACGAGAGTCAGGAGCGGGAAAGACGCCAGGTGGGCTTTTAGTATGTCTGTATACCTTGGCGCGCTGGCACTCTAAGCATGCGCGTACCCAAAGGCGGATATCGCGATTGACGTTGGGCCATAAGCGTTCCGTTACGAGCTTCTGCGAAGCACGTATGCCGGGATGAGACAGGTTGTGTAGAGCGTTGAAAATTAGTCGACGCATCAATGTAGGAACTACGGGTCGGGGAGAAGTTTGTGAGACGTCACAAAGAATGGTCCCCTCAGATGAAGTTAGCGGAACTTCGTGTAGTTGCAACAAGGTGTTGCGTCCTAGCTTGTCTATGTCGGGATCAGCTTGTTGGGCAGCAGCCATAGCGGCTAGATCAAGGTTGGTGTCAGGCGACAAGCTGATCTGTTGAATGCATGAAAGCGCATCCTCGTCGGGATTGAGAGCACCTGAGACATGTCGTACGTCTGTCGTAAACTGAGAAATAGAGTCCAGGTGTCTAGTTTCCCGCGGAGAATACTTGTCTGTTGCGCCATTGATTGCGTAGATCAATGGCGTGTGGTCAGTGAAGACTGTAAAATGTCGACCTTCGAGATAGTGACGAAAATGTCTGATACCTAGGTAGATAGCTAACAGTTCCCTACCGAAGATGCTGTAACGCGATTCGGCAGGTTGTAAACGTTTCGAGAAGAAGCCTAGAGGTATCCATCGACTGTCGATGAGTCGTTGAAGAACTGCACCGACGGCAGTGTCGGATGCGTCAGTTGTCAGGGCGAGTGGTGCAGATGTGTCTGGATGGGCGAGAAGCGCTGTGTTGGAGATAGCGTCTTTGAGCTTCTCGAAAGACAATTTAGCGTCGTCTGTAAAGTGAAAAGAGCGTTGTTTACCGCGGAGCAAGTCAGTCATTGGTTGAACAATGCTCGCGCCGTTAGGAATAAAGTGTCTATAATAGTTGACCCGGCCAAGGAATCGGCGTAACTGTTTGAAGGAACTGGGAGCAGGATAGTCCTTCAGTGCCTGGATTTTGTCTGACAGAGCTTCGATACCAGAGGCGGATATGCGGTGGCCAAGAAAGTCGATGGAACTTTGGCCGAGCTCGCATGTATCGGGGTTGTCAGTAACCCCATGCTGTGTTGAGCGTTGAAAGGGAGCATCGAGATGATGAAGCTGTTCCTCATCAGAAGAGCTGGCGGTGAGAATGTCATCCAGATAAAAATAAACGCCTTCGAGTCCTCGCGTTACCCCATGAATGAAACGCTGAAAAGTTTGGGCTTCGTTGCTGAGGCCGAAAGGCATTCGGACGTACTCGAATAGGCTGAATGGCGTGATGACTGCTGTTTTAGCAATGTCATCTGGCGCCACAGGTATCTGATGGTAGGCGCGAAATAGGTCGACTTTGCTAATGATAGATTTACCAGCTAGAGCTGAGGTCAAATCGTGCATGTACGGAATGGGGTGTTTATCCGGGACGGTAACTTTGTTAAGTGCCCTGTAGTCACCACAGGGGCGCCAGGCACCGGATTTCTTCGGCACCATGTGTAATGGTGATGCCCATGGACTTTTGGACGGGCGGATGATTCCCAGTTCGAGCATTAGTTCGAATTCCGCCTTAGCAGCTTTGAGTTTGTCCGGGACTAGTCTGCGAGCACGGGCCGAAACAGGTGGGCCCTTAGTGCAAATGTGATGCATGACATTAGACGTCACAGGAGGCAAATCGTTCAGGACGCGAAGGGGTTTAGGATGCATGTTGAAAAGCTCTAGAAAAGGCTGTGAAGCGTGAGGTAGGACACGAATGGGAGTGATAGCAGTCACGTTGGCGCTAGTCCCGATAACACTGAGCTGTGTCCTGGAGTCGATAAGCTTCCTCCTTTTAGCGGCAACGATGAGATCGAAGCGTTGAAGAAAGTCTATGCCTATGATGGCGAAAGACACGGCAGCGATTATGAAAGGCCAACGAAAGGTTCGCCGGAGGCCTAAGTTGAGTGTTAGCAGCTTTTCGCCGAAAGTTGCGTTTGGTATGCCATGGGCGGCACGCAGCTTGGTCGGCGATGGCGGGACGACCTCATCTGTGCTACGGGGTATAAAACTAACTTCGGCACCAGTGTCGACTAGAAACTCCTCGCCAGGAGTTAAATCCCTAACACGGATAAGACGACTTTGGTGTTGGCCGGTCGCGTCCGTCTCCGTTACGGACCGGCCGAGAAGTTTCCCTGCTTCTCGGCGAAGTTGCAAGACTTGACACATTTATGAGCTGCGGTACCAAAGAGCTGATGGTAACAACAGCTAGCCTGCCTGTTGCAAGACTTAGAACGTTTGAAGGGTGCTTTCCAGCGGCTATGATGACGACGGTTCGTAGTAAGCTGTTGGATCTGGCGACTAAATGTCGCAACTTATGTTTGGAGGGCATCTATTGTTGGCTTTAAGCCAGTGATAGAAGTGCTCTGGGACGCGACGGCATTGATCTTGCTGGCGTCGGCTTGTGGCTGTGATCGCTCAATAACGCGATCCGCTAAATCTGCTAGTTCAGTGAGCGAAACGGAGCTCACTGCAGCGAGAATCGCTTGGGTGTTTTCCGATAATCGTAGTAGACATAGTTCGCGAAGGAATGTCTCGTCCATGGTTGAGGAGCCAAGGAGTTGCTGCATCTCTCGTAGCAGAGTTATGGGCAGTTTGTCGCCCAGCAGCAGATCCCTGGAAAGCTGCTGCAGCCGAACTTTCTCAGAGGGCATAACGCGCTTGATCGTGGCCTCCTTGAGAGCATCATAGCGATTTTCGGTCTGAGAAATGATGACGTCACGAACCTGCATTGATATCCCCTTGAGGAGATAGGACAGGAACCTGCAATACTGCGCGTAGTCGGAAGTGATTCTGTGGTTGTAAAACTCAGCCTCAAAATGAGCCAACCGCAAAAGAGGATTCATGTCCCAAAAAGGTGGTACAGCGCGATATACTACGCTTAGCAGAGGCCCTACCTTATGGTCTACAGAATCCATGGCTAAAAAATGACGCAAAAAATAGACTACCGTATGCAAAAAATTAAAAACCGAAAAATATGAAAAATAAATAGACCGAGCTCACCGGAGAAAAGTTCCAAATATCCGGCGCTGAGATTGTTCCGCAGACGGGGTCACCAATTTAGAGGGTCGCCTGTACCGGGAGCCCAGAGAGCGATTCGAGAAGACAGATCGAGTTGCAGGGAAACTTTTATTGATACAGTAAAAGATTACCTGTTATCTAACTATAAAAGAACGACACCGTGGACGCTCTAGCTAGGGGAACGGAGCATGCACAGCACACAGGTCAGCCACGAGTTGCAACCGAAACGAGCGCTAAGCAAAATTGGCGGTGAGCAGGTCAAGCATTCGAACTCAGCAATCAGTTCAACAAACCACACCGGTTGCCTAGGTGTACAATAAGAGAATTTTAGTTAGAATTTTACACAGGCAAACCGGGGAATCTTCAGACTGCCACATATCCCTCTCCCAGAAGGGACTGTGTAATCCGTCCTTCGATCTACGTGAGGACTGTCCGTCGCAGGCCAGCCTTCTGCTAGACCAGGTTGTGAAACCTGATGCAGCTGCTAGTGGAGAACTATGCAATCGGACCCTAGCGGGCTCCCACCCCTGTCCTCCCTACGGTGTCGAAACGGTTAAAAACTGTTTGTGGGGGTGACAGTTAGTAAAGTCCACGTAGGCGGTTGCGTAGGAAGTTCTTTCCACCTCCAGTTGACGTGCGGGGATCCAGGGAAAAGTGAAACCGAGGTGCAATCACATGTTCACATGCTCCTTCTGTGTCAATCCTCACGACGTAACAAATACGCACATTACACATAACGGGGGTAATAGCGTATCGACAGATAGGTTGTGCTTCTGTGACATGTTCAGATAGTCCCATAATTACAATTGTTTAAATGCTTACGACAACATGTGAGTTGTCGCCTGTTACGTCAGCAGAGAGAAAGCAACTGATCTCGAGTTGCAGATTGATGTATTACGTAGGCTGAAGCTTAGACCTGTTAAAAGACAAAAGCTCTCTAGCAAAAATGCTATACAGTCTAGCGAAGGGCAAACACAGTTAGTACAAAACCACAGTGTAAACAGGCTGGTTGAACTGTCCCTCAAGTCTCGTGTAATGCTGCAAACATGCGGAGCTACGTACAAATTGCACGATGGCCTCCGTCAACAGCTGGGCAACAATAATTGACTCTTACAGATAGTGCAAATAACGGTCTTGCACTAAACAATCTTGCTGTAGACTTGGTCAGTCGTCCACGGAAGACAAGCCACACGGTCCGACTCGACAAACCTACGCTCACAAGGAACTGCAGAACAAACAAGTACTACGCAACCAAAAGGTCCTGACAGCCATATGTTCAAACGTCCCAGAACCAACTAGCAAATCGCCAAATGGTAGACAAACCGAGGAGTAAAACCATTCGGCTGCAATAATCTTTGAACTCGGAATGAAAGTTCTCCCAGCTAGTCTTACACGCCTTTCACTAAATCCATCATATTTACACGTAGAGGAACCTTGGTTACTTCGAGTAACGTTCGATAACACAAGTGACCTGGAAGATGTTCTCTTAGCAAGCCACATTCTAGTGAACTATTCTGTCCGTGCCAACATTTTCCCTGACAGGCCATGGGCAGCAAGACAAAAGCGGAAATCCAACCCTAGTGCCACCACGTCAAAGTGAGATGAAGAAAGTGCTACTGTTCATGGTGTGCCATAATTAAAGCAGGACGATAGCAGTGAACGATGGAGGAACGACATCAAAGAATGGAGGTACATCACAGAGCTCTATGACATGCAAATTGTCATGGCTTTTGACGTCACCCGTCTAGTTGCCTCCAAAAATTACCAAGGCAGCGGGCCATGAATTTTGAAAGTTATCTTTGCTGCGCCCGAAATGGTATCAGTGGCGAACTAAGCATGGCATGACAACAGGAAACTTGAGCCACAAGAACTACGGTTAAGACCATTCCTTCAATTAGTACAGACCTCAGATACAGATGAGCCAGTCACGGTTGGGCCAATCTCAGAGCAGCCAACTGTGCAAACAACCGTTTCAAAAACTTCAGCAGACCGGCACTATTTGTGCTGGTCACTCACAGCGAACCGAACTCCTAACGCATCAACAAAAACAATGATGTTTCACCAACACTCAGGAGTTGTATTCCAAGCTCTCTGAACTGCGCCATCGACATGAAACAAAACTTGGCTTTCAAACGACATACTTGCTCCAGAGATTGAACTCAGTGAAAGGTCCATCATTAGAAATGATTGTCCATCTCACAGTGGCGGTGTTGCCATTTACTATCGAGATTACTTGAATTGTGGGGCGCTTACCGAAAATTTCCTTGTTATTTCCGACTCACCATTTTGCTGACTGCGCCTATCAGGTCGAGATGTTGGTTCACAGAAGAGGGGTAATGCTTGTCTCTTAGCAGTTATTTATAGACCTCCGAACTCGTCAGCAGACAACGATGACATTCTGTTAAATGCTCTCCTCAATGCTGTTTCACAAAAGTACTCTCCTTATCTTATAATGGGCGACTTGAATATTCCTTCAATAGCGTCAGTGTCCCCTAACGGCCCATCATTTAAATAGAAACTCCTTGAGTTCATGCCTATGTCAGTTTTGTATAACCATGCGCA
Organism: Dicrocoelium dendriticum; assembly: GCA_944474145.2. Taxonomy (NCBI): domain Eukaryota; kingdom Metazoa; phylum Platyhelminthes; class Trematoda; order Plagiorchiida; family Dicrocoeliidae; genus Dicrocoelium; species Dicrocoelium dendriticum. The sequence goes on along the minus strand of OX104070.1, from coordinate 50,104,214 downwards.
TCGAGCAACCAGACACCGCGGTTCAAACAAGCCATCACTCCTGGACTTAATCCTGACTAATGAAGAGTTGATGGTTGCGTCTTTAGCATATAATCACTGCGCCGTAGCGAACATTTAATCCTAACGCTTGGTTATGTGTGTTATGCCAGTATTCTTGATAGAAAGAGCGACTTAACGAACTATTACGGACTACCTTAGGCTGCACAACTTAGCAGCAACCGTTGATTAAGCTCTAAAGACGCACAGTTCAATGAATGGCACATGGAATAAATTGAAAGATTAAATTATCTTGTTCATACAGTCAGCATCGGTTGCACCATTAAGAGCATCGCGCCGGATCAACACGTGGATCCGAAGCAGAACACGTAAATGGATCAACAGAAGAGCTGTGATCTGGAGGCAAAATTCCCTAAGCTCATGTGATACCACACGGCAGAATCAAAAAGCAATCAGCAAATACTGCACGTCGCTTATTAGAGTCAATAACTACGAATGAGAGGAGACCATAATGCTAACATGTACGAGTAACACCAAACTACCATTCAGCTATGTAAATAACAAAGGAAATAATAAGCACGAAATAACATCACTACTACTGCCGCAAGCGCTTAACTTCTGCAGTTTGCCACGGAAGCTACAAAAAACAATGGAACCACCGCATTATCAAATCCCAACAAAGCTAATCGGCTAATACAGCGTCATCTTCAGCCCAGTCAAAGATGCAAGCAAATTAAGTCAAGTGAAAGAAAGCCATTACCTCCGGAGACTACCCGCTGTCATCTGCCAAGGTAGTAACCTGCGTGGCAGTGTAAGATAGGCCGTGCCATATAGCAGTGAGTTTACAAATTATGCAGCCCAGCCGAAGTCCACCATGGCTCAGTGGCTCAAGCTGCTGGCAAATTGGCATCTGCCTCTGGCGGTCCAGCGTTCGATCTCCAGTAAAGGACAGAAAGTAACAAGCTTGGTTATGACTGAGATCGCACCAGCTTGGTCATCCGTTAGGCGCCACATAAACACAGCGTCCAGTTCCTCCAGGTTTGGGTTGGGATGAAGATGGCTCCTTATTCCTTAAAACGGACTTCTTGTAGCTCAACGCCAAACCCGCTGCCTTGCGGTCAGGTCTTTGAACCGAAGGCTTTGGTTAAGAACCCTAAACGTTCCCTTGTCTAGATCTGGGAAACCTGACAGTATCCTGCCCAGGCAACCCTATGAATCATTACTCAAACAATTTCCTGATGCTCTAGCCACTGCAGATGATAATCAACGGTGCCCTATCTGCTGCATCGAGCAGGGTGGATAGGGGTATTGGATGCCACTGCTCAAGCCTTCCCGTCTTCTTATTGCCCCTCTTATGCATTTATCACCCTTATACTCCAGTTCCAGTTTCAGTTTTCTCCCACTGTTTTCAACCCCCAATCCTTGGTCCTCCCACACCTTGATTCAATAATCACTTGTCTTTAACTTTCAACTCACATGTGAACGCGGAGCGTCATTTCTGCTCTGTCAACAGGCCCATGTTCATGCAAGCGTTCAAGCCCAGTTCATCGGCTTCCATTTGGAGCTCTCGATTCTCCTTCAGATTGGCATGCCTCAATGTACGCACATTGATATAGATCGATCAACAGGCAGCACTTACCCGAACATTAGAGACCCTCTCGATCGATACCTGCTGTTTATTAGAGACCCGCTTGCAAGACTCGAGCTCTGTGTTCACTCTGAGATCCACTTCAGGTGATACTAGCAGCACTTTCTCATTGCGCCTCTCCGGTGACGATGCAGCTTAGAGTACCGGCAAAGCCGGTGTTGGTATTACTCTGAGTCCTAGGGCTGACGCTACCCTAGTTGATTGGATCCCAATCAGTAGCCGGATGTGTGCAGTCCGATTGGCTTGATCGTTCAAAGCTTCAAACTCGCGTGGGACTAACAAGTGTCTACTCGATATCGCTGCCCATACACCCACAAACTCTAGCAATGACTTGGTAAAAGCTGACGTCTATCATCAACTGAACGAGCTCCTTCTCCACAGAAGGAGCTCGGACACTGTTATGCTGGCTGGGGATCTGAACGCTCAAATTGAAAAATTATCCACTGATGGGCCGCATCTGAGCGAGCAACATGGTGTAGGCTGTCGAAATGACAACGGTGAGCGGTTACTTCATTTGTGTGAAGATGATCGCTCATTTCTTGCGGGCAGTATTTTTCGACACAGCACCCACCGGAAGGTGACATGGAGCCCACCAGTCTCGAACCAGCTATTTACGCAAATCGAGCACATTGCGCTAAGTTACCGATGAAGAGGCTGCGTCCAGAATTATCGCTCGATTTGGAGCACATGTGTAGACACCGCCCATGCGGATGCGCTTTACGGAACGCCCACGAAAACGTTATAACCGCCTTGACACCAGCCAACTGGCGAAGCCAGCTGTTCTGAATGCCTATCAAAGTATGCTGTCATGCAAGTTGAGTAAGCGCTCACTGGATGCAATTGAAGCTCACTGGTCGCATATTCATTAGACCTTAATAGCAGCAGGAAAACCCTCATGTGGTATGTCTACTCGCCAACATGGACATTGGGTCTCTTCCCAATCTCTGGAAATTATCGATGCTTGCCGGCATATTTTGGCTGTAAGTGAACACAATGAAACTCGCACAGAGCTCTAGGTAAAACTCCGTGCTAGACTAAAGAGAGACCGTGAATCATGGTGATCTCCTCGTGCATCGGAGGTGGAAATGGCTGCTGCCCTTCGTAATCATCGTAAGTTATTCAGTCTGACACGGGAAACGGGCAGCAGGAGACCTGGTGTTAGTGAAACTATACGTAACGAGAGTGGACAACTTATCCACAGCTTGACCAAACCCTTGAAGCGTTGGGCTGAGCATTTGAAGGGCAATTTAATCGGTCGTAATTGTTAGATTTTTCGCCGGCCACTGATCACTCCGCTCCGTGGGCTGTTCCCTTGGATCTATCCTCTAGCTAGGAAGTCGAACGTCAGATCGCACATCTGAGGTTAAATAAAGCCGCGGGACCAGATGATCTTCCTCCAGCCATCTTCAAATTCGGGGGCCCTGCTCTCGTGGATGCTGTACACGAGCTACTAGTGAAACTGTAGGAGCAGGAAACTGTCCCAACCGATTGCATCCGCTCCGTCATAGTCGCAATTTGCAAGGCAGGCTCAAGATGGGAATGCGGCAATCATAGAGGGATCAGTCTGCCATCCACCGCCTCCAAATTGCTTGCCTCTGTCATCATTCACAAACTGACTGGTACTCGTGAATATCATATTCGTGAAGAACAAGCCGGGTTTCGTCGAAGTCGTGGCTGCATTGACCACATCTTCACTTTGCGGCAATTGTTGGAGCACAGTCACATATATTGGCGACCCACCGTAGTCGTGTTCCTCGATATCAAAGGTGCATTCGATTCGGTGGATAGACATGCACTTTGGGACTCTCTACTCAGGGAAAGTGTACCTGAGAAATATGTAAATATTAACCGGAGCATTATACGGGCGTAGCTCGGGCAGAGAGAAAAGTTACGGCAAGCTGTCGTCAACCTTTAATGTCTCCAGTGGTGTGAGACAAGGATGCCCGCTGTCATCTTTCTACTTCAACTTCGCTATGGATGGAGTCAGGGAAATCGCGTTTACAGGACACGGCTTAGAAGGTGTGGATCTGCTCCTAGGAGAACGACTTATTGACTTAGAGTATGCTGATGATATTGCTCTGATCTGTGGCAGCTCACAAACGTGCCAAGCGGCAATAGACAGATTAACACTGGCTGTCCGTCACTTCGGGCTTTGCCTCGCACCCTCGAATTGCAAAGCGTTCCTCCAAGATTGGCCTGGACCACCTCCTACGCTGACCTTTGGTGGGGATCAGCTAGAAGTCGTTCAAACAATCAACTACCGAGGAAGTTGTATCAGCGCCCGTGGGATTGAAGATGTGATCACGAACCGAATGGAAAAAGCTCGAGGTGCTTTTGCTAACCTTCGCCACTTATGGCGCCGGCGCGATCTGACTCTCGCCCTGAAGGATAGAGTGTACAATGCATCGGTACGTCCGACCCTACTGCACGGTTGTGAAAGCTGGCCCCTTAGATCAGCGGACATAAAGAGGCTAGTTACGTTTGACCACCGGTGTATTCGCAATTTAGCTCACATCTGGAGGGAACACCGCGTAAGCAACGAGGGTTTTCGACGCCTTGTTCCCGGCACAGGAAAAGAAAATGAACCGCTGAGCACAGTTATTTCACGCACCAGGCTCCGATGGTTCGGCCACGTATTACGCGTCTGAGCCCATCGACTCCCGTGATATGCGTTGTTTGCGTGCCGGGGATGTGGGTGGAAAAAGAGGAGGGGTGGCCAAACGATGACTTGGTCGCGGGGAATGAAGGCGCTCATTTCGGAACTGGCTTCGGTTGGAGTTTCACGACTCCTTGGTTGGGGTCCGAAAGATGATGAACACGTTTGGCTGGATACACTTGCTGATATGGCTAGGAGCCGATCTCAGTGGCGTTCGTGCTGTGACTTTCTTTGTCCCACCCTATCCATCTTAGTCTCTTCCTCCAACCGAAATCTCACTATTTAGCCTTATATAAATTTGCATGGAAATTTTTTGCCTCATAGCAGCCAGCTAGTAGCTTACCGGAACGATGCCTATCCGTTACGGGTAGCTCAGCTGGCTTGCACCTGTTGTATTGTTTCTCATTTTTTGTGTGCATTGCGGCACAGTAGATGAGGTGTATCACATCTCTAGCTAATGTGTATAAAGACGTATAATGATTATGAGGGGACCGAGCAAATGCGCACCACTGATGAGCACAAATATGGCGAAAAGCGTCTGGCGCTTTTCCGGGCTACGTTGTGCTATGTAGCTTGTGAGCTCCTGGAACGAAATGTTTGCCACATTTAGATTACAATGTCTCCTACTCATTATTAATATAAAAATATATAGGCTATGGACGTATCGTTTAGTAAGAGAAGTTATTTCCTTCGAAGGATAGCCAATGTCATCTACTAAGATAGTAACCTGCGTGGCTTGGGATATACGTCATGCCATATCCTAGTTAGTTGCCAATTATGTAGCCCAGCCGACGTCCCCATGGCTCAGTGGCTCAAGATGTTGGCTAGATGGCGTCTGCCTCTAACGGTTTTGGTCTCCTTCCCCAGTAGGTGAACGAGGGAACGCGCACCACTGCCGTGCCCTAATAGGTCGGAAGGCGCCTGGTGCTTTTTCTGGCTAGGCTGTGCTAAGTAGTTTGTGAGCTCCAGGAACGAAAACATTACAATGTTAAAATTGAAAATCCTCCTACACATTTTTAATATAAAATTATGTACCCTATCGTAATTTCAAACGTTATGGATAAAGAGTCTTGTGAGAGGAAGTTATGACCTTCGGAGGCCATATACTGTCATCTGCTAAGATAGCAACTTGCATGGTAGTGGAAGTTATGTCGTTTTATGCCACAGTTAGCTGGCAAATTAGGTAGCCCAGCCGAAGTCTGCCATGGCTCATGCGCTTAAGCTGTTGGCTGGTTAGCATCTGCCCCAGTGGTCATTAGTTCGATCCCAGTACGGGACCGAAGGAATGCACACCACTGAGCAGCCCCAATAGGGCGAAGAGCATCTGGTGATTTTTCGGGCAAGGCTGTGTTATGTAGCTTGTGAGCTCTTGGGAAGATAAGAGTAAATCATTAAAATTACAAATCCTCCTACTCATTATTAGTAGAAATAATATGCATCTTCTTCTAGTTTCAAAAGCTCTGGATGTAAAGCATATTGAGAGGAAGTCATGACATTCGGAAGCTAGCCTGAGTGGCAGTACTATATGCCAGTTGGCTTGAAAATCATATAGCCTAGCAGACTTCCCCAGCGGCTCAAGTTGCTGGCTCTTTGACACTGGCCCCTAACGGTCATGGGCTGGATCTCCAGTAGGGGACCGAGGGTGTGCGCATAACTGACGAGCCCCAATAGGGCGAAAGGCGCATGGTGTTTTCACGGACTTGGCTCTGCTATGTGGCTTATGAGCTCCTGGGACCTAAAGATTACAACATTAAAATTACAATTCCTCCTACTCATTATTATTAAAAATATTATGTAGCCTCTCATAGTTTCAAACGCTATGGACCTAGCGTCTAATGGGAGGTATTCATGATTTTCGGAGGTTAGCCACTGTCATCTTCTAAGGTAGTAACTTGCGTGGAAGTGGAATATATGTCGTGTTATATGCCAGTTAGCTTGAAAATTATGTAGTTCAAGCAACGTCTCGAATGGGTCAGTGGCTTAAGCTGCTGTCTAGTCACATATGTCTCTAGCAGTCATAGTTTTGAACCCCTGAATTGGACTGAGGGATTGCGCACCATTGACGACCCCAAATAGGGCAAAGTGCCCCTGGTGCCTTTTCGGGCTAGCCTGCGTTATGAAGCTTGTAAGTACTTAGGACGACACTATTACAACAATTAAATGGCAACTTCTCCTACTTATTAGTGATAAAAATGTCTCGCCTAGTTTCAAACGCTATAGACATAGCGTCTAGTGAGAGGAAGTCATGACCTTCGGAGGCCGTATACTGTCATCCGCTAAGATAGCAACTTGCGTGGCGGTGCAAGATATTTCATGCTTTATCCCAGTTAGCTTTCTAACTTATGCAGCTCAGCTGACGTCTTCTATGACTCAGTTTCATGAGTTGATGCTAGTTGGCATCTGTCTCTAGCGGTCATGGGGCTTTTCCACAGTAGAAGACTGAGGCGATGCGACGACTGACGAACTCAAATATAGTGAAAAACTTCCGGTTCCTCTTCGCGCCTGGCTGTGCTATGTGGCTTGTATGCTCCCGGGAAGAAAACATTCCGACATTAAGATTACAAGTCCTTCTGCTCATTAGTTATATAACAAATGTGTAGCCACACATTGCTTCAAATGCAAAGGAAGTAGCGACTAGTGAGAGGAAGTCATGAATTTCTGAGTCCATATGCTGTCATCTGCTGGGAAATTAACCTGCGTGGCAGTGGAAGATAAGTCGCGCTATATCCCATTTAGCTTGCAACGTATGTAGCCCAGCCGAGGTCCCTATGACTCAGTGGCTTAAGCTGCTGGTTAGTTGGCATCTGCCTCTTGTGCCCGGGGCTCCGATCCCTAGAAGAGGATTGTGGGAATACATACTACTGACGAACCCTAATGGTGCTTTTTCGTGTCAGGTTTTGCTACGTAGTTTGTGAGTTTTTGAAGGAAAACTTTACAATAATAAAATTGCAAATCCTCCTACTCATTACTAGTATAAAAGGTATGTATCTTCTCTTGGTTACAAATGCAATGGAAGTAGCATCTGAAATAATTTGGAACACTGGTAGCCCGGCTTGGTTGCTCACCTGTTGATCGTTTTTCCGAGCTTGATTAAGAAATCGCATACGTTTCACCACCGTGCGAGGTGGCATCTTCAGTGCAGTAATAGGCAGTGTGTGATGCTGCTTAGTGAATTGTCAGTCCGTCATCCACGAACAGGTGACTTTTGAAGGTGGCGATTTCAATTTGTGCCACGTGATCGCTGCCCATTTGCTTTCACGGCTGAACCAGGTCTTGCGATTCGCCGGAGATCTTTCTTTCGGAGTTGATGGTACACGGGGTCAATGTCGATGCGCATGTTGATCGAATTATTAGAGGAGTACCATGCTTCTAGGAACTCTCTTCCTTTCTGTGTTGTTGTTTGAGCTAAAATCACTGTTTGGTTCCAATTGAAGCTATGTCCCTCCTCATCTACATGCGCTGAGACAAGAGACGATGCATAATGTTTTTACAAGCCCTCTGATGTTCTTGTATTCTTGTGGATAATTTCCTTCCTTTCTGCCCCACATAGTTCATTTCACAATTATTGCAATTTATTTTATACACGACGTTTGTTCGTTCTTGTGCATTCCTAATATCCTTTTGGTTTGATAGTATTCTTCGCAAAGTAGCGGTTGGCTTATGAGCGACCACGATGTTGTATTGTTTGAGCAATCTGGCAGTCATTTCAGATATGTTCTTCATATATGGCAAAACGACCCTTTTGCTTGCATTGGTATCGGCTCGGTGTTCATAAGTTTATGGTTTAGACATCTGCGGATGAAGCTGCGTGGGTAGCCATTGCGCTCGAACGAATCGAATAGGTGTTTCTCTTCTTCCCGTTTGGCTTCCACTGTGCTGCAGTGTGTTTCAATCCTGCGAAATAGTGTCCGCACGCAACTTATTTTGTGGCACTTTGGGTGATTGCTACAGAAGTTCAAAATTTGATCCGTATGTGTCCCTTCCCTGTGAACGGATGTTTGAAATTCACCATCGTTTGTTCTGGTCACCAACACATCCAAGAATGGGAGCATGTTTTCTGCCTCTAACTCCATTGTAAACTGAATCCCATCCATTGCATTATTGAGCAGTTGGTGTGCGATTGCTACTTCACTGTGTTTCAGTATTACAAATGTATCGTCAACATAGCGTACCCACAACTTCGGGTTAATAGCTGGTAGTAGATCTTCCTCCAACTTTTGCATGACGATCTCAGCCTATCCCAGAAAAGCATCAGAGGTTTTTCGCCATAATGGGGATCGTCATTTTGCGCCTTCCATTGCTCAGCTTTTGTGGTATAACCCATGATCGCTAGAGGCAAGTGCCAACTAGCCAGCAGCTTAAGCCACTGAGCAAATGGGGGACGTCTGCTGCGTTACATACTTTGCAAGGTAACTGGCATATAGCACGACCTAACTTCCACTGCCTCGCAAGTTGCTATCTTAGTAAATGCCATTTGCTAGCCTTCGAAGGAAATGACTTCCTCTCACTTGAAGCTACGTCCATAGAATTTAAAACTACGAGAGGTAACATTTTTATATAACGAGTGATCCAGAGCTAGTGTACTTTAAATTTTGTAATGTTTTAGTCCTAGTGGCTCACAAGCTACATTGCACAGCCTAGCCTGGAAAGGCACCAGACGCGTTTCGCCCTACTGCGACTCGTCAGTAGTACGCATTTCCTCCGTCCCTTGCCGGGGATCGAACCCATGACCGCAAGAAGCGTATGGCAAATAGTAACCAGCTAGAGTCACTGAGCGATGAGGACGTTAGCTGGGCTACATAATTTGCAATCAAACGGGCACCTACCACGACCTAGCTTCCACTGCCACGGAGGTTACTACCTTGGCAGATGGCAGTAGCTAGCATCCGAAAGTCGTGCATGACTCTCACTAGACCCTACGTCCATACCATTAGAAACTAGGTAAGGCTAAATATTTTTATATTTATTATGAGTAGGAGTATTTGTACTTCAGAGGATAAAATGTTTTCGTTCCAGAATCTCACAAGCCACATAGCGCAGCCTAGCCCGTAAATGCACCAGAAGCATTTCGCCAAATTTTGGCCCGTCAGTGTTGCGCATTCCCTCTGTCTCCTACTGTGGATCAAACCCATGAAAACTAGAAGGAAAGGTTAACTATCCAGCACCTTGCGCCACTGATCCATGGGGGACATCGGCTGAGCTACATAATTTGCAAGCTAACTGGTATATCGCATGACGTACTTCCCACTGCAACGCAGGTTACTGCCATGCCAGATGACGGTAGAAGCCAGTTGAATTGCGAATGAAACGGCTCGGCTCAGCGGTCCAAAGTCCTCTGTTGGTTGGTGATCGGTGACCTATCCGTCTCGCAACTAACCTCACTAACACCAGGTTTCCTGAGACCAGTAAACCGAATGCTTTGGAAAAGCTTGCGAGTGTTTCCATAGAGGGCAACGATCTCCATCTCCAAAGCACACTCATACCACCATGTCTCACGATACTTGTTTCGGTTTTGCTTGGGCAGTTGACTGGCTAAGCAACGCCGCTCCTGCTTCTTTCGGGATATCTTTGCGGTGGCCGAACAGCTCCAGAGGGCGAACAGAGATCCGAGTTTTCAAAAAGGTGTCGTAATAGGCCGCAGCTTGATTGTCCGAAAATGGTCATCATTTTCTGTATACAAGTCCAGCGTTGCTTTATCTCTTGCAGTGGATTGCAACTGATTACGTCTGTTAGTGAAGGCTGACAGCTAGTCTAGACCTAGGAATCAGTTGATATGGTTGCATCACACCTGTGGTGCTTCATTTTTGGACCCCTCAAAACGCGTGCAGATTTTCGCGCAGACCAGTGCATGATCCAAATCAGTGAAGGTGAACCAAAAGGATCTGCAATTCTGTACGCTGCCACGCCAACTGAAGTTGATCGCAGTGTGATCTATTTTGAGACCACGGTTGTGTTGGCGACGGAGGAAGCCAAATTGCGGAACGCTAATTCGTATGGCTGAAGTTGCTGCTATAAGAAAAAGATGGTTGTTTTTGAACAGTATGAGAAGCCTCTGTACGTTATCACAGCGGTACTCATCAAGCGTTTGGTGACCAACAAGGTGGCGCAAGTGTGATAACAGGCTGGAACGCTTGAGCAACAGCATCCGAAATCCTATCCACCCTGCTCAATGCAACCGATAAGGCTCCGTTATTTATCCACTGCCACGTACAGAGCGTCAAAAATGAGTTGAAGTGAAGGCCTTTGTGTCACATGGCGTGGGAAGGATACTGTCAGGTTGCCAATGACTATACAGGAGAAAGCTTAATATTTTCAGCCCATGATTTGGTTAAAAACCTGCCCGCAAGGCTGCGGGTTGGCAGTGGCCTACAGGGCGTTCGTTTTAAGTAATAAGGAGCCACCCTCACTACAACCCTGATATCATCCTCATCATCATCATCATCATCAGCATCACCATCATCATCATCATCATCATCATCATCGTCAGCAGCAGCAGCAGCAGCAGCAGCAGCAGCAGCAGCAGCAGCAGCAGCAGCAGCAGCAGCAGCAGCAGCAGCAGCAGCAGCAGCAGCAGCAGCAGCAGCAGCAGCAGCAGCAGCAGCAGCAGCAGCAGCAGCAGCAGCAGCAGCAGCAGCAGCGGCAGCAGCAGCAGCAGCAGCAGCAGCAGCAGCAGCAGCAGCAGCAGCAGCAGCAGCGGCAGCAGCAGCAGCAGCAGCATCTTTATATACCTTAGCTGGAGGGGGAAGCACCTCAGCTACTGTGTCACACTACGTAAATGAAACTGAGGAAATGCAACAGATGCATGCCAGCTGACCTACGGGTAACGGATAAACATCGCTTCGGTAAGCTATAAACCGGCAGCTATGCAGCAAAATTATTAATTTGCAAAACTCTAGTACGCTGAGTAGTTTGAACGTGTTTGTAGTCGAAGGCTAACCAGGGAAGGGTCATCCATCCTCATCATTATACACGTCAGCTAGAGGTGTGGTGCACCTCAGCTACTGTGCCGCAAAATATAGAAAAAAGAAATGAGAAAACATGCAACATGTGCAAACCAGCTGAGCTACCCGTAACGGATAGGCATCGTTCCGGTAAGCTACTAGCTGGCTGCTATGAGGCAAAAAATTTCCATGCAAATTTATATAAGGCTAAATAGTGAGATTTCGGTTGGAGGAAGAGACTAAGATGGATAGGGTGGGACAAAGAAAGTCACAGCACGAACGCCACTGAGATCGGCTCCTAGCCATATCAGCAAGTGTATCCAGCCAAACGTGTTCATCATCTTTCGGACCCCAACCAAGGAGTCGTGAAACTCCAACCGAAGCCAGTTCCGAAATGAGCGCCTTCATTCCCCGCGACCAAGTCATCGTTTGGCCACCCCTCCTCTTTTTCCACCCACATCCCCGGCACGCAAACAACGCATATCACGGGAGTCGATGGGCTCAGACGCGTAATACGTGGCCGAACCATCGGAGCCTGGTGCGTGAAATAACTGTGCTCAGCGGTTCATTTTCTTTTCCTGTGCCGGGAACAAGGCGTCGAAAACCCTCGTTGCTTACGCGGTGTTCCCTCCAGATGTGAGCTAAATTGCGAATACACCGGTGGTCAAACGTAACTAGCCTCTTTATGTCCGCTGATCTAAGGGGCCAGCTTTCACAACCGTGCAGTAGGGTCGGACGTACCGATGCATTGTACACTCTATCCTTCAGGGCGAGAGTCAGATCGCGCCGGCGCCATAAGTGGCGAAGGTTAGCAAAAGCACCTCGAGCTTTTTCCATTCGGTTCGTGATCACATCTTCAATCCCACGGGCGCTGATACAACTTCCTCGGTAGTTGATTGTTTGAACGACTTCTAGCTGATCCCCACCAAAGGTCAGCGTAGGAGGTGGTCCAGGCCAATCTTGGAGGAACGCTTTGCAATTCGAGGGTGCGAGGCAAAGCCCGAAGTGACGGACAGCCAGTGTTAATCTGTCTATTGCCGCTTGGCACGTTTGTGAGCTGCCACAGATCAGAGCAATATCATCAGCATACTCTAAGTCAATAAGTCGTTCTCCTAGGAGCAGATCCACACCTTCTAAGCCGTGTCCTGTAAACGCGATTTCCCTGACTCCATCCATAGCGAAGTTGAAGTAGAAAGATGACAGCGGGCATCCTTGTCTCACACCACTGGAGACATTAAAGGTTGACGACAGCTTGCCGTAACTTTTCTCTCTGCCCGAGCTACGCCCGTATAATGCTCCGGTTAATATTTACATATTTCTCAGGTACACTTTCCCTGAGTAGACAGTCCCAAAGTGCATGTCTATCCACCGAATCGAATGCACCTTTGATATCGAGGAACACGACTACGGTGGGTCGCCAATATATGTGACTGTGCTCCAACAATTGCCGCAAAGTGAAGATGTGGTCAATGCAGCCACGACTTCGACGAAACCCGGCTTGTTCTTCACGAATATGATATTCACGAGTACCAGTCAGTTTGTGAATGATGACAGAGGCAAGCAATTTGGAGGCGGTGGATGGCAGACTGATCCCTCTATGATTGCCGCATTCCCATCTTGAGCCTGCCTTGCAAATTGCGACTATGACGGAGCGGATGCAATCGGTTGGGACAGTTTCCTGCTCCTACAGTTTCACTAGTAGCTCGTGTACAGCATCCACAAGAGCAGGGCCCCCGAATTTGAAGATGGCTGGAGGAAGATCATCTGGTCCCGCGGCTTTATTTAAAATCAGATGTGCGATCTGACGTTCGACTTCCTAGCTAGAGGGTAGATCCAAGGGAACAGCCCACGGAGCGGAGTGATCACTGGCCGGCGAAAAATCTAACAATTACGACCGATTAAATTGCCCTTCAAATGCTCAGCCCAACGCTCCAAGGGTTTGGTCAAGCTGTGGATAAGTTGTCCATTCTCGTTACGTATAGTTTCACTAACACCAGGTCTCCTGCTGCCCGTTTCCCGTGTCAGACTGAATAACTTACGATGATTACGAAGGGCAGCAGCCATTTCCACCTCCGATGCACGAGGAGATCACCATGATTCACGGTCTCTCTTTAGTCTAGCACGGAGTTTTACCTAGAGCTCTGTGCGAGTTTCATTGTGTTCACTTACAGCCAAAATATGCCGGCAAGCATCGATAAGTTCCAGAGATTGGGAAGAGACCCAATGTCCATGTTGGCGAGTAGACATACCACATGAGGGTTTTCCTGCTGCTATTAAGGTCTAATGAATATGCGACCAGTGAGCTTCAATTGCATCCAGTGAGCGCTTACTCAACTTGCATGACAGCATACTTTGATAGGCATTCAGAACAGCTGGCTTCGCCAGTTGGCTGGTGTCAAGGCGGTTATAACGTTTTCGTGGGCGTTCCGTAAAGCGCATCCGCATGGGCGGTGTCTACACATGTGCTCCAAATCGAGCGATAATTCTGGACGCAGCCTCTTCATCGGTAACTTAGCGCAATGTGCTCGATTTGCGTAAATAGCTGGTTCGAGACTGGTGGGCTCCATGTCACCTTCCGGTGGGTGCTGTGTCGAAAAATACTGCCCGCAAGAAATGAGCGATCATCTTCACACAAATGAAGTAACCGCTCACCGTTGTCATTTCGACAGCCTACACCATGTTGCTCGCTCAGATGCGGCCCATCAGTGGATAATTTTTCAATTTGAGCGTTCAGATCCCCAGCCAGCATAACAGTGTCCGAGCTCCTTCTGTGGAGAAGGAGCTCGTTCAGTTGATGATAGACGTCAGCTTTTACCAAGTCATTGCTAGAGTTTGTGGGTGTATGGGCAGCGATATCGAGTAGACACTTGTTAGTCCCACGCGAGTTTGAAGCTTTGAACGATCAAGCCAATCGGACTGCACACATCCGGCTACTGATTGGGATCCAATCAACTAGGGTAGCGTCAGCCCTAGGACTCAGAGTAATACCAACACCGGCTTTGCCGGTACTCTAAGCTGCATCGTCACCGGAGAGGCGCAATGAGAAAGTGCTGCTAGTATCACCTGAAGAGGATCTCAGAGTGAACACAGAGCTCGAGTCTTGCAAGCGGGTCTCTAATAAACAGCAGGTATCGATTGAGAGGGTCTCTAATGTTCGGGTAAGTGCTGCCTGTTGATCGATCTATATCAATGTGCGTACATTGAGGCATGCCAATCTGAAGGAGAATCGAGAGCTCCAAATGGAAGCCGATGAACTGGGCTTGAACGCTTGCATGAACATGGGCCTGTTGACAGAGCAGAAATGACGCTCCGCGTTCACATGTGAGTTGAAAGTTAAAGACAAGTGATTATTGAATCAAGGTGTGGGAGGACCAAGGATTGGGGGTTGAAAACAGTGGGAGAAAACTGAAACTGGAACTGGAGTATAAGGGTGATAAATGCATAAGAGGGGCAATAAGAAGACGGGAAGGCTTGAGCAGTGGCATCCAATACCCCTATCCACCCTGCTCGATGCAGCAGATAGGGCACCGTTGATTATCATCTGCAGTGGCTAGAGCATCAGGAAATTGTTTGAGTAATGATTCATAGGGTTGCCTGGGCAGGATACTGTCAGGTTTCCCAGATCTAGACAAGGGAACGTTTAGGGTTCTTAACCAAAGCCTTCGGTTCAAAGACCTGACCGCAAGGCAGCGGGTTTGGCGTTGAGCTACAAGAAGTCCGTTTTAAGGAATAAGAAGCCATCTTCATTCCAACCCCTAACTTGGAGAACATGCAGGCTTAGTTTATCTGGAGTCTAACCGTTGACCAATCTGTTATGAGTGGCTCTGAAGGTGCAAAAACGCACCACCCACTTCACCATCACTGAGGCACACAAACCTACTTGCCGCCGTCAGTTCCAGCGTCATTGCGAAGTAATGGCCTTCATTCCTCTCGACCAATCATCGCTTGGCCAACTCTCTTCTTTCTTCCATCCACACCCCCCGCGCACGAACAACGCACTTCGCGGGAGTCGTTGGGCTGGCGCGCGTAACACGTGGCCTTGTGAGAGAAATAACGGTGCTAAGCGAATTGGGTGTTGCCCGCCTGAAACCACTGCACTCCATGACGCGTTTCGAGGTTATTTCCTCTCATCAGATAGAGATAGCAGGCATCGAACCCGGGACCATTGGGATGTTAGTTGTGACTTTGCAAAATGCACCACCCAGCATAGCGCGATGGATCGTTATCACTTAAATCATCGCATTACGGGACGGTCTAGGCTCAGCGTATTCTCGGTGACTTTACATTGATGGGACACTATTCGGATTATAGAGGATGTGTTTAGTACATTCATTCGCACCTCGTGGCATTTATGGCCGATGTTAGTTACTTTAACTGTCGTAGAAAGCGCCGTGTATTGGTGCATCGTGAGTTATAGTTGTGTATCATTTTGAGGCAATATTTGTTGCGTAAGTAGGATTAGCCACCTTTTGTTGATGTGTAACTGTGTTGGGATCGCATATTACTGAGGCTAGTAACCAATTAATTTACAATTTTATCTGTACTTAGTACCGTCTCCTGATCCAACTTTGCTTTGCTAATTGACAACCAGCAAGACTTGTTGCTCAATACTTACAAGCGATCCTTTTACATACAGGCCTGATTTTGAGCCACTTGCAGTCAACAGCTTTTTTCGACTTTTGCTTTTCTCAAAATAAAATTCAGGAGAAACGCGTTGCTTAACTACTTTCACGTGTTTCCAAACCCTACACATTGCGGAAATGTACTTCTGCAATTTTTAAGGATTTTGTAACCAAAGTTCGTTCATCACTAAATGTGGAACGCATCTACAATCTTCTTCTCATTGGTAGCTAAGTGAATGAGCCGATTTTACTCTGTTACAGAATGCCCATTCGAGAGAATCGGATGTAGACCTAGAGCATAAGGTGGAATCTGTCGATCTTTTCATGCTTTCCATTGACATCTATTTAACCTGCAAAGCGTAGTGTGTCAACCTAAACCTCAGGCTCATGCACTATTGCCCCTGGTTCTTTGAATAAAATCTTTATCGTCTGCTAACTGTCCATAAACTGTCATATCCTTGAATATTCAGTAAACGATTCCCGAAGGAATACGGTACGACATCGTGCAAGCAAGCAATTATGCCAAGTAAATAAATAAATGAAGTTGTGGTGAACCAGCTATCAGTATAAAAGCAGTGATAGTCAGAACTCAGTTAGTTTAAGCCAAAATCATTCACTGACCTACTGTAGGTTTTCGTCTTCGAATGCTTCCCAGTCTAGTTGCCTTGCCATTACCAAATCATTTGTCCACATAGAAATGGGCTCGAGAAAAATAGCAACTTCCACTCGCTAATATATCCGTGATATGGCAAACTACGTATGAACGCACAGACCGGTTTGCGTCATGCAATACCAATCATCCCCGTGCAGACACTGCAACCTGACGAGTAAATGTGGTCCACCGAAGAGAGTACATTTTATTTGTCGCTTCAAAGTACTTTCTCACCGCAACACTGTGGTGTGTTCGAATACAGTCCGTAAAGGACAAATAACCATCCGAAAATATTTCCCTATAGATCGTGCTAAATGTTACTTGTGCTTTCCCTACTTGCTCTGGTTCTCACCATTGATTATCCTTACACGTGATCAAGCAGCGTCCAGCAGCCTGCGTTGGTTTAATGGGATAAGCAATCCGGTACACAGCCAAATTACCTATGTCCGTCATGCCTGCAAAGTTCAAATCTCATATTTATTAGCACCCTGTCAAAGTCCTTATTCACTAGCTCTCTAAATACAAACCACGACAGGCAGTAAAACATAATTGATTGCCACATAACTGTGTTAGAGATGTATCTATTTGCCAAACTCTTGCAGGATTATTCTACAACGCAGCAACGGAAACTGGTATACTACGCGACCATGCGCACCACTTTCCAGAACTCTAAAAATATTCCCCCGAATGGAGAACTGGCCATTTCTAGCAGCGTTTAAAGTACACTCTGCCCCGAAATCATAATAAAGTAGTAATAACGCACTTCTATAAACAGGTAGGTTACTATCAGAGGAATGGTTTGCAGATCGGCCAAATGAAAAAACGCGTGCGTACTTCTTTCTGACACTTTGAACCATTTGTTCTGTGCTGCTACTGCGACAGCTCCTGCTCCAGAAAACGAATCCGGCACTCGCTTTGCTAAGAACGCTTTCAGGGTCCTGGAAGAGCGTTTCAAATTACCGTCGCTTCATTGCCTGCTTTACGTGAGTCTTTATTAGGGTCCAGATGCCATCGGTGGAGTTGAACAATTAAGAGTAGGCGCAAGGCGTAGTAATCTCCGAGAGCGGTAGGTTTCCTCCAGGAAAACTTGCTACAGGTACGTGTGACAGGGCGCGTTGTCGTAAATCAAAATGCAACTTTCTAAAAACTCGGCTCTGTTGGTAAAAGCTCTTGTCGTAGACACCGAGCGCACCTTTGCTGGTTGAAAGTTTCTCTCAAAACCGAACTTGCTACCAAGCCGTCTTTTGTTATGACACAGACAAGATAAACATTTGGTCCCGGGACCTTCGCTACCATACACTGCGCTCGATTGCCTCGTGGTGAGCGGCCCCTAATGCAGACGCCAATGAGGTTGAATTTGGCCTCATCGATTCATTTCGGTTGCTCTCCTTCCACCTCGTAATTTATGAGCTGCAAGACGGACGACCTGCAACGCATTTTATTTTCCAGCGCGTTCATGGACTCCGGAATGGAGTGCAGCTTTTCATTGTTATCAGTCTACCATCCAACTACCTTGAGTTGGTGCGGATGGTTACTAAAATTTCGAACTCGGCCTTCAGCTGCAAACGAAAGAGTTCGTGGGTAACGACATGCTCGTTACCCCATCTCTAATCGTAGCACTATCGTCTACTCTTGTCCTACTTGCTGCGATTCGCTTCTTTGGACAGGGAAACACAGGCACACATGGTATGTCGGTCGCCGACACTGTAGAAGCTGAAGCGTCCAACTTAAACGCCTAGTAATTACGGAGCGCAAACTATGTGCGTCTGACGTCCTGTTGGTTGAAGATGCCTGACGATACGCACAGCTACATACCTGCGCAAGTGAGCGTCACTCGCA
This sequence comes from Dicrocoelium dendriticum, assembly GCA_944474145.2. Lineage (NCBI taxonomy): Eukaryota > Metazoa > Platyhelminthes > Trematoda > Plagiorchiida > Dicrocoeliidae > Dicrocoelium > Dicrocoelium dendriticum. Next base: position 50,085,859 of record OX104070.1, on the reverse strand, counting down.
ATGCTCAAAGTCGTTGAGTAACAGCACAACTTGTTTGCCTCTCAGAGCAACTCCTTTGCCGTTCACTGTAATTCTCTTACCCAAGGGAACAACTTGACCAAGAAATAGTATAGTGATACGATCCGGAGTCTAGCGTAGCGCTAGCGGTACGATAGTTCGTGGCCGTTTGGGCGAAGAGCACCGCGCCGAGCAACATAAGCAGACGCACGCAGCAGACTGGAGCGACAAGACAAAACTGCGTTCGAAATGCAAGGTAGTTATCGGGTTACCTAAAACAAACCGTACAATAATGATGGGAATAGAATTGAGAAAATACTGTTGCAAAGATGAAATGTACAAGCGCTAGATAGTTATGTGCGGAAATAAAGTGGCTAACCTGAACTAAAATACAAACAAACCACAGGAAAGAGGTTGATCCAGTAGAAAATTTCAGAGGCCTGCAAGAGGAAACAGTAATCAAACCTAAATAAAATATTTCTAGTTGTAAATAACACTTTGTTATGTCAGAGACCAGTGTGAATTGCACTTGCTTACATTAAAATGAAAAGTTGCTTCACATTAGTACATCGCATGCAACCGACATTTACCTACGCACCCTACTGTATACTTTTCCTCAGAAATCCGGTAAAAAAGGTAGGTAAAGATATCATTTAGTGACGATTGCCCTATTATATGGCTGCAAAAGCCTCCATTTAGACTTTGAGTTGCACGCTTATTGCACACGCTGGGGCAATCAATAATCGTCGCGAAACAGTCGCTTGCATTACGTTGTGTTACATGCGACACCTGGTATTGCTCCGAGTGGAAGTATTTGCGATACAAGTGCGCTCGTCATCTGTGCTACCGGAAAATTTTTACTGTAGGCAGACCGATGACCGACGGTTAGCAAGAACGGGCGATGCAGCTCATCAGTCAATGTCCAATGAATTAAATAACTGCTTGAAAAGCGCTACAACACTGACACAAATACCAGATGATCCATTTGTATCCGGATCATTTCCAACGCGAACAGTAATCGTCATTAGGTATAGAATCGGAATGGAGTGGATGGCATACACCACTAGTTTCGCTGCGTCCATCGGACTATTGTCAATTGCCGTAAAATAACTTAAAGAGAAGGGTCGGGAGTAAAAGCATAACTGCTTATTGACGAGGTGCACAATGTTCCATTGCATTAGCTATAAATTTACATTGATACGACGTGTCACGAGCGTACAGGGTCGGTTGAGCAGATACAGCTTGACGCCCTGTGCGTGTATGACGCGCGGGATTATACAAACAAGTTCAACATACAGTTTAACACTGCATCGATCTCCGAGGTGTAAACTATGGTGAATATTGCACTCAGGTATATCTGTTTAACCTCCAGGATGTTACGGAATTCCAACACAGGACATCTGTTGGTTTTTCTTTCTAGCTTCAACCGCTTCTAATTTAAGATTGCGTTACTGACTTCGCCTCGGCTGTGCATGATTTATGGACGTTTAGTTTGATATATATCCAGAGAGTATCTTGGCTGTAGGTCACACAGATTTAGTGCCAATGGGACAAACGCAATATAACTCAAATCCAAACTGTTAATCTCGCGCATCCTTCCATCTTTTAGCTAAACCGCGTGTCAGTCTAGGTCTTAAGAAATCATTTGAAATGCAGCCTGCTGGTCAAAATTAGATGTTTGATTGCAATGCATATATGATGATTTCAACTCAGCTGTGCTCATTCGTAAATACGTCGCAATTTCCGAAGAGTTTTGGATGGTCGTTTTCTTCGTTTGAGAGTCAGCATCAGCTAAATGTGGGACCAAAATTGAACGACTGATAATACTTTTCCGGATGAGTGAAAGTTAAATGTCTAAGTTTTACCGTTATGAACTCAAATTGGTGCAGTAAGAAGTTGGCATCTCAAGAACAAAAAGTAAACCTTGACAAATCTCGTAAGGTTGTCTGGAGGAAATAAGTAAGTTATACAAAGAACGTTGCTAAAATAGGAAATATAAATCTACCTACTTAAATATACAATGGGTGGTGGCTGGTGAGAGATGTGTTTCTTTATCTCCATGTCGTCACTGGATTAGCGCAGACCACGGAACTTGGAGTAAATGGTGCAATTTATTGCCGGGTTCGTTGAAAAATTTATTTCTGGGACTCACAAAACATACCAGCCGGAAGGCCTAACTGTGGTTAATTTATTTAGAAATAAAAATTTGGGCGACATTTTAACCAGCTGCATTGCGCCGCCAGCCTCCGCTTAAAGCTTGTGAGTTTGGTGTTAGGCTAGCTTTCTGGATGTGATTCCGACGAACTGAGGTGTTTATAATTCGACAGGCGAAGATGAGGTTGCCCAGCAGACATTGATGCTTTTCGCTGAGCACTCTTAAGACTTACAGCCGCAACTAGCATGACGAAGAAGTGTACCTTACATTGCCAAGTACCCTTCTTTTGGTGGTGTCGAACGCAGTGTGATTGCATCTCTGCTAAGTTTGGGTAGCCTGAATTGCGGACTCAACACGGCACGTCAAGCCGCATTGGGTGTTTGCGGTGGAACAGGTGGGTCTGAACGTCCGAACACACTCCGCAAATAGCTAACGTTTTGTTTCTCTGTTTTCAACAGATGTAAGTGTTGCTTAGGACAGCCGAGACCACTCTGAATCATAATCCGAATGTCAAGCTCCTGTGGGGTAGTCCGCTAGAGTGACCCGCAAGCATATAAGCGATGTTTGGCGTGTAAACTAAACGGACTACATGGAATCTATCCGCATTTAACAAGGACAGGTAAACTTAGACCATTTGAAAGAAACATCAGCATCGCACAACAGCAAGCCGAGGTTTTCCTGGCCATCAAACCTACACCACAGATAGACATCCTTTTCCATAGCCCTTGAGGTCATTCATGAAGAGAAAGAGTAAGCAGGGTCCGAGCACCGATTTTTGTGAAACACACCACTCCCCCCTAAATTGATCAGGTAATCAGCTCCAAACTAACACCCTCAGCCTTCGTTGACGAAGAAAGTATACGAACCGCCAAGAGCTAGGTTCCCTTTTCCATAAGTATACAGTTAAGGCTAACTGATGCTGTGATCCATGATCGGAGAACAATTCAAAACCGATCTACAAGATCTATTAACTACTGCTCCTCTTTACAACCACATCGCTTTGCCCACTCGGTTCAGAACTGGTAACAGGCCATCTGTTCTAGATCTTGTGCTTACCAACGAGGAGCATATGATTGATGCGTTGGTTTTAGACTGCCCGTTGGGTCGCAGTGATCACGCAGTCATCAGTTTCAACTTCGTCTGCTACGCAGAATATCTGAATGATAACCATGATACTGTGCGAACCATCACAAGGTACGACCGACTCGCCCAACTAGTCAGCGCCACAACATGGTCTTTCCTCGAAGAAGAACCCCCGGATGTCGCCTGGCTCGAGTTCGTCAACACATTCAGTCAGCTGATTGCACAGGCTTCAGAGATAAAAGCTTGCAATAAGTGCAAATCAGTTGCTTTTGTTAGGAGCAGAACCCGAAAATGGATGACAGTACGCAACGCAGCATGGCGAGTGTACAGAGAAGCTCCAGCACCAGAAACTTGGGATAAATACGTAGTCCAACGTAACCACTGCACTCAACTGTTAAGAGAAGACAAAGCCGCCTATCAGCAGAACATCGCAAAAACCTTCAGTACTAACCACAAACTGCTGTACAAGCACGTTTATAGCCTACGAAAGGGGAGGCAAGGATTTCATCCAGTCAAGACGGCTGATGGCCCAACAAGAACATCTATGGAAGCTGCAAACGCGCTGCAGATGCAATACGCCCCCACGTTTCAAAGAGTCTTGCCACCAAGCGATCTACCGCCCTTTGTATTCTGCTCACCAGGACTAACCCACATCAGTTTTACCGCAGAGGCTGTATTGCAAAAGCTGACTTCTCTACGCAAACACAGCTCGCCGGGTGTCGACGCCATTCGTCCAGAGGCATTGGGAGCAGCAGCAAACCAACTGGCAGGACCTTTAGCTCAGTTTTTCCAGCACTGCTTAGACAAGAACCAAGTTCCTACCATGTGGAAGCTTAGAATAATAAGCCCGATTCACAAAGGTGGAAGCAGAACTGATCCCTCCAGCTACCGCCCAGTAACCCTTCTTCCTATACTCTCCAAGGTCATGGAATCCATAGTTGCCGATGCACTGGTGTGCTATCTGGAAAACTGCAACCTCATCACCCCTGAACAGCACGGTTTCCGTCGACAGCGGTCATGTACAAGTAATTCACTAATTACACGCAGTAGTTGAACAGAGACAGCCAACGCTGGAGAAGGTGTTGATGTGATCTACCTGGATTTTTCCAAGGCTTTCGATCATCTAGACCATCGGATACTACTCTCCAAGCTGCAGCATTACGGGATAGGAGACCCTCTTTTAAGCTGAATCGCCAACTTTCTATTTCAACGTCAATTAGTGGTCAGAGTTCGGAGCTCTTTATCGGACCCCATACAAGTCGAGTGTGGTGTGCCGCAAGGCTCGGTTCTAGGTCCACGTTTGTTTTTGGTGTTTATTAATGACCTTGCACAGGGAATCGCTTCAAACTTCTTAATGTTTGCCGACGATATCAAGATCTGGCGCAGGATCCAGGCGAACATCGACCAACATGTGCTTCAGAGTGATTTAGATACGGTGTATCAATGGTCGACCCAAAAATTATTGCATTTCAACGTCAGTAAATGCAAGGTTCTTTTCATCCGACATCAAAGCAGCTACTCATACCGACTCGGAACGGATGTACTGCAACAATCAATTCTCGAACGTGACTTGGGTGTCCTGGTTCAAGATGACTTGGGTTGCTCCGAGCAATCCGAAAAGGCCTCGAAGACCGGGAACCAACACGTCGGGCTGTTGAGGCGGGCGTTTGGACAAATAAACAGCTCCCTATTTCGACAAATGCGCAGTGCGTATGTTCGACCCCATGTCGAATATGCAATTCAAGCCTGGCATCCATGGCTGAAACACGACCTTAATGCACTGGAGCAGCCACAACGCCGGGCATCTAAGAACGTAATTGGAATGCGCAATCTTTCTTACCAGGAGAGGCTGCGACGACTGGGATTGTTCAGTGGAAGCTATCGCAGACTACGAGGCGACCTGATTATGGCATACTTGATTCTGCGAGACCCACATCATGTGTGCCGCCCTTTACTGCAACTCAGCAGCAATACAAACCTGAGGGGCCACTCATTAAAACTCGCAGAACAATACAGTCGTCTGGAGTGCCGCAGAAATTTCTTTTCCATTCGTGTCTGTCACCCGTGGAATGCTCTCCCAGAATCGGTCGTATCTGCACCGACACTAACAGTATTTAAAAGACGGTTGGACGATACACTCATCCACTTACACTTTGTTACTTAACACTACGTCTCCATCCTACACCTGGGGTTTACCATGGAATTATTTATTGTTAACTGTGGATGCTGGGAATCTATGAGGATCGCTGGACTGCAGCGAAGCAAACGATAAGTCCTTATTTTCATATTCAAAGTATTAACTATTTTATTATCCTTATCATCATTATTGTTATGTTGATATCCCCTGCAACTATCCAACGAGACTTGTAAAGCAACTCATCTTAAACCGTATAAATTCATTGTTCATTGTTCATTGTTATGGAAAAGTTTAGTTAGCTAATATTGCTTGCAATCTCAATATCAACTGCTACGATTCAACTAATCCCTCACAATCGGTTATTTTTTAGTACATGCCACTTGCCTGATGTTGACAGAAGCCGAGTTGCTCCAGGGCCATGATCTTGGTTCATTCTAATTATCCCATTAGTCTCAAGAGGGGCCTTCAAATTGGGCCATGCTCAACGATTTCTGTCTGTGGAATTTTTCAACAGACGCCTTCTCAGTTGGTATATTGATCGAAAACGTTCTTGATTAGATTCATCACAATCTACTCGCTCGATACGTTGAAAACGCAATGTATTTCTATGTGTAGCCAAGCCATTGGCTCTCCTGAGCACGAAGCGCAAAAACATGACCGAGAGCGGTGGTGCTACATCCTCGAAGTACTCTCCTGGACCACGTTACCACTAAACCACTAACCTGAATTCCTTAATCTCCAAACTACAAGCACTGCAGTCCAAAAATATTGAAAGTCTTGCTACAATTCAATGGAATTACAGAAGTCCTATTAGATAGCTGCCTGAAGCATCGCTCCAGGTTGCCTACCGAGATTAGGCTAAAGATAGCAGGCACGCGGCCACTAGTTATCAGCACTTCAATGGAACATGCAACCATAGTAAAATATTTACCTCCGCAATCTTGCAGATTTATAGAAAACATGGCATTAGCGACGCCTGGCGGGACAAGGGGACACACGAGGGAACATCTCGATCTGGGATACTTAATGCTACCAAACAGCCTGACTGAAATTCAAGAACCAAAGTCCCACGCAAAAAGCAATTAGCGACCGACTGACGAACGGTCGGCTTAAAACTAAACAAGAATTTGTTGTCCACTTACACACCTTTAACATCAAAAACACTATCACCTTTGTCTGCTACCGCCCAAGGTCTTCTTAGTAAGTTGGCCGAACTTAGAGACCGCCAGGTGTCATAACCGCAGGATCTGGTTAAGACATGGTTAAGCCTTGAGATTGCAGATCCTGAAGCCAATGTACCTGGTATGTCACTGCTTCGGAATGACAGAGCTCGATGAGGTGGTGGCGTAATTTTGTATTACAACGCTAACCGATGTGAATTTACTGACCACCCAGAGATCCGTTCTCTAGATTCGGTTTGGTGCCGGTTTTGGTTACGGAACAAGGACACATGTCTTATAGCCGTGGTTTACCGTCCACCAAACTCTACGTGTGAAATGGACTCCATACTAAACCAGGTTTTTCAGGTTGTTTGGAGCAAGACACACAGTCCCATTCTCATCGCAGGCGAATTTAACGTGCATGATCTGGAAATAGCGGCGAACGATATCATGCAGTTCAAAGCTTGTTGACAAGAGGCAATTTCCAGCTGCCCTCTGTACAACCACGTGATCACTCCCACCAGATTTCGAACAGCTAACAAGTCGTTGATACTTGATCTTGTGCTCACCAACAAAGAATTTATGGTCAATGGAATAGTTACAAGCACACCACTGGGTCGCAGTGACCATGTAACTCTACCGTTTAACTATATATGTTATGCAGCAAATCCTGAGGAAGAGGACGAGAAACCATATACAGTCACGCACTACAACGTGATATCCGCTCTTGTTTAGGTGGTAGCTTGGACATTCTTAACGAAAAGCCCCTAAGAAATCGCCTGGGACACTTTTACAAGGACATTCACCACACTGACAACGCACGCGTCTGAGCAGAAATCCTTCCATCGTCAAAGGAGAAGGAAGTCATTTCTGAGGAGCAGAACACGTAAATGCATGTCCTTGAGTGACTTAGCATGAAGAGCTCACAAAGACTCCCCGAATTCCGAAACCTAAACTGCCTATGTGGCACAACGTAACTTCTGTGTGTGTTTGATCCGTAAGGACAAGCTGACACATCAGCAGGAATTGGTGGCGAGTTTTTGCTCGAGCAGCAAACTCTTATCAAGGCATGTTAATGGACTTCGTAAGGTGCAACGCGGAATTCCAGCACTGATCACGACTGACGGATGCACGTGATCAGCAACGGAAGCAGCCTAGCACTTACGGTCCCATTACTCAAAAACGTTCCAGAGAGTAACAGGCCCAACGGTTATTCCTGTTTCTATTGTCCCACCAGCAACTTTATCCAATATTACTTTTACTGCAGAAGTTGTGTCAAAGAAACTGCTGTCCATGTGCATCCACCGCTCTCCTGGTGTCAAAAACATTCGACCGAAGGCTTTACAGATAGCAGACGGTGATCCGGTGGAACCTCTGGTTATATTCCATCAGCGATGTATAGAGGAGAACCATATTCCAACAATATGGAAGCATGGGGTAATCACTCCCTTTCATAAGGGAGGTAGCCGCACTGACGCAACCAATTACCGTCCTATAACGCTACTCCGTGTGCTTTCCAAGGTTATGTAGTCTATCATCGCTGATGCACTCATGCAGTATCTGGAAAATCACAAGATGATAGCACCAGAGCAACATGGCTTCCGACAAAAGCGCCCATGCACTACGAACCTGTTAATTGCACGCAACAGCTGGACTGAGACAGTTGATAGTGGGACGGGACTTGATGTCATGTACTTAAACTTCTCAAAAGCGTTTGATCGCTTAGACCACCGAATTGTCCTCCATAAACTTCAGCTTTATGGCGTTGGTGACCCACTGTTGTGCTGGATTGGCAAGTTCCTGCACGAACGTTGGTTGAGTGAGAGTACGAGAATCCCTGTCCGACGCAACTGAGGTGGAGTGCGCCCTACCACAAGGCTCGGTTCTCGGCCCGCATCTATTCTTGCTTTTCATAAACGATCTGGCTAGGGAAATTACTTCCGATTTCCTACTCTTCGCGGATGATATCAAATTATGGCGAGTGATCAAAGAACCCAACGACCACGAAAAGCTCCAGCGTGACCTCAACACGATTCCAAACTGATCAATTCTGAATACTCCACCGTTTAATGTGGAAAAATATTACGCTGTTCGATTGCGCCATAGACATGACTACGTGTATAGGCTTGGGTCACATGTATTGCAATCCACTTCCCAAGAACGCGACCTTGGTGTGCCCATTCAAAGTGACCTTAACTGTTCAAAACAGTCGGAACCAGCTGGGAAGAGAACAAACCAGCACGTCAGCTTGCTGCGGAGAGCATTCGGAAGCTTTAACCCATCCATCTTCCACATGATGCACAATCCTTACTTGTGCCCTCACGTTGAATACGCCATCCAAGCTTGGCAATCTTGGTTGAAACGCGACTTAGAAGTACTAGAGAAACCACAACACAAGGTCACAAAGAACGTCAAGCGCCTTCGAAATCTGTTCTACCATCAGAGGCTGAAGTAAGTAGGAGTTTTCTGTGGCCGCTACCGAAGGCTGTGTGACCATCTCATATTGGTCTACCAAATATTGAGTGAGTCTAATCACGTATGCCTTCACTTGCTGAAAGTCAGCCATAACACCAATCACAGAGGTAATCCTCTGAAAGTGTGTGCAGTGTAGCCGCCTGGTATGGTGTCGGGATTATTTTTCTCTTCGGATTTGCCAAACCTGGAACTCTCTCCCAAACTTCGTTGTATCCTCCCCCACACTGGATATTTGTAAAAAAACGATTGGATCTTACCCTTGGTCACCATCACTTCGTTGCCTAAAGTATGCAACTCTGAAATATAATAATTATCCGCACAAAACGGATTAGCATGTTACGTAAACCTGAGGATGCGGGACGGAAATGAGTATTCTTGCTTTCACTTTTCACATGTAATACATCAACTAAAACTGTCCAATGTTGACCCGTCGTTCACATTCGATTCCCACTTATACTACTATTATTCAGCAGCGTGTGCTACATAAACGCTCAAATAGACAACACACCTATCGTTTGTTAATTGCAGTTTTGCCCCCACCATCCTGCAGGACTTGTCAACCAACTGCTTTTTTATCCGACATAAATCATTGTTCATTATTCATTGTGCACAGTAAGAGGCTAACATGTACGAGCTCGATGAGTGTCGCTTCCTCTTAGCTTTAACTTCTTATTCCTCTCCGGCACCTTTTACTTCTCTTTTCGTGCATCCTTAGTTGTCTCCTTTACATCGGCTTCTTACTAGACGGTTGTGATATAAACCTCCTGACGTCTAAGAGGTATTTATTTTGTGTTGCAGCTCTAAGGGTCTATTACCGCCAGCCGTACTGTTTGGACACGAAAGAACTTGGAAGGCCAGACTGGAGGAATATTACCTACTCGTGTGAGTTGTGCATGTTCCAACGGCAGTGTTATAAAAAACAAATTGAAAAGGAATTGTAAGAGTTGTAGCAATTTTGGACGAAAACACCTTGCTGCATGGAGGATCGCTTTTCGAAAGAAAAACTGGGAGATCTGAGCGTGCCTGTATTGCTTAGCTCCAACATCCGTCCACTCGTTGAAAAAGTAGATGAAGTCTCCAGTATAGCCTCCAGCAAAAACGTTTCACTGGTAGGCATCATTATGTTGCAAGCAACCTAGATCCACGAATAAGTGGATAGTGATATCTAATCGGTTGGAGAATTCATTTGCCATCGGGTTGACTGCCCTTGCACTTACCGATTCTGAGGTGCAAGAGTCCTTATTTACACTAATCCATCTTCGTGTATTGCAGCAAGATGCCTGTTTTGTTTATTCTCACATTTCAAGCTGAGGTGTTTGAGTGGCTACCGCTCATTATTGTTAGCCAACATCTATATATCTCTCCCTGGCCTAAACTTGAAGCATTGTAAGACGAAATTATGGCAGCCGTCATAGGATTTATCGACCGTTTTGGTCAATCTTCGCCGGAAATTTCAACAGATTTGATACCACTTTTCTCACCACTCTGGGCTTACAGAAAAGCACAAAGATACCCACCAGATTAGACGCAACCCTGGATCTGGTGTCCGTTAATCATAAAAAGTGGTTCTCTGTATGTAATCGGGCTCCAAATGGCAGTTCTGATCATACAACACTCAAAATTTCCCCCGTCATATACAACAAAACAAACAACTAGAACATCACTCACTGCAGGGCTCGAAACTTCCGGTGGAGGAAGTGCTCTATAAAAATACCCACCGACTTCGTGGAATTACTGACTCTACAGGATTTACTTTGTTCATTAACCCTGATGTATCCAAATATTGCATAGATTTTACTAGTTCTCGAAATTTCTGTTTGTTATCTGCTGTCCCTGGGAAAATCTCTACGTCGGCACTGACAAGTTCTCTTCCCCTCATCTGAAGCGACTGCGCCGTTTTAAGGAGAAAGCATATAAAGAAAAAGACGGCATCGCAGTAAGGTCGCTTACTGCTTGCATCAAGGAGGAGCTATGTCTAATTAACCAAGTGTATATCCGGTCAATTCTTGGGAACGATAGCTGTTGCGAGCTGTGGAGGATGATGAAGCAGCTTAGTGAATTTTCTTGACGTGCACCCTGTTTTAATGCGAATGTAGGGGAATTAGACAAGGAGTTCTGTAACTGCAATACTACCAGAGCCTCAGACCCATAATGTTTCCAAGTTCTGGGGTCCGTGAACTCTTTGCTACCCATCGGCAGTTAAGTTGTGACTAAGTTACTAAAATGTCTGCGATTTCCGGCGGTTCGGATTAGTTAGTTGCCATCGCGCTTAAAGAATATACCGACTTTTGGCAACGCCTCTTTCATCTGTATACACATTGTGTATGCACGAACGCAAAATCGCTGACTGCAGGAGAAGCGTCAGTATCCCATCATTCCCGAAAGAAGGATCTAATAGGTATCGAAATATCGCTTGCACTTCTGTTTCTTTGAAGGTCCTTGAGAAAATCACTTTTGGGATCATGCTGTCCCAAACCGGCTCTATTGACCCCCTTCGATTCGCGTAGCGGAGTGCAAGGTCTACTCTGGATACAGTGGCCTGCCTCGTGCACTCTGCATTGTCGTCACTTGAGAAAAGAACTAGATCAACTCGTGTGTGCTGCCTTGATCATGGCAATGCATTCGGCTGCGTAAACCGCGAATTGCTGCTAATAGATTTACTCATTTAAGGAATACATCCCTCTATCGTCTATTTGCATAGTGATTAGTTTACTAGACGCACTCAGACTAGCCGACTCAGTGGCAGGTGCTCTTCCCCACTAATCCCAACTCCGGTGTTCTATCCTACTTACGTCAGCTAAGTGACAGTCCCCACAGAAACGACCTTACTAAAAGATGCTGACAACATTATCTTAGGCATTAATCACAGAACCGCCGATTCCTCACTCAGACTGCAAAACCTCCTAAATGACCTCGTAACTTGTCTCATAATGCATCCAAGTATCACAATATTCTTCTTTTTCTAAACAAAGGAGCGCGGTACGCGAAACTCTTTACACAGTGTCCCAAGCCCTTTAGTGATGATAATGACTTATAGTGCCAATTTTCATGTAAATGAAACTTTCACAAAAGTTGTCGGATCTTTTCCAATTAAGCCCAGTTAAGCCAAAGAGTTAAGCCCCGCCACCCAAAAAAGATTATGAAAAGGGAGGATATGGAACTTGAACTTTTACTCTCTATTGAAGAGGGTGAAATTGAGACAAGTCATTAATAATTTGCATGAAAAGGTCCATTTTTCAGTGACTTTGCATCCAAACGAACTCACACAGGTAGCTGTCCACTAAAGATCGATGTGTGCCGCATTGGCGCTTATTCTGCATCTTGTAAATGTGCCAGAGAGATTCGATGGTTTGTGTGTGAGCTCCAGTCGTTGGATCCACAAGGTTTTCGGTATGATTAACCGTTTGATGAGTATAACTCATGCCAATCATCGATTCAATGCCTTGGTATGATGCCCACATATCGGAAATGATAATTGAGCCGGGAGCGATGCAGGCCTGGATTGTGTCCAGCAGAGTGGCCGCAGTTCGATCTGGCACTGCATACAAGAACACTTCTTTAGTCTCCCGGCAAATCCCTCCGAAAATCCACTGCTGGGGAAGGACTCGCCCTGCATGGTTTTTACGACGTGATATTAGGGTTTCATCGATCTCGACATGTAGACCTGGGCCGCCGACAATCGTTGGAGTCTGCAAAAGCTGCCAAGCGCAAATTTCACGCAGAAAGTTCTTCCAGTCGACAGCGGTCGCGTGGCCAATAGATAACTCCTCTGAGCAGAATTTGATTGTTGTCAGATTTTTGGACCAGCAATAAATGAATAGGATTATTGTCCTGAAATCCATCCTAGACCGCTGCAGCCAAGTTCCCTTTCGAAGACCGATTTCTTGCCGACACTGTCGGGCATCACACCTCCACCTGTCAGAAACAGTTGAAAGTGTCATTTGGTGTCCTCGTCTGCATAAACGTTGATGATGAATCACTCCATAGCTTTGCAAAAAACGTATTGCTGTTCCCTTGTCATGAACGACCGCCGAAATCGTCAGAAAGTTAATGTCAGGTTTTACGTGCGAACGTAGAAAGGTTTTTGACAAAAATGACCTTAGAAGCGGATAAGGAGTGTTTTTATGGGGCACGTTCACATGCATTACGTACACTGGAGCTGACAAACAGTGGCGGGGCTCAACTTTTCACGCGTGCCCTTTTTGCACTATTGGTGGGGCTTGACTTTTCAGGTGTACCCTTTTTGCCTTAGTGGCGGGGCTTAACTTTTTGCGCGTGCTCTTTTTGCATTAGTGGCGAGCCTTAACTGGGAAAGATCCAAGATGTCTTCCTAAGCCCTTCGTCTAGAAGCCTCCTCTGTCGCTCTTGAGTTGATCACTCGATTTATCAGTGCCTGTATTCTTCCGCACCTGACGTACTGCTCCCCTGTGATTTTACCCGGTCTTCTGGATAAGCGTTTTAACTTAGTTGTCAGGTTTTGACGACACTTATCCCGATGTAGCGGTATTCCGATGTCTACTTTTGTCAGCACACTTCTTTCTACACACACCAATTCTTGTAAGAAACTGGCATCTAAGATACTGGCTGATACTATCTGCTTCACATCGCTTTCCTGAATGTCTGTCAGCTTCGTCCACTAGGTTGAAGTACAATCTGATTTATGCTCGCACACACGTCTAACGCTCTTCGGTTATCCCTTATTTTCGCGCTTTTCGTGACCTCAGCGTTGACGTTCTAGACTTAACCAGCCGATTCGCGATGGCGATTCTGCCCGTTTTTTATCAAAACGATTTATGGTACTTTTCAGCATTTGTTTATACACTGATACATTTCTGAGATTATGTATCTTATAGCTGAATATCCACCCACCAAGGGTGCATAAAGCAGTTTTTGATATGACAGGACGACTTGACTTGAATACTTGTTCCCATTTAGACTGAGAGCTTCAGATGGAGGATCAACGGGCCAGGGTTGACGGGTTCTGAAACGTAAACAACTTTGACATTTGAACACCCAGACTCCATACAGTGGAGATTTATTGTTTGTTAAAGCGTCTTTGAAAAATGGTGCTAATGAGACGTATTATTTTACAGTGGTCACTTCTAACACTTTATTGTGAATGTTATCAGCTCAGGAAGAAATATGGGTGCGTAGCGATAGAAACTTCCTCAACACAATCGCAGCAAGGGTACAACATTACCTGTGTGGGGTGGGAGCAGGTTTTTGTCATGATTTGATAGTACCTGTGAGTTTGGAGCGTACTGCAGCCGCAGGACACCACCTGCTTCCTCGGCCACTCCAGATTTTCCGCTTGGTGGGCTGATCGAGAGCAGCCAAGTTCATTTTCCACAGGCTGAACACATGTTGAGACAGTAGCTTGTTACTGACAGCAAACCTTTTAGCTGGACATTGCCTCCTGTGTTGATTTGTTTTCATGGACTTATGTCTCACGGCGCTTAGGTTGCACCATGTATATAAGTAAGCAAATAGACGGTATATTCATCAACAGTGCAAGGCTTAATCCTACTGAGTGATATGATCAGTTTCTACTCTGGGCATTGTAGTAGAAGACGTTAACGCCTCAGCGACCGCAGAAAGCAGCGAAGTACCTTCAGACGGTAGCGAACATACTTCTTACTGATTACCGGCAAGATGACAATGCAGATGAACTTAAGACCCCTAAACACGAAATCGCGTCCAAACAACAACGTAAACTGAGAGCAAGTCTGAGCCAAAACGAAACTACAGAGTCACTGAACGCTAACGCTGCATTTTACCAAAGAAGTCTTGTGACCAATAGAAACCAGACCGGTAATCCATTGCAACTGAGATGTTCTACGAGGAACGCTCAATATACAAGCCGAAAAAATAGCTCCTCGAACGCCGGACAACAACCTCCGATTCTACGTAAAAAGATTTCCCTGTATTCTTTCTAAAAATTTGGGGCAACCTTTTAACCACTATCCCGCAAGTGTTAGCAGATCGAGATTCTATCACCCTGTTCATCTACCGCCCCCAGCTGCTACACCCATAAACATTGTAAACACGAATATGTTCTCTGTGCCAATTGTTGAGTACCCTAGAGCTGCAGTGCGTCAGCAAACTAGACGTGCTAACATAGTTAGTTTAGACAAACCACAGAAAGTGTGCCCATCGTGGGTGAACTACGTAACCTCAGTCCAACTACAGACCATGACCCAGCCAACACATGTCAATTACATCAGCTGCTGCTAGCAAGCGACATTTTACCGCTCGTGAAAGGCCTCCAGGTACACGATAAATGATCGGTAAGTGATAGATTGAAACCGCTACACTTGCTGTCTACTAGTAACGTACAATTTCGGTTCAACGGGTCCATATACAGACAAAAAGATGGAGTGGCAATGGGCTCACCTCTTGGTCCGCTACTAGCTGATGTTTCCATGAGCAAATTAGAGAATACCCATCTGAGCGGAGTCATTACCGGTCTACCATATTACGGGCGATGTGTGGATGATATATTTTGCGTGACAGACAGGCACTGTTGCCCAGAGACAATTTTATCCCATTTTAACTCAGCGCACCCTAGTACCACGTTCACCCTATAAACTGAAGGCAATGACACCATGTCCTTCCTAGACGTAATCCGAACTGTACGCCAGACTATTATTAGAATACTGTGCCACAACTTTTTGTTGCATTAGAAGATGCGGCACGAGTGCAATCGAAGCTACATAAAGGTCGATTACCAAAAGAATCGTGGACTGCACCTTTAAGCTAACTTATAAAGATAATGTTATTTGTTTAAAATCAAACGGCTTTGGCTTCGGAAGTTAAGGCTGCATTTATGTCTATTATTCAACAGTGTCCATCGACTGATAGAGACTGGTTACTATTAGCCGGTGTTCGGAGAATCTTCACCGTATGACCAAACAAAACAAAGACTATGTGATAAAACTACATCGTTGCCAAGCACCTCAGCGGTACAACAGCTTTATACACAAATATCCCACGTTAGGAAATAGATTGCCTCAGACCATCAGAAGTAGATCATTGCTTCTCACATTAAGGATGCAACTAAAGGAGTACTTAACTTATAATAAAGTTAAAGTACTGTTTCGAGTCAGTTGCACAGACGAATGGGTGTACGAGAACGGGCCTGATAACATTTAAGCCATTACGGAATTAACAATATAAAAGTACAGCTAAATGTGGCGAGTAGGGCGTGTCGACACATAGTGAAATACAGTGTTCCATTATGCTTTTCTTACTACACATTTTCGCAATTCATTGCATAGTTCCTCCAAATGTTTGCAAGATAACTACATTCCTTCCTCCTATTCTAGCACATCTTACAATATTACACAAATTGTTGCCCCACCGGTGTCCCATGAAAATATTGGTACATCGATAGGTTGAATAAATGACATCTATCGCTGATTTTCTCTTTGTCTATACCGTTATCTTTTTCGTGTTACTCAAATTGTTGGCCCGTTGGTGGCCTACCAAAACATAGGCACGGTGCTGAGTTGGATATATGGGATTTATCTTCGATTTTTCCTTCTTCTACATTGCTTCTTCCTGTGCTCTTACTTAGCTTGAAGACCCACTGATGACATTTGGAAACATGTGCACATTGGTGGGTTGGAGAAGTAAGCTTTTTCCTTAGCCTTCATACAATGCTTCCATTCTATTACACAGCTAGGTGAAAGGCATGAGTGCCTGCATGAAATGGACCCACTAAAAGGTGAATTGTTGATGGCCGCAACTAACCCACCAAATTTATGTACGCAATTCCACTTGCCATGTGTTATCATCTCTTACCTCTTGTGTGAGGTAGATCGTTAATTCTAATTCATTTATGTTTCATGATGAATGCAGTTCTCAGTTTTACCATCTGTCATGTTATCATGTCTGCTCACCCACTTACACTATTTATGAATTATTGTTATATACCAATGTTATGCATAGCTAAATTACATTGTCTATGTGCATATTCTCATTCACCTCCAAAAACTATTGTTTTGCTTCCTATTCCCAACCATGCGCCTAAACCTATCTGAAAGTTTTACAATTGTCTTGGATTGCGACGAAGTTTGAAATGAAATCAAGGGCGCAAGAATCAATAAGATTGGAACCCCAAGTGCTCTGTACAACAATTTTGCAAATTTACTCTGCATATACTCTGTACCTATAATCGGACCAGCTTAGCTGGACAGTGTCTCAGCTAGTTGAGAATTTACCAATTATTGCTGCGGGATTACATAAAACAGTAAATTCTTCGACCATTCGATCTATTGAGGGCAGTTACCAAACGAATTCATGGAATAATTAAAAAGTTAAGATAAATAGAATGACGGAGAAATTCCGCGGTTCATTAGTGTTTGGTGAGACAATAAAGACCCACAAGGTAGGCAAATGCAAATGCTATGAAAATCAAAATGTTCCGACATGGAAACTGAATTATCGGTATTCTAATCTTCGGGCTTCATAATACTTTTGTGTGGTTGTTACCGCTTAGAGGAAATTTTACTAATATTTCAAATGTTGCTAATTTTGATGCTGGTAATGCATTCCAGTGCGAACGGATTTTAAGAGAGTAAAACACTCTCCAATACTAGCGGGTGTGCTGAATTTCTAGATTCATTTGGTGGTTTTGGCGTTTTTGAGGTGGCTCTGGTTAGTACTGCTTTACCTAGTTGGTCTCGTTCTGTTAGTATCCGATATTTGATAATGAGATCACCGAAAATCCGTCGGTATTCTGAGGACAGCGCACCGATTAAACGACGGCGCATTTTACAGTTGAAGCGGAATGGTCTGTGAGGTGCTAATTTTTAGCGGCTCAAAGAAACGGTTGTCTCGTTTTAACCATGGATGCCGGGTCTGAACCGCATGCTCAACGTGGGGAGGAATATAGGAGTTAATCGGCATGGGTACTAGCCATCGCTTAAAGGCACCAAGAACTCGTCTCAGAAGCTTCATGTCCAACGTAGCCATATTTGCTGCTTTCGAACATTAGAGCGAATTGTCCAGACTTTCTTATATAATGATACCATGTTGGATTATCCATAAACAAGACAGTGCTGGAAAGAAATCTCAGGAATATCCATCAACTGCATGCACCTGAAAGGCGGATCCTTTATATCAGTGTGTGTGGAACATCTTACATTTTCATTAACTGTTGACTCCAGAAAAAGAAGAATCTGGCAACGGAAACAGGCAAGTTAATTAAAACACCTTGTTCATTTTAAATGGGGCAAGTGGACGGCGACAATTACCGTCAACATAACAAGAATTATTACTACTGTTGATCCTGAACCTCAGCATTATTCAACACCTGATCAGTATGCAATTGGCAGTGCCAAAGCACATAGTTAACGACATCAACAACAACAAAAACAACCACAAGAACCACAAGCAGGAAATCAGATAAACACTGGAATGCTTTGGATGCTTTACATGGTTAATGTGTTCTGCGGGCAGAGATCTTCCAGGTTGTCCAGGTCGAGGAAGAGGGTTGACTTAAGGGACCCCACTCCGAGCCTTTGGTCATAAAGACCTGACCCGCAAGGCAGCTGGACGATTAACCGAGACCGTTGACATCCGGGTAGCTCAGTCGCCTTTTTTGCGTTCAGTAGCAGTCCACAGAGGCCGGTGACCAACAAGGTTTTTCATACACCCTCCGTTAGGTACTCACTTCTAGTTACAGAAGTGAGTGATCAGTGACCCTATAGCCGGTCACATTGGCTTTGACACAGCGCCGTATGAGCTCCTGTGATATTTGATGGAGAACAAGGTGACCAGTCTCAGAGACGCTGCCGCTGATTGTCCGCGGCTGCTTATTCATCTAGCCTGCCAAGCAAACGAGACTTATTCGCATTTACCTCCACAAGGAAAGCATTCCCCGATCCGCAGCCTGGGGACGCGCCCGATAGTGTACAGCTCCGCCACTGGAATGTTGAACCTTAATCCTAAGTAATTGACTCTGAATAAGTTTCGCAGTAGGATGAATATACGAATACGGTACTGCGCATGTGAGGCTGTTAAGAAGTTTGATGTGAAAGTGGGTAATACTATAGCATTTATTAGTTTCAATATGCAGTGCTCATTGCCTAACGTAGCCTTAGAGGAGTAATAACATGAGGGCATGCATGTAGAACCGTTCATGACTGCGGAATTTCTTTTTGCTCTAATGATTCAATGATATTTCCTTTAACATACCATTCTTCTATTTTTATTGACTGTAGGGTCTTCTCATTTGCATTCGGATCGCAACCTTTCTTTGACGCTTACACTCTCCATTTCCGCTCATTGTGAGCACCTGGTTGATTCTTTATTTGTTCGGACTTTATTGGTTTTACTTGTCCGCACGCTTTCCGTATTCTGGCTGACTTTCACGCTTGTGCGTCATGCTATATAACGAAGTCGTTCCCCTATGTAAAAGTTCCCCCGAAGCCTTGTTCCAGGTCCTTCTTGCCCTCTATACCGTTAGTGGATAGCGATAGTCACGCGGTACGATACAACATGTAGCAGATGGCTACGGGGTGCACCTGCTTTGCCGTTCGTAACCAAGTGGGTCTGATTTCGTAACGCAACTCAGTTGTATGTAGTGGTTTCAATAATTAGATAACTTTTGTTCAAGCCAATGAAGAGCGGAAGACAATACAGTATTCCCTTGTAAATTCAATTTTGCCTGTCTCCTGGCCCATTCCAAAGTTCCTCATAGCGATTTAGAAAAATGTTTCCGAATACCATGTTATGAAGCATGCCACCAGTAATAAATCTTTACTAATCTTTTCAGCCGAATACCTAGCTGAGTCGCTCTGTTTCTGCAGGTATTAATGAAAATGATGTTCTTTCTCATATAGATATATTTTTATATATATGCAAATGTAACGATCACGCTGCCTAGCGGTTGCAAAAAAGTGTCCTCCTGCGTTGTTCGCTTTAAAATTTTTCATTTACTCTCACAGAAACTTCCATGCTATCATTTGATTTGGCTTCGTGAGCTCCTCCTACCACTGTTCATCTATTGGATCTATCATTCGCGGATCACCAACAAACTGTGCTCTTGCAATTTTAAAGCCAAGCGTATTTGAACCTCATCTGAGGATTTACTTTTCCTCTCGTCGCACAACAACTCATTAGTCTTATTTTAAAATCTTTTTGAGAGTCACCCGACCACCTCATAACCATCCTTTCAAGTCGCTGTACAAAGCGATAATTGTCAATTTGGTCTACCCTTGGAACAACCGCTGTCGTCAGCAGACAGTGTTTTCCAAGTCATCTTGCTTTGTCTCAATCATACGCTGCATCGCTGCCTATCCACTTACCGGCTGGATCGATAGCACGCACGTCACCTATCTACCTTAAAAAAG
This sequence comes from Dicrocoelium dendriticum, assembly GCA_944474145.2. Classification (NCBI taxonomy): domain Eukaryota; kingdom Metazoa; phylum Platyhelminthes; class Trematoda; order Plagiorchiida; family Dicrocoeliidae; genus Dicrocoelium; species Dicrocoelium dendriticum. The sequence continues at coordinate 50,065,495 of OX104070.1, read as the reverse complement.
GCGTTACTCATCTGGACGCGACACGCCTGACCGCCTGACCTCAAAACAGCGACGATAGCCACGCAACGAATGGTAAAGGGAAGTCAAACACGGTGCGTCAGTATCCCTGTCCTCTTTCTACCCTTTGAAACTGCACACATATTAGGAAAGTGTCTCTTATGACCAGCAAATACGAATCATGTTCTAAGGTGGTAAAAATAGTCTGGTGTGCACCAAGTGTTTGAAATCCTAGCACACTACCTGCCTTGGGACGGGTACGACAAAAACAAACAAGGCAGAGGCATTGCGGTTCTGCCGAGTATGCACTTTCATCCCATTTGTTAGCTGTCCAGCTGAGTTGCAAAAGAAGTGGGAAAGAATAAGAGAACCTGTCGAACAACCGGTGAGCACCAGAGTTACACCAATAGGAGAAAACGGACTTGCAATTAAGAGTGAAAATAACACCCCGAATTACCAAGTCAGGTCGAAGAAGCGAGCCAAGCTTCCCAAACAAACACCAATAAGGCGCAAATTGTTTACGTGTCTGTATAGCAGTTTGAGATTGGAGCAAAACATTTCCAATAGACCTTGTTGGTTCTTCAGTTTATCTTCCAGGACGAGTTTGACACAGTGGTTTCTTTGTATTGTGTAGACATCACAGCTATGGTCGTTCGGGGAGGCTATGTAAGTGTGCCATGCCAAGTCCCTTAATGCCATGCATTTACGTGTCCTGCTCCTTACATAAGACTTCATCATTTTAGACCGGCAGAGTTTGCTTTCAGATGTCCTTGCCACGAGCTTGGTAAATATGTTGACGAATTCTCCTCAGGCCACCTCAGGGGTTGATTCGGCTAAGAACGACCAGCTTGTTGCATCAATGAGGCCGGACAGGTCGTCCTAGTTGGTTACGACATGATATTCCTCGGCTTGCTATTTAAGATAATCCGCTTAGCACATGTAATCAAACACTAGTGTTGCCTGATCACTGCGGCCCAAAAGAGTATCGCTTATCACTCTCTCGTTCATCAGTCCTTCATTGGTGAATATTCGGTCCAATATGGATAACCTGTTAGTTCACCTGAACCTGGTGTTCGTAGTGACGTGACCATAAAGCGGGAAGTCTGAAACCAGATCTTGCAAGTCTGCTTTGAATTGCTCTTCTGGTGTGGCCTGGGATTCTAGAGCATGTAAGCTGAAGTCGCCGGTGACAATAGCATTTCCCGCAAAGTTGCATAAAAGGTCCAAAATTTTCCCAAAAAGCAGCAAAGTTTTGCAGAGAAAGTCCAAAATATTGCAAAACCCTGTGAGATTCACCAGCCGCTCAGAGCCAACCCTCTGACCTTAAGTGTGTTCTCATTGGCCGGATGCCAAGGTTCGGTGCGTTAGTCAGGGGAGGTGAGCGCGCTGTCTATTGACTGGGTGAGACTTGTGAACGGACCTTAGAGGCGTGTACTTCGACGGTGCAACGGGCTTGTATGCGCCCCCTTCACGTCCGAAACGATGGATCACAATTGGTCCGAGCGCAATGAACAGCTGGAACATAAGCGCACGACCGAAACCATGTCTATGATAATAACGTCGTCGGTATGCCTTCTCGCGTTTGCCAGAGTATCTCATCAGACATTCGTGACCGAGTTTTGGGCGCTTTCGTCAACGGTGATGACTGGCAGCTCGTAGCAACTGTGAACAACGTCAAATATCAAACAGCCTACTCCTGGATTCGTCGTTCTCTTGATCAGGAACCGTATTGGTCAAATCTTGCAACCGAAACAATGACGAAACTTCACACCTCTCTAATTGAGATACTGTGTCCTATGTGCAGTGTAGACAACTGTCCGTACTCGTGTAAATGCAACAGCATATTCACAGTGAACCCGAGGATCAAGGGTGTGAGCTAGGGAATGCGCCACATAGTGAGTGTGTACAGCAGTATTATTATTTACGTATCCTTGTGCGTCGAAGATATCTTCAGATTGGGTATTTTATAGTTCTGATGTTCGCACGGCTGTGGTTTGAAAACCCTAATTGAGAGAAATCTGCGGTTTCGCAAGCTACTTTTCCTGAGCTGAGCTAGATGGTAGTAATGACTTTAAAATTTCAATTGTCTGTATCATGTTCTGTCAGCACCACGTTTAACAATTTAGAATCATTTCGATAAGCGGTATAAAAGTTGAAGTAACGGATTCTTGCGTACCTAAGTCGTGTTGAGAGATATATGTGCCGTACATAATCCGACTGCTTGGCAGTATTTCTCGTTTGTACGACAGGCAATGACGTTCGTGACAAATGGCACCAGAATTTAAGCGCGGATCAGTTATCGTGCCACTTGATCATCCTGTCCACGGAATCGGCTCAGTGTAACACTTAGTCAACTGGATAGTTTTTTCGACTGGGGTTTCAGACACTGGGTGAGCACCGCGAAGACATCCAGGATGACAAAGCAGACCAGGAAAATAGATTCGAAACAGTGGCCTAATGCTTGCAAGCCAGGCGTGCAGACCACTCGGCCACCAGTCTTCCCGGTCTCTTTTCAGGTTAGCAACCAGTTTCACCCTGAAACCTTTGTTGGTCTCCTTATCTTCGCTATCAGCCGGCACATGTTGGCAAGCATCTATAAGTTCCTGAGACTGCGTACTGACCCAAATGTCCAAGTTGGCGATTTGATTTGTCACATTAAAACATACCCGCTGCTAGCAAAGTCTGCTGAATTTTCGACCTTTACTGTTCAATTGCTTTCGATAAGCGCTTATTCAACTCGGATTCCAGCGTCTTCAAGTAGTGCCCGAAACGTGTGCCTGTACATTTTGAACACGAGTATTGGAACATTGCAAACAGCTGCATTCAAGACAGCACTCTAAAGCTAAATCTGGGATTGTTGTTACGTGAAACGTAATATGGAATGGCCATTTCAATTGCGGGCTTTACAACTATGAGAGTGGCAGCAGTTGTACATCCGCCACGGACAGCAAAAGTAGTTGCTACGCCACTGCATCCACGCCAACTACACCCCCACTTTACGCACGCTAATGGGTCAAACGAGGGATCATCCGAACAATCAAGACAGTATCCAAGTCGTACTCGACAGCTATTCGCGCCTTTCTGGCACGCAAATTAAATTGGGGTTGCTGTACGAATGGTTACTTTTAAACCTAAAGTATAGCTTCCGAAACGGCTGATGTGGGTTCTGAACTTGACAGACCAACTTACAATCGGGTAACGAATTAACGCGCCAGTGCACTCAAATACAGCGGACAAACATCGCACAGAGACGATTTCTATTAAACACGCGATTTATTCGTTCAGATTCAATGACAACATCTTGTCTGGCGATGGACGTGTTTGCGAACTCGCATCTAGCAGTTCCTCGCACTCTTGGAAAAGCCTGACATGACGTGCGCAGTAATTTCGTATTCACTACTATTCAACTATCCACGCTGATATCCCATACTGTGTATATCTAACGGTTGCTTCACCCGGCAAGCTCCTTTGGTCCCACAAAGCGCTTTTCCGAACAAAAAACTGCATTTACATTATTTCATGCTGATCATGCAAGAGTACGGCGCAGCCAATACTAGCAGGAAAAGGACCATAAGTTGAGCATGTCACTCGGGCATGACTCACTGGAAGTCGGTCCCGTGTCACTCCCTTGCGCTAGACATCAGATAATGCTTCAACCTCCGTACGAATACACCAACTTACGTAAGTGCAAACATATTTTGAAAACACTGTGAATACTCACACGTCCCCTACGCGCTGCCAGTGACGTGCTATACAACTAGATACGAAAAAATAGGCCAGCAACGTGATAAAAATATGTCATATTTTTTCTAGACAATTGGGAAAATGTACACGCATATGTCGAATAGCATTACCACATCCCACAACGCTGATATCCTTGGTGGCTGCTCTGGCAATGCGTTCAAGGAACTGCAGCCTCCATTCCATCTGCGTCCTGAGTTTCTAAGGATCCCCGGCCAGAAGTTCCTTGTAGTGCACTCTCATCTCATTCTTCACTCTGGCCTTCACCACCTGCCAAACATTCTCGATCGGATTGAGAAACGGAGAGTATGGGCCCAATCTCAGTATGGTTACTCATCGTATCCATCTACTGACGACAGTTCTTCCAGTCGTGTGACGTGGTGCATTATCACATACCACGACAAACTGCCAGAGCTCCATCTCCCGTTTCAGGTTGTCTAAATAGCTTCGCCGCCATTCGAGAGATAGGGGACCTGTGAACGAGCCTCTCCGGGTTGTCATCGACACTTTCCCTTCCATCGTGAGTGCACCCATTAAATGCAAATTGTGGCCTCTACTGTTGGCAACTTTGCAACAGGCCCTCACTCCTCTGGGCGCCAGACCACGAGTACGTTTGCAGTAAACGTGGAAGTTTGCTTCGTCAATACAAATGAAGAACTTGCCATCGCTCTCAAGTTGGGGAAACTGCTGAACGAATTCCCTGCGTATTCCTTTGTTTCGCTTATTGTTCATTCCCTCGGGAACCTGATAGATGTTCTTCATAGTTATCAATCGACCATCTAGGTGCCGTGCGATTGTTGACTTCGAAATGTCCTTGCCCAT
>OX104070.1:49771666-50060840 GCA_944474145.2 Dicrocoelium dendriticum | reverse complement strand
TAGTCTTCCGAACAAAGAAACTGTATCTACATTATCTCAGGCTGATCATGAAAGAGTACGGCGCAGCGAATACCAGCAGGAAAAGGACCATAAGTTGAACATATCACTCGGGCATGGCTCACTGGAAGTCGGTCCCGTGTCACTCCCTTGCGCTAGACATCAGATATCGCTTCAACCCCGTACGAACACACAAACTTACGTATGTGCAAACATATTTTGAAAACACTGTGAATACTCACACGTCCCTACGCGCTGCCAGTGACGTGCTATACAACCAGATACGCAAAACATAGGCCAGCAAAGTGATCAAAATATGTCATTTTTTTCTAGACAATTAGTGAAATGTACACGCATATGTCGAATAGCATTACCACATCCCACAACGCTGATATCCTTGGTGGCTGCTCTGGCAATGCGTTCAGGGAACTGCAGCCTCCATTCCATCTGCGTCCTTAGTTTTCTAAGGGATCCCCCGGCCAGAATTTCCTTGTAGTGCACGTCTCATCTCATTCTTCACTCTGGCCTTCACCACCTGCCAAACATTCTCGATCGGATTGAGAAAACGGAGAGTATGGGCCCAATCTCAGTATGGTTACTCATCGTATCCATCTACTGACGACAGGTTCTTCCAGTCGTGTGTGACGTGGGTGCATTATCACATACCACGACTAACTGCCAGAGCTCCATCTCCCGTTTCAGGCGTTGTCTATAATAGCTTCGCCGCCATTCGAGAGATAGGGGACCTGTGAACGAGCCTCTCCGGTTGTCATCGACACTTTCAATTCCATCGTGAGTGCACCCATTAAATGCAAATTGTGGCCTCTACTGTTGGCAACTTTGCAACAGGCCCTCACTCCTCTGGGCGCCAGACCACGAGTACGTTTGCAGTAAACGTGGAAGTTTGCTTCGTCAATACAAATGAAGAACTTGCCATCGCTCTCAAGTTGGGGAAACTGCTGAACGAATTCCCTGCGTATCACTTTGCTTCGCTCATTGTTCATTCCCTCGGGAACCTGATAGATGTTCTTCATAGTTACCAATCGACCATCTAGGTGCCGTGCGATTGTTGACTTCGAAATGTCCTTGCCCGTTTATGCTCGTACTCGTACTCGCATTTCCCGTAGCGTAAGACTTGAGTCCCTTGCGATCCAATCCAGGATGTCATCTACGTCTTCCTCCGACAAAATCCGTTTACGACCGCGCGCCTGCGTAGTACTCGGTTCCTGATCAAGAGAACGACGAATCCAGGAGTAGGCTGTTTGATATTTGACGTTGTTCACAGTTGCTACGAGCTGCCAGTCATCACCGTTGACGAAAGCGCCCAAAACTCTGTCACGAATGTCTGATGAGATACTCTAGCAAACCCGAGAAGGCATACCGACGACGTTATTACCATAGACATGGTTTCGGTCGTGCGCTTATGTTCCAGCTGTTCATTGCGCTCGGACCAATTGTGATCCATCGTTTCGGACGTGAAGGGGGCGCATACAAGCCCGTTGCACCGTCGAAGTACACGCCTCTAAGGTCCGTTCACAAGTCTCACCCAGTCAATAGACAGCGCGCTCACCTCCCCTGACTAACGCACCGAACCTTGGCATCCGGCCAATGAGAACAGACTTAAGGTCAGAGGGTTGGCTCTGAGCGGCTGGTGAATCTCACAGGGTTTTGCAATATTTTGGACTTTCTCTGCAAAACTTTGCTGCTTTTTGGGAAAATTTTGGACCTTTTATGCAACTTTGCGGGAAATGCTATTGTCACCGGCGACTTCAGCTTACATGCTCTAGAATCCCAGGCCACACCAGAAGAGCAATTCAAAGCAGACTTGCAAGATCTGGTTTCAGACTTCCCGCTTTATGGTCACGTCACTACGAACACCAGGTTCAGGTGAACTAACAGGTCATCCATATTGGACCGAATATTCACCAATGAAGGACTGATGAACGAGAGAGTGATAAGCGATACTCTTTTGGGCCGCAGTGATCAGGCAACACTAGTGTTTGATTACATGTGCTAAGCGGATTATCTTAAATAGCAAGCCGAGGAATATCATGTCGTAACCAACTAGGACGACCTGTCCGGCCTCATTGATGCAACAAGCTGGTCGTTCTTAGCCGAATCAACCCCTGAGGTGGCCTGAGGAGAATTCGTCAACATATTTACCAAGCTCGTGGCAAGGACATCTGAAAGCAAACTCTGCCGGTCTAAAATGATGAAGTCTTATGTAAGGAGCAGGACACGTAAATGCATGGCATTAAGGGACTTGGCATGGCACACTTACATAGCCTCCCCGAACGACCATAGCTGTGATGTCTACACAATACAAAGAAACCACTGTGTCAAACTCGTCCTGGAAGATAAACTGAAGAACCAACAAGGTCTATTGGAAATGTTTTGCTCCAATCTCAAACTGCTATACAGACACGTAAACAATTTGCGTCGTGTTAAGCGCATTATTCCTGCTCTGCACACAGCATGCGGCTCAGCCCAAACCGCAAAGTGGCGGCCAACGTCCTTGGACAACAATTTGGCCGTACCTTCCAAAGCGCGCCATCATCATACATCCTGCCTAAGCAGATAATGCCGCCAAGTGCTTAATCACATATCGTTTACCTCCGCAGCTGCGCTGAATGGGCTGCTGTCTCTGCGCGAGTTGAACTCCCTGGTTGCGGACGGCATTCGCCCGAAGGCATTGATAGTTGCTGCCATGCGTTTAGCAGCACCACTAGCAATTTTCTTCCTACGATGTATAAACGAGATGCACGTCCCCACGATGTGGAAGCACGGAATCATCACGCCAATTTACAAAAGTAGCAGTCGTGCTTAACCAGCAAATTATCGTCCGATAACACTACTTCATGTGATCTCCAAGGTTATGGGGTCCATTGTAGCTGAGGCTTTGATGGCGTACCTGGAAACAACAAAATTCTCGTTCCAGATTAACACGGATTTCGTCAAAATCACTCCAGTACCAGTAATCTGTTGATTGCTCGTGTAAGTTGGACGAAATCTTTGGACTCTGGTGTAGGCGTCGACGCGGCCTATTTGATTTCTCAAAGACATTCGACCGTATAGGCCATGGCATTCTCCTCCACAAATTCCAGAAATATGGAATCGGCGATCCCGTTCTGGGCAGGATAGGAGACTTTCTCGTGCAATGTCACTCGAATGTGACGGTACGAATCAACCTGTCGGAATCCACCGAAATTCAGTGCCGTGTATCTCAACGCTCGGTACTTGGACCCCGCCTGTTCCTGGTTTTCATAAATGATTTCGCGAACGTGTTATCTTCTAACTGCTTGCTATCTGCTGATGATCTAAAGATATGGCGTACTATAGCTGCAGTGGAGGATCACACAGTGTTACAGTAGGAGCTGGACAGAGCGTACACATGGTCCATCCAGAACATGCTGCATTTCAAAGTCACCAAGTGCAAAGTTCTCAGCATACGACACAAGAGTATGCACAAAATACCGTCTAGGACCACAAATTCTACAGCAGGCTTCTCACGAGTGCGATCTCGGCGTGATATTTCAAGATGACCTCAGTTGTTGGTGGCAGACTGAAAAGGCAGCTAAGAAAGCAAACCAGTACTTCGACCTTCTTCGCAGGGCTTTCGGGAAGTTTGACCCTTTAGTCTTTCCAAAAATGTTTAGTGCATACGTGAGTGCGCACGCGGAATGCGCTATTCAAGCGTGGCAACCTTGGCTCAAGCACCATCTCACCGCGCTCGATGCTGCACAACGCAGGGCAACGAAGAGCGTCAAAGGTTTGACCAGCCTCCCCTACCAACTCAGGCTGAAACCCCCTTAAAATATACAGTGGATGTTATCGGCGTCTAAGAGGCGATCTTATAATGGTGTACCTGATTGATTCTGAGAAACCATAACCACCCATGCCATTCCCTTTTAATGCTCAGTCGAAACACCTCGCTAAGAGGTCACCAGTTTAAGTTAGTCACGCAGTACAGCTGCCTGGAATGTCGGCGAAACTATTTCTCCCTTAGAGTGTCACAGCCTTGGAACGCCTTCCCGGAACACGTAATAAATGCACCCACCCTATCCCTTTTCAATAAATGCCTTGACGATACTCTGTCACATTTACACTACGTGCTATAGCTCATGACCAGCAGATGCTGGCAATAATGCACAACAGACAGGGGATAGTGCCATAACCCTACTCGAGGATGAGTCACTCCAAACCCTGGCACAAAATTAGATAAACGCTACTACTATAGAAACTGGATTTCTGTATCCCGTCGACCCAAGGTAGTTGCACACGTGTAAGCGTTGTTCTTGCTAATTTTTATTTTTTTCTCGCCTATTACCTGATCAATAACCACACCCCTTATTGCTTCGTGTGCGTACATTCTCATTTCAAACTCCTTTTATACGGCAGTGCAGTTAAATCTGTAATCGTCCGAACTGACGATTCCGTTATCCTTTGAACTATCTTTTCTATTCTAAACACCCTACGGGACATGTCAAACACCTGCTTTTTACCTGTTATGAATCATTGTTCATTGTTCATTTGGAGTAGCAAGATCAGTTCATGCTGAAGTGTAATTGTTCTGAGCCTCAAGGCTATACGCGACTGTGTAGGTACACAAAGCTGCTTCTCGTATACTCATCTATTTTTAGATGCTGCTCATAATTGGGGAATTACAGTACATCCTCTAGCGGCGGATAACCAAGTCCTTTTGAGTGTTCCGTTCCATCGTTGTATTCTTAGTGAAGAAAAGGGACAAGATATTGTTTCTTTTGAATGCTTCTAGCCGAATATCTGAACTTGTTCGGATATAACCCATCATAAGCTCCAGATGTTTGGATTGCGCTAAAGGGGTTTAGTCCCGCTCGAAAGCGGTTCAATGCTTTTAGTGCAATAGATGACTTCACATTGTCTGCTGTAATATCAATACACTGATGTACGAAAACCTTCAGCGGTCTACTTCCCCGTTTGTCAACTTCTTTTGTAACTCTTGTCGGGCCATACTGATGGATAAACGTCTCGCGGCCGGTCTACCTCCGCTCAGTCCACCTTGCGTTCCTGTCCAACCTGTGGTTCCTACAGCGAGAACAACTCAGGTTACTACGTTACGTATACCCGTGACTTGTCCAACTACTCCTAAGGGAAAAGAGCGTCGAGTCTCATCTGTTTCATCTCCGGACCGATTGACGACGGTTGAGCAAGGTAGCCAATGTGAGACATAAACATATGCCGCCGTAGTGAGTCGGAACACTATGGTAACAAAGAAACTGAGTGAATCTGGGTGCAAAGTTCACGTGAAAAAGAATCACAAGTCTAAGACACAACTTAAATCTGCGAGTTCCCAATTGAAGCTGGTTCTTGACAAGATGAGTCAAATAGAAGATTTAGTTAAGACACCCAAAAGCACAAACGTCGCCTGTTTTCAAGGGAAGCAGGTTTCCTCCTCATGAACGCTCCTGAATCTAACAAGGAAACGCTGGCCGAGAGGAGAGAGGATAACTAGCCTTACCTAAAGCGGATACTTTCTCTACTGTTCAACGAAGCAGAACAGGGGATCAATCTCCTCTCTGCCTTTCGTCGTGGCCGGAAGCAAGAGGACACTTCTAAGAGGTGTCTGCTGAACATCGTTTGTCAAAATGAAGAGCAACCTAGTCGCATCCTCAAGCGGACTTCGCGTCTTAAGTTAGAAATATTCCATGTCTTAGGAATCCCTGCCATAATGACCAAATGCTGATGAAGAACGTTATTAATGAAGTGCGGACCCGCCGAGCCAATAGTGAAGCTAATCTTCGTATTTTGAATTTTCGTGTACTTCAATGGACTCCGAAAGCTCCATGGCAGCCAGTTTTTGTCGCACCCGGGCCCTAGGGTCCAATGTTGGATTGCGTGTGATATCCGCCAATCTGGAAAGTCTGCGAAATAAACTGGATGATATCCGTCTCCTCACTTTGCAGTGTTATCTTGATTTGATGGCTTTTACTGAGACATGGCTGTCCCTGTATATTTTTGGATTCCAATAAAGGCCTTTCTGGTTATCAGTTTTCTCGAGCTGATCTTCTTGGTATGAGATCTAGAGGTGGTGTCATATTCTACTGGAAGTCTGAGTTGAGGATTCATGCCCTAGAGCCTGTTTCTGATGCAGTTGGTGGTTCGTAGATGCTTTGTTGTCGTGTCCACGACGGACACATGCTTTATGTTGTCTATAGACCCCCAGGCGCCTCTGGATCCTGATGGTTGGACCCGATTAAAGTGCACGGCAGAGGACAGAATTGCTTAATAAAGGGAGATTTCAATGCCCCAACGGCACCTGGGATCTACTTCATTGCGATTACGCCCCAGAATCCTACGATGCTGTTCTACTGGAAACTGTCCTCTATGTGGGTCTGACGCAACAGGTCTTGTCACCTACTCGGATAATGCCCGGTCAAACGCCGCACATTCTCGACCACGTGTTCACGACCCAACCATTCGATGTATCTGCTTTAGAGATTCTCCAGCCACTTGTGTTAAGTGATCATTGTGGGTATTCCTTTCTACAGACATGACGATCTACCGTTCACCACCGGCGCATACCTCGCCGGAACTACTGGCGCGCCGATCCATCCCGCCTACAAATGGTTGCAAGTGTTATGGACTGGAGTACTCCCCAAAAGTTGGATCTCGAAACCGTCTGGAATGTCTTTCGCTTAAAATTGCTCCATATTATCGACGAAGTTGTACCAACCGTTGATGACAGACCCTTCTCTAAAGGTCCTCCTTGGATTGATGGAATCGTACTAAATAAAAAACGAAAACTGTGGGACAGATTCCAGTTCTCGCCGTCAGTGTCTGACTATTTTGATTGCAAAGTGCTCGAGTATTGTACACTGAAATAATGCGAGATGCGGGAACAGTATGAGCGTCATCTGGCTGAGCAATTCTGTAGTGACTCGAAAAAGCTCCTCTTGTATCTGAACAGAAGTACTTAGGCGGGGTGTGATATCTTTGCCTTGTATTCGCAAAAGGATAAAGCTATACTTCATGATGAGGAAACGAAAGCCTGTCTGCTTGCTTCGCAATATTCATCAGTGTACTAAGTTGAGGCTCCCAGATTTCATAACTATGTGTCCACGCATCCCACTCCCTTGGAGCGCATGGAAATTACCACGAGCAGCATGCTGATAATTATTCTCGAAATGGATCCGAACTCAGCCAGGCCGTAATGAATTCCATCCCCTGTTCCTGAAGTCAGTGGCTGAGTACGTCGCCAAGACAATCTGCCAGTTGTTTCGGCACTCCCTGGAGGCTGGTCGTCTTCCGCTTGATTGAAAAATAGGTATTATGAAGCCAATCCTCAAAGGAGAAAACCGAGAGGATTCTGCGAATTACAGACCGATCTGCCTGACGTCGGTCATTTGAAAGACTAGGGAACAGATTTTAAAAGATACATACATCTTCATATAGGGGCACTGGACATCATTACTCCTACTTAGCACGGTTTCCGGAGGGCACACTCTTGTATCGATAACCTACTTGTTGCTCGTGAGAAGTGGATAAAGTCAGTGGATTCCGCTTATCACCTAGATGTTGTTTGGTTAATTTCAGCAAAGCAGTTGTTACGGTTCCATATGAACGGCTCCTTATCAAGCTCCGAAAGACTGGCATCGCTGGTTAATGATCTTGCCTGGATCGCTGATTTTCTGGATCGTCGTACTATGAGGGTGAAGACCAATGGGGTTCTTTCTGGATCCGTTCTCCTGATCAGTGGAGTTTCACAGGGCTCCGTCCATGGTCCAGAACTTTTCAAAATCTTCATCAACGACCTTCCAGATGTGCTTCAGACTGACTGCTTCGCTGATAATCTCAGACTGTCAGAACTATCTAGGCTTGAACATTCAGCCGAATTACAACTGACGCTCGATTTGCTGCACGACTGGTCTGTGAAGTGGCAGTTACCTATGAATCATAACAAATGCTCTGTTCTTCCAATCGGTTCTCCAGAACCTTTCGGCGTCTGCCACATTGGTAATTTCCTATTGAGCAACGTGGCTTCTGAGAAGGACTTGGGTGTGGTTGTATCCTCTAACTTGAAAAGTATCCCGGATACGCTGAGAAAAGTCGCCTGCACCAACAGGGTACTCTGCGCCATAAGGAGGTCATTTTCAAAAATGACGCCTGAGATCTTCAAGTTCCTGTTTCCTTCCCACATTCGTGCAAGATGGGAATACGGACAACCCGCTTTACATCCTCTGATATACTTTGGAGTTCACTTTAATCGAGTAGCTTCAGGGACGTGGGTGCAAGTCTGCGTCGGTGCTGCGTGATTTGTCTTATTCCCTTCGAGTTCAGCGGATGAACTTGCTCTCTTCGGATTATCGTCGTCACCTTGGGGATCTGATATACACAAGACGCATTCTAAAAGACGACCTGGGGATGTAGATGCAATCGTCCATCATGTAGATAACTCGACACGAGGTTACAGTTGGAAACTATTTGGACCACTGAGACTCCATGTCCACTCCGACGTCACGTTAGGCGCCCGGGCCTTGAATCAATGGGACAACCTTCCGGAATATGTTGTCAGTGCGCAGTCAAAGGATTTTTCAAGCAGCTGCTGGCTAACTACATGCTGATAACGCTTGGACTCCACTATTTTTGCTGCAGATGTGCTGATCCCTTCGTGAGCACAGTTTAGCACGGACAAGCATCATCCAGACACTGAACGTGAGGAGACAGAGCTGACAAGAGTCATTTCGCTTCTGCTCTCTACAACACTATGAAACCTGATGAAACTAATACGCTTGTTGAACGAAGTGACCTAGTACCTGGTGTCGTTTTGAACAAGTTACTGAAACCGCTTACCAACTACATCCAAGTATTGTCAATGGAATCGTCACCTGCAAATTTTCAGGCAGCCTGTTTAGTGAATTCTCTTAGTATGCCTTAATGTGTGGGTGTATGTATCAAGGCTGTACCCCATACTGAGGCTGATGTTGCCTTCGTGAGGCTTCTTCACCGCAGTTGGGATAAACCAAATTACACTTAAATTAGGTCTTTCTAAGCTGGATAAATTTCATTCCAATTTATTTGCTTTCTTCTACCTACCTGAATAATCTTCTATTGACGGACCACGCTGTTTATGTTAATTGTGGTTATCTTCGTTAAATTGATTGCGTTTGTAGCATTTTTGAGTAACTTGTGGATATTATTTCCTTATCGCGGATTAGTTGCTAACCAACCTACTTCATATAATAATTCAGGGTAGAGTCATGTCTGCATAGAAGTATTTTTTAACAGATATGTTTTATTTGAGAATGTCATTCCAAGTGATTGGCTGTTGTTTGAGGTCCCAGGTGTGGCTGCTCTTAATGTGATTATTAACAAGGTGCCCACCTGTCTGCTACCCACTACCTCTCCATACTGGTTCCAGGAGACAGTTGTTCGTTGCTGGAGGGGACGAAGTGCACGGTCCTTCTGGCCGTGTAAGGCTCAAAGAGTGGTTCTTGCACTCAATGTGAAGCAGACTACGGTCCAACCAGCGCCTCATGTGCGCTTGATTCCCAAATAAAGCGTCCTTGTGTTTGCCTGTGTTGGTCGGAGTGTTTCTCATTGTAAATGTCAGCAATACATAGACCCTCCAGTTAATCCTCCTCTGTATGCACAGTTGAAAGGCCACAACCGCTCGCTCGCGCGTGTGTGTGTGACGGATTCGAAGGAACACTAATGAATCCCTTAGATTGGTCGCCTACGCTCAAGTATTCTCATCTTAAAAGCCAGCGGTAGTAATGACGCCGCTAGCGTGAATGGGCTGCGTTCACTACTGGCTACCAAGCGGTTGCTGCTTACAATATTCCACATTCGTTTGTGCATTCGGTGGAACAAATTGGATGTAGTGATCAACAATTATACCTGGAGTCCAATGACTCTACAACGCTTCCTCGATTTGGAATGCAGTTTGAAAATTCGGTGTTCAGGGTCCAACAATTTTCGTTGCAAGCACCCACACCTTGGCTCGTCCGTGTGATTTGTCTCGGTTCTACTAGGGCTGAGTTATGCACATATTGCACTTGAGTTTTATTTTGTTTAATTGTGCTGTAGTTAACGTCTTTGTTGTCCTGGGCGTTTTTACATGTTACTCGAGACTCACAATGAGTCTGTCGCCTACCTAAATAGCTTCTCACCACAGTTGAGTATACAGCCACATCTGTCAACGCTTGGGTAATTGGATGTCATGCAGGCTACTTCTTGTAAATTGGCTAAAACTGTTTGAGCACTTTTTCGAAAGCCGAATATATGACAGGACGCAGTGGGATTTACTAGATGTATTCTTTGTGTGATCGCGTCATTGCGGTTATCAGCTAATCTGTGATGTTACCACTTTCTAACGCATATAACAGACGGAATCTGCAGCACACACTAACGATAAGACACTACCGTTTTTACTGTACCTCTTATTTTTGTATCCTTCAACCTGGTAACCGTATTGATTGCATTTGTTTCCCTATTCCTCTATATGTCTCAATGTATTGTTGATGCCCACACTTCTGCCTTAGTTTATAGCTGTCATTTTTAGCTTAACGCTTAAATGTTAACTAACCAACGACTGTCGTATTGGTTGCGTGGATAATTATACGTGAGATCTTCCAACACTAGTGGAATACGGATGTTATTCTTACATTCCATCCATACTCGCGCACGTTCGTGGGGTTATTGCTCATGAGGGTTATTGTTTCTCCACCTAGTTTGTGATATTCCATACATAAGTGTGAACAAATGCCCGTTCACAACACTGCAGTACTGTAACTCGAACCAGCGACCTTTGGTATCTCAACTGATATCTCATGTTGAATAAATGGAAGCCATGTAGAAACACTTGTAAGCGTCACACTTCAACATGACAGACGGCATGTTCACTCGCGTGACACCATTATCGGCTGGCTCGGTGTCTAAATGGGACTCGAGTAAATTACAAGTCCCGCTAACATCTGTTCGTGTCTGGATACATTCCCACTTGACAGATAGATCTTATTACATTCTTTTTGTGTGACACCGAGACTTATTGCGGGTTGCAATATGAGGTCAATTTATCCCATCTCAAGTGCCTCTATACGCGCCATTGTACTGCTGCCGCCTTCAGGTAAACGCACTGAGATTCAGACAGGTCATCAAGGTTGAGTCCGGAACAGCGGCAACACGTTGTGACATCCAAATCGAAATGCTTGTGTATAGGTAGCATTCTAGACACTGATGAATTGGTAGAGATATGCTAGCGGTCAGAACAAATGACTAAGGGGAGATAAATGGTAACACACGACGGACTGCCTGGTGGTCCTACATCCCGGTTGATTCTCGCTCACCTCGGAAAAGGGACGATCATAATCGGCTCTGGTTTTACCTCACGACACAGATAGCCTGCGTGGACATAATCGCACCATTTCCCTGCTAACTTGAAAAGTTGCTTACTCCATCACCGTCATTTTCGTTGTGTCATCCGTATTCTATATCCCACATGTAAGTCGCGCTTGGGTACCGTCTCATTCTAGAATGATTAACTACTAATTTTGTGCAGTGTTGTATCTTTATTGCACATGCCGAGAACGAATCAGCCACAGCTTACCTAACTTTATTAGGCTTATTTAACTCGGTTGTATTTCGCGATGACTTCACATGTTGCCCATTGCAATGTTGTACTCATCATGAACTATGCTATGCTATTCTTGCTACCTTCTCAAGTGGAGTCTAGTATAGTGACATACCGAAACAGTGAGCTACGGCATCTTCCTCTTTGTATTATTATTCGGCCGCGATTCACATCACTATATAAGCTCCATGGTATTACTCACCAGACTATGCTATCTACATTCTGCTTCTTGGAATCGATTTGTAGATTACATACCCGAAGTTTGACCAGCTGCTCAATGCTAACCAGCATGACTATTAGAGAGCCGGTGCATCGCAGAATAATGGTTTAGTCCATCCATGAGCTCACTCGTAATTGACGAGCGATTTGTGTGCTTGATACGGATCAATGCTAGGGTGGCAAATTATTGTGTATGTTTCCAGTTCGATGGGTACGGTTGACTCAAAAGGTTATCATCGCTTGGCCGCTTACAGTATGCATAAAGTGTCAAGTTCGACATTTGGAACACAATGCTCAACGATTGTCCCTCATATGACCACATTGGATGATGCATTCGAAGAGAAATTTCCATGGAAATTCTGTGGCAAGTGAACAATCCCGACAATTAACCGACTAGCGATTATCACGATGTCGCCATTCCATGTTCCACTCCGCAGACTAGTGATGATAGTGAGCATAGTTATAGTTCCAGTTGTGCCTCAGCCATACTGAATTTACTGGGGCATATGAAAACACACGTACTAAACGGATGGAAGGCAGACGCGCAGAGACGCCTACCAGAAGTTGCATTACAGATGGCCAATCTTTTGGATAGACTAAGTAAAAGGTTGAACCTAACGAGAAAATAGTACCTTAGTGTGTTAGTATAGTACATCGGAAAGGAATCGGCGCATAGTAACAATCGTTTTATGAGCACCGAATGGCTGCACCCGAGACGTACGATATAGATCGTTGGCAAATAGCTTATGGCCACAGTAGAGTACACTTCGGTAGGTACAAACGATTGCGTACTTGAACATTTGCACAAAAAATGCGTGTGCTGCTTGGAAAATCGCATGTTTGACAGTGGTCCATGGGACTTAGTTGATGTCACCTGTCAATATCGAAGCTTGCGCATCAATCGTTCTTTGAGTAGGTGTACATACCTCGGGCAGCAGATGGCCGAACCGGTCAGAGACATAGAGAGCCAGAAGTAGACACTGCATCGCATTCGCATGCTGTGCGATCTCCCCAATCAGCTACTCAAACCAAATTGTAGATTTAGACGGCAACACCTAAGTGCACACTATTTCACTGTACCAGTAGTTTAGTTATCCTTCTACCTAGCAGTTGCTTCACTATTGCTATATCGGGTTCCTTCAAATATGGATGCCCAGGATTTAAGGCTGTCACGTCTAAATGTTGAGGAAAACATCAACAGTTCGTATTGTGTACTGATTCTTATACCTGCGAAAGTGGTTGTTAGCCTGACCTTCAAACGAAACCCATGCACGTTTGTCGTACCATTGATGATGATGTCTAACGTGTCTCAATCCAGTTTGTGACAGCTCACACTGAAGTTTGGATAAATGCATGTGCACCGCCATGTGTACGTCTGATGTGCATGATTTCCCAATTAGGCCGGAATGCTTCCGTTTGCTTGTTGAAGGATTGTGGGCCGGCTCGGTTGATGCAACGTGGCTCCCATTCACATGTCTCCTAGTCTTATTCCTTCGGGTTTACACCGGATATGGGGTGTGTGGGTGGAACTGTGGGTGGTGCAGCACAAGCTACCCCTGGTCCCCTTGGTAGGCGCAGGCGTCCTGTGGCTGTCGCCATGGAGGCCACAGTGACAGGCAAATCCGGATACGGACGCCGTCAAATCATGCTTGTGAAAATACCCATTTTTGCCCTATTCTGAGGCTAATGTTGCATTCATGATGCGTCTTCACCGCAGTTGGGCTAGACCACGTTACTTATGAGCATATACCACTAACCTAATTATCTCGACTTCGTTTACTTTGAATTGCTCGGTACTCTCTCTCTGTCGCACCTACTACTACGGTCTCGTTCGTATGCCTAATCGCGACATACTTCTGGTCCAGCGAAGTGTTGTGACTGAGGTGCTCTCAATGGCCGAGAATGTTACAGTATTATGTGATGCTCAAACGCAGTGTTCCATGCATCCTGACGGATTGATGGTGCGAATCAAATTTATGCCAACATTGGTGGACGCAGAAGAATGCCAGTAGTGAGCCAGCCGGAAAGGGGTACCGTTTGCGATTGCCGGTAAATCGTCGTTTATTGCGCCCTCACTATTCGACATGCAAATGCTCGTAACATGGAAACTTTGGCTGTTATTCTTACCTACAAATGGAAGTGTTACACGTTCACCTTATTAGGGTTCTTGAGGATAAATGTTCTCCCATTGGGATCGTGATGTATGATGCACAACTGTGAGCCCACCTGATTCCAGTGCATTGGTGCGAACATTCCGCAGTTGTTAAGGCTCAGACTGACTACAACCTCAATAACCAGATGCATGAATACAGGTTACCATGCACTGTAGGAGTTTCCCTTCCTAGGTGTCAGTATCCACTTAGTGACCGAAGCTCAAATGTATAGGAACGCGTTCGTTCTTCTCGTACGACAGTGCTTTGCAATCTCACTCACCAAGACTTCACAATCCACGCAGACCTAGTGTCCGGCCACAGTACCACTGGTACTGGGTGTGACCTCGAATAGTCATCAAGCGTCCATGTGAGCGTTGGTCATTTTGAATGTCCGCAACACATAGGCCCTCCTCTATATGCCAAGTTAAAAGGCCACAAACGTGTGTGTGCATAAGTGGGTGTGACGGATTCAAAGGCACACTAATAAATCCCTGAGATTGGTTGCCCATCCTCAAGCATGCCCATCTTAAAGGCCAGCAGTAATGGTGAAGTCGCTAGCGTACATGGGTCGCGTTAACTTCCGGGTAACAAGCGGTTGTTGTTTATAATATTCCACACTCGTTCGTACATTCGGTTAAACAAATTGGGCGTAGTGATCAACAATTATTCCTGGAGTCCAAGTATTCTGCAACCCTTCCTCGCTTTGGGATACAGTGTGAAAATTCGGTGTTCAAGACTGTAGGACTAGTTAATACTAGTCAGATACGGTGCGCGAAATTAAGCGCGGATATTAGAAGGCAATTGTAGTTGGACACAGCGGACTGTATTCGATGGGCTACAAGAAGACGCGGACGGATAAAGCGAGACAAGAGCGAACACGTGAGAACGGGAACTTATAAGGCGGTCGAGTGTCGAGCCGGTTGTAAGGAAGATCAAAACAAGAAGGAATAATGTACAATCGGTCAACAATTAAATTGGCGCTACAGAGCTCCCTCTAGGATGCTGAACAAAGAAAGTCTATGATTTCCAAAAGAACTGTTGAATCGAGGGGCGTAAGGCAAAATCGTGCCGAGTAAAATTGAGCGAGTGTTCGTGTCAAATGGGGGGTTCGCCGGAAGTCGGAGTCCGCTGTGCATTTTGTGATTCATTATTTATTGATCACAGGGCAAGGTGCCTTTCAGCGAGCTGTTGGAGCGGGCTTGTCGGACTACAAAAAACTGGCTAGCCTGGAAAAAGGCTGACAGGACCTCAACCTGCGCTGCTACCAAACGGTGCGTTTGGGAGTGGTCTCTCCTCCCGCCGCACCCCTCCCAGCATCAAAACGACCCTCGTCCCATGGAGAAACGACTATCGTCCCACGAAGGAAAGACTGTTCAAACGGGTTCAAGCGGGACTGGAACGATAGGATTATCCGGGGAGTGTTCCTTCTTCAGCGGGTCGTTGAACCAGGAATTGCCGGACTTTGAAGGGACCGCATCACTCCCAGTCCAACCAATTAATGCCCACGGATCGTGCCCTAGCAGTCCCTGATGGGCCGGTTACGTGATGTAAGAAAGAGCAAAAAGTAAACTCAAAAGGTAAAAGAGAAAGTGGAAAGATCTAAGCAAGTGGAATACCAAGATATTTGAGTCATTAAAAAAAGAACTGAAATGTGAAGGTGAGTCAGCTAGGAAGAAGGAAAGGTTTGTTTTTGCCACCCAAGAGCATCGAGCTGGAGCGCAAAACCCCTAGCCGTAGGTTCCCTAACCAGGTGATCTAGAAGCGAATTCCAGCGATCTATAACTTGGCGCGACAGACGAGTTTCCGTCCTAATCCTATCAGACCGTGGTTCATGCAGTTTCAGTGGGTGACCGAGGAGATTCGGTAACGTAGTGGGACTAAATAGTCCTGACAAGTCCGGGTCAATCTTACCCGTCAAAATACGATAAGTGAATCAGGTCCCCTCTTATCTTTCGGTAGTGCATTGAGTACATCCCTAAACTGAGTAAGCGTTCAGGATACGTCTGCCTTCGTAGACCCTGCACTAACCGAGTGCACACTCGTAACACCCTCTCCAAGTCCATTTTGTCTCGGTTAAGACATGGTGCGCAAGCCTGAATACAATATTCCAGGTGGGGTCGGACGAATGCCGAGAATAGCTTCACAAACAAATTGGCCGTTAAGATTCCGAAAGAGCGTCGAATAAACCACATCGTACGAAACTCTCGACAAGCAGCCTTCTTCCAAGTGTCGCCAGAATGAAGTGCTGATGCGTGTACGACTCCTAAATCAACCTGCTGAGTGACAACAGGGAGTTCACCACCGCCGAGAACATATCGGGTGGGAGGATTAGCAGCTCCGATTCGGAGAACAGAGCACTTGGTCCTATTTATGGGCATCAACCGTAAGGTAGACCATTCCTAGAGCCTATCCAAGGCATGCTGAATTGCCTCAGGACCCCCCGGGATATATACAATATTCCAGCGCTTAAGGTCGTCAGCAGCCAATAGTGATGACACCACTCGCTCTCCCGGCAAGTCATTTACATAGATCGCGAACAACAATGGCCCCAATACCGAGCCCTGCGGAACGCCACTAAGGACAGTTTGCCTGAGCGAAAGGCTAAGCCCCACCTGTACTCACTGTTCCCTCCCATAAAGGAAGGCAGACACCCATTGAAGGGCGCGACCTGATAGCTCGTAAGATCTTAACTTTAGTGACAGCGGAAAATGTGGAACAGTGTCAAAAGCTTTCAAAAAGTCCACGAATAGCGCGTCTACAGCGTGGTCACTGTCTACCACTCCGGCCCAGCTTTCACGAGCTACAAGTAGATTAGTCTGACAGGAAAATTCCTTGCGGAGTCCATGTTGCGCAACAATGAGAAGGTTGAATCCATTCAAGTGGTTCTCCACCGAATCCCTTATCAGCCTTTCAAACAACTTGACTACTACGCTTGTCAAACTGACGGGCCGGTAGTTCGCGGGCAGAGAGCTGTCACTGCCATTAAAAATCGGACAGATGATTGCCTCCTTCCATTCCGAAGGTAGGCTGCAGCTGTCCAGCGATATTGAAAACACGCATGTGAGAGGACCACTCAGCTCAGTGGCCAATTCATGCAACAGCTTCGGATGAATTGAATCAGGACCGGAAGATTTAGAGGGATTAATGCCTTGCAGTAGCTCGAAGACCTGAGTCTCCGTTATGCTAAACTCAAGTAAGCAAGAATACTCTGGAACTCTTGAAACCAATTCAACCTGTGGTAAAGAGGTCTCCCGAGCAAAGACCCCAGTATACTGATCACTAAGTATACAAGCCTTGTCATAGTCAGTTTGCGCACGGGTCCCGTCTGCTCGCAATAACGCTGGTATAGACAGTTTCGCCCCGCTGATTCTTTTAACAGAATCCAAACAATTCTTGGGATTAGCTGCGGCCGAGTCCGCTAAACCCTGCTCGTATTGGAGACGAGCAGTTCTGAGATGTTGCTTACATTTATTTCTAATCTCTCGATAACTATCATAGGTGCTGGCTGATGGAGCTGCTTGGTAGGTTCGCCAGCATCTAGACCGTTTCTTGAGTAGGTACTTGCCTGTGGTATCTATCCATGGAGGCTGTGCCTTAACCCTCTTTTCCTAATGAGTGGAATATAGGGAGTGGAAACCTCCGTAAGGTATGCCTTAAATTTATCCCAGGCTAACTGGACAGAGTCAGCCATCGAGATCTCACAGTTCAGAACTGAAGCCTTAGCTCGCATTGCACTAAAGTCCGCCCGCCAAATATTCGGAAGTAATTCAACAGCGGTCTTTTGGTGCCTTGAAAGAGCACATCGAAAGGATATGCATGCGTGATCGCTGGACTCCAGAGGTGCACCGTATGAAACGTCAGTCACGAAGTCGAGGGACTTAGCGAAAAACAGATCTAAAGTAGATGGTATTTGGTTGTCCATATACCTAGTGGGAAAGTCAACGAACTGGTGCAAAGGCACTTAGAGAGTCAGTTCAAGAAAGTCTGCACCGAATGTTCCTGATGCCGAATTGCAAGAGAGATCGACCCAACAGACTTCCGGGAGGTTAAAATCCCCTAGAACTAAACATGTATTCGCAAACTGAGCGCGAATAAAATCAACTATCCCCTGGAAGAACTTCCAGGACTTCTGTATATCACTACAACTGTAAACTGGGTATAGGAAGTGCACAAAACAGCCGATAATGCTTCAACAGTCTGATCCGACGACTGGAATGTGCGGGTCCTCAACATATCTAAGTTACAACTCGCATACAGTATAACGCCTCCGCCTTAGCGACCAACGGTGTGATCAGTTCTAAGCAGCGTGTAGCCAGGTAAACATACCTCACCGTCCGTGATATCCGGAGACAACCACGTACCAGTGAAAACAAGTATGTCGGGACGAGATTTGTCTACAAGTAGACCCAACTCGTGCAGCTTGTTCCTTAGGCAACGCATGTTGCTAAGTACTACCTCAATGAAGTCGGCACGACCATCCCCGGGTCGTGCGCCATCAGGATGGGTTCTGATAGGGTGAAAAATAACTTCCGGCTGACCACCTGAAAACCCACCAGACGCAGGCCTTGCTCACCAGCTGCCTGTCTAGTTTTGAGGTCTTTGATAGCCTCCTTGAACTTCAATCTATCTGCCAGTGGTAGGTCCGGCTGAACGCTTACACCACTACCTTTAAGTTTGGATGCAAAGCGCAATAATGATTTGCGTTCCTCCGGGGTAGACAGGACCACGCGAAGTAGTCGGGGTCGCGGATTTGGTGCAGCGAAAGGTATATTTCTCAATCTGGTCAGCTTTCTGACATTGACATCAGGGAAGCCAGGTGGAAGCAGCTTGCTGACACACATTTTTTGCCACTTGATGTCATCAAAGATGCGTCCCCTTGGGATAGCAACCGCAGATTCAGTAAGGTTACGGAATCTAATGCTACTATCCGTGCAAGAGTCGGCACGACGGGGAGTGTTTACTCCACGTGCCTTGGATTCGACACCTATACCAGCTGTTATAACCACTGGCGGTGGGACTGTCCCTGTCTCCACAAACGACGTGGAAGCAACGGTAGCGTAGGTTTTCCGTTCTATTGCCAGCGTCTTACTAGTTCCCACAGAGAAGCGACCCAAGTCCCGCGAAGAAACCATCAGCGTTCGCGTCAGGGTCCTCGAACATATTCCTCGTGTGGGTCAGTCGATCGAAGGGGAGGGCTGGGTCATGTAGAGACGAGAAAATAGAACAACATGCGCAGAGAAAGCCAAAAAGAACAAACGAATTATCTGCTCGTTTAAATTTTTTTGGTTTTTGAACATTTTTTAAAGATTTTTCTGAGGATTTTGATAATTTTGTTTGTTTTCAAAACGTCAATCGACCAAAAACGGGGCAAATATATACAATATCTACAAAGCTAAACGCATTTACATTGTACATAGTCGGAGAAACGAGCCGGCTTACACACCTCCCGACCATGGCGATTGGTCGTGGGAGGTGGCGGGCCAGATTCGGGAGATCTCGGGACGGCTAAAGCTTGTAGAGCGAGATTGTGGTCTGGTTGAACTGCACTAGGATTCTGTAAGCTAGTGCGGTGAGTTTTGACGTCGCACGAAGCACTACTAGACGAAGTAGGCGAGGTGGTTTCTTTCATAAAGGCGGGCTTTAGGCGGTCGATGGTGACGGCTTCGCGTCGACCACCGCGGTCAACTGTGTACGTCTTACTCGCACAGTGTAGCGCTTTTAAAGTTCCTATGGACGGCGACTGAAGAGGCTGTCGAACACCGTCTGCGCGAAGAAGGACGTGTAAGCAGGTAGACAGCTTCTCAGGCACGTCCGCTGGTGTCTTCTGCGATCGAGGAGCGGGTGGACGCAGCTCACGCATCTGATGAGCTAATCGATCAGTGTAACTTCCGTAGTCCAAAGAGGAAGTAGAGAGGGCTGGTGCTACTAGCTGTCCGGGCAACCGCAGCGTACAACGGTAGACTAGCTGCGCTGGTGTTGCATCGAAATCGGTTTTAACCGTGTTGCTTAAGTCTAGGAGGACGAGGTTAAGTGTTTCTGACCACGAAGGATCTAAGTGCGCACCTAGCGCTGCCTTCAACTGGAGGTGAAAACCCTGCACCGTGCCGTTAGCGGCCGGATGATACGACGTCGTCTAGACGTGGCGGCAACCTAAGTCCTTACGCAACGAAGCAAACATGGACGAAATGTGTGACCCACGATCAGTGGTCACTATGATGGGACAGCCGTATTGAGTTACCCTGCGCTCCAGAAAAGCTTTCGCTACATTTTCCGAAAAGCAGATGGGTATGGGAATAGATTCCGTCCACTTAGTGTATCAATCCATACAGAAAGTAGATATACAGAGCCTTTGGAAGGCGGCAGAGAGCCTACGAGGTGGACGTGCACGTGATGAAAACGTGCGTCTGGCATCGGAAGCTTGCTTAATGGGCTTCTCGTGTGCTTGTGCACCTTCGCGCGTTGACACGGAAGGTAAGCAGCTGCCCAGGTACGGACGTCCCGTTTAACATTGCGCCCAACAAATCGTGCGGTTACGAGTTTAACCGATGCACGAACGCCTGGATGAGACAAGCCGTGCAACGTGTTAAACACGGTCTACCGAAACTCGCGTGGGACCACAGGGCGCGGTGTGCCCAGAGATAAATCGCAAAGTATGGTGCCGTCTGATGACGTCAGCGGAACGGGTCGTATGTCTATTGGGGGAGACCTGAGTAGCAGATCAATCTCAGTGTCGTTGAGTTGCGCTGTGACCATGGCTGCCAAGTCGATAGTAGTGCCGGCGTCAGCGGAGATAGCTTGGATGCGGGAAAGTGCATCGGCAACGGCGTTGCACACACCTGAGACATGCCGTATATCGGTCGTAAACTGACCGATATAGTCAAAATGGCGGTCAAGGTGGTCATGGTGGTGGTCGGTAATCGGGCCGAGCACATAAGTCAGGGGTTCGTGGTTGGTAAAGACGGCAAAGGAGCGGCCTTCGAAGACGTGTCGAAAGTGACGTATTGCAAGATATGCGGCTAGTAGTTCTCTGCCGAACGTGCTGCAGCGAGATTCGGTAGGTTGTAGGCGTTTGGAGAAAAACGCTTAGGACTGCCACGTGCCGGCTACTCGTTGCTGCAAAACAGCGCCGACTGCCACGTCCGAGGCGTCAGTACGGAGAGAAAGTGGGGCGGCCGGATCGTGATGCGCTATAGAAGCTGTTGGCGATAGCTTCTTTCAGCGACTTATGAGCAGCGTGTGTTGCAGCAGGAAATTCCAATTGCTTGAGCTTCCCTCGGCGGAGGTCCGTGAGAGGTTGCTTCAGGGACGCGCAGTTGGGTATGAGCCGTCGGTAAAAGTTGACAAGCCCATCAAAACGCCTGAGCTGTTTGAAAGAATGAGGCTCGGGGTAGTCGATGATGGCTTGAATTTTATCCTGCACTAGCACGACGCCGGCAGGGGAGATACGATGGCCGAGGAAGTCTACTAAGTCGACACCAAACGAACATTTTCCTGCGTTGATCGTCACCCGGTGTTGAGATAAACGATCAAAATGTGTTCGTACGTGGCGCATGTGCTCTTCTCATGAAGAGCTTGCGATTAAAATGTCGATATAAGCGTAAGCATAGTCTAAGCCGCGACAAACTTGGTCAATGAAGAACTGAAAAGTTTGCGCGGTATTCTTCAGAACAAATGGCATGCGAAGAAATTCGAACAAACCAAATGGAGTCGTCATGGCAGTTTTAGCGATGTCCGCTTCAGCTACAGGAATTTGGTTGTATGCGCGTCCCATGTCGATTTTGCTGAAGATATTTTTGCCCCCAGACTGGTTGTGAGATCCACTCTGTGTGGGATTGGATAGCGATCAGGCGTGGTAACCATATTCAAGGTTCGATAGTCGCCACAAGGACGCCAGCCCCCCATGACTTTCTTCGGGACCATGTGCAGAGGTGACGACCATGGACTGTTAGACGGTCTAACGATACCGAGCTGAAGCATGTGGTCGAATTCAGCTCGTGCTGCATGTAGTTTGTCAGGAGCAAGCCGTCTTAGTCTTGCGCTAACCACGCGTGACTATGTGATGAGCGCCCTCTGTTGTGACTGACGGAAGCTCTGCAGCTGGTCGTACCAGTCGCGGGTATTCAGACAGTAGGTCCGCATACTCTGATGGTACATCGGCAATTCGAAAAACGGGACCGATTATCGGGGCGTCCGTAAGAACGCCTTCGACCCCTAGTTTAGTACGGTCGTCTAAAAGTCTGTGGTGACCAGCATCAACAAACAACCCAAAATGTCGGAGGAACTCGATATCGATAATTGCGAAGGGTACAGACGCAACCATGAAGACCCACTGAAAATCTCGGCGAAGATTGAGGTCCAGGTTCATCATGCGCTGACCGAATAAAGCTATCGGGGAACCATTGGCCGCACGCAATTGTATGTAGGCTCTGAGTGCTTGTCGTTAGCTGTCGCTGGGATGACGCTGACTTCCGCTCCCGTGTCGATGAGGAACGTGACGGAAGAACGTCGCACCTTAAAACAGGCGATCTGCTTGGTTATTGACTGATATGTTTGTCGTGCTAGTATGCGGGCTATTCGCTTTCCCTGAAGCAGCTGGGTCGTGCCTACTGCAGGAAGCCCGACAACGTCTAGCTCTTCCACCCTATTGGCGGTGATACCAACATACTTCTTCGACAGGTTTGGTATTATCTGACTGAGAACGTGCAGGGAAAATGTTGCGCTTTCGTGCCGAAAGAGACGTACTCGGTGCAGGTACAAACGAGCCGCAATGAACGGTAACCAAAACGTGGTCAGCATTTGACCGTAGCACACGCCGCTACGAAGCCTTCATTGTTGCTATCCTGCTGCGAAGTAGCGCAATTTGCTCGTCTTTATGGTCAGATTAGCCTGACGACTGGGAGCAAATATGGGATACGGAGCTACTGGTCGTCTGCTGCGGAAGACGTTCAAAAGCAGCGTCTGCCTTGGAAGTTAATTCTTTCAGGGGTGTATCTATAAACATGGACAGCAATACCGACAATGGCTCTGGGAGACGTGCAAACCACAGCTCCTTTAATCTCTTCCTCGCTCAAGAATAAGGGGCTAGCGATGCGCTGAAGTTCGCGGTGCAATGCCGACGGCTTGCGATCTCCAAGCATGAGACCATTGAGCTGTTCAAATCGAGATCGTGCGCTGGGCTGTAACTCTTTTAAAATCGCTTGCTTCATCGTTTCATACTTTTCCTCATTCGATGAGCAGGGTTGAATCTCCTCAAGCAGCGTCACAACTGACGAAGGAAGGTGTGGGACGAGCTGATTGTACCTCGGACGGTCCGCCGTAATGCCCTTATTTACCAGTTCGATCTCGAATATCTTAAACCTCCGGGCTGTGTTCCATGAAACTTGGAACAGCCGAAGTAACCATGTTTACGCTGCGAAACCACTCAGATGCCACTCTCGAAACGTGAATGGAAAAGATAAAGAATGAAGAAAAACATTATAAAAGTGCTAAAATTGCGCAAGAAACAAATGAATACAGGTATCTAATCGAGAAAAAGGAACGAACTCACCAAAAAATACAATAGGGAAAGAAGTTGAACTCGCGCTTGCGAATTGGGGTCACCAATTTGTAGGACTAGTTAATACTAGTCAGATACAGTGCCCGAAATTAAGCGCGGATATCAGAAGGAAATTGGAGTTGGACACAGCGGACTGTATTCGATGGGCTACAAGAAGACGCGGACGGATAAAGCGGGACATGAGCGAACACGTGAGCGCGGGAACTTACAAGGCGGTCGAGTGTCGAGCCGGTTGTAAGGAAGATCAAAACAAGAAGGAATTATGCGCAATCGCTCAACAATTAAATTGTACATGAAAGATAGCAATTACCTTTTTTGGCGCTACAAGACCCAACAATTTTTGCTGCAAGTGTCTACACGTTGGCTCTTCCGTGTAAGCTGAATACTCCCGGCAAGTCACTGACTAGCGATTAACATGCTGAGGTTGATGCTACATGTTCTGTTTCATTTATTAGTCACGCGAATGAGTGTAGCTATATTTTCCGCTGTACATTGCTTATACTGAAGTTAGAATGACCCAGCTATTATCGAGATAAGGTGCGGAAGAGCAAACGTTCTGCTACAATTTAAATTAGAAATGCCCAATCATCTAGATTGATATAAAATCAGATTAGTCCAATTATGGTGGTACGGTAGTGTTTAAATAATTATTTAATTGGAAAATAAATCCACGCACAGAAACAATTGATTTGTTGCGAAGAATAGCTGCAACCAAGATGTATGACGACAGATTGTTAGTAAATTGTAAGCGGTAAAATTACCATGAGAAATCCAGGATGCATGGGAATATCATACATTCAGCTAACCACCTTGTCTGCGCCATCTGCCGAAGCTATTGATACCCATTATTTGTGTCTACCTCCATGCGATTAACTATGCAATGCTCAATGTTTTCATTGCAAATCACACCATGGGTATGGAGATTTGCTCGTTCATTATTTTCCCAGCCATGTCTAAGTGGTTCTATTCCAAACCCCGCTGTGAAGATACCATCGTGCCCAGGTTTCCCACCACATACTCATTTGAGATATTAGATAATTAGATGTTGTGCAAGATGATAATTTTTGTAAGTTTGCTAAACCAGTTTGCACTTTCCTTCGAAAGCCGATGATAGAACAGGGAGCATAGGAATGTTAGTGATGTGATGGTGTCAAATGGGCCATCAGAGAATGTATGATATTATCGCCTACTAAAGCTTATAGCAGACACCATTTACAATACACAGTAACCATAAGTCATCTGTGTTTTACGATACATTTATTTGTGCATTATTCTACCTGGTAACCAGACTGATGGCATTTGCTTCCGTATTTCCATATCTGTCTCAATCTATGGTTGATACCAACACTGTTGAATAAATGTATGCCTGACGTTTACGTTCACGTCCAAACGCAAACTAACCGCCAACGGTCGTGCGATGTTCTAAAACTAGAGGAATATGGCTGTTATACTTTCATTCAATCCAAATACTTATAAACACCACACTTCAGCCTGACAGACTGATGGCATTTTTATTCGTGTAAAACCATTATCTGATGGCTCGATGTCTAAATGGGACTCGCCTAAATTACAAACCCCGATAACATCTCTTCTTGTCTCGTTACGTTCCCACTTGACAGATGGATCATATTACATTTCATCTCGTGTGACATTGTGTATTATTTCGGGTTGCGATCTGATATCAATGTAGCCAAGTCAAGTGTCTCTGTACTGCACACTAAGATTGTGACGAGTCATCAATTTCGATTCGCGGACAGCGGCAACACGATGTGACATCCGAATGGAAATGCATGGACACAGGTCATTCTCTGGGCAATGATGAAATGGTCGATATGTGCTAGCGCAGATAATGGATGATCAAGGGGACCATAAATAGTCACACACGACTGACTGCATGTGAATTCTCCCTAACCTCTCGGAGAAGAGACCATCGGACCTTCAGACCCGAATAGCTTGCAGTTAATATAAAAGACGGCATTTGCAGCACACACAAACGATGTCATCAATATTCCATGGTGGCTTTACTCCTTTTGTAACGTTATCAATGTTATTAGCTTCATACTGCTCATCTTGTTAATAAATTCTCCATGGTGGCGTCTGTTCTGACTACACCACGATTGGACTAACACAGCTCTGGCGACACTTCATTTCATGCATCTTTACTTGTATTCGCACATGTTATTGCATTTTCAGGCAGTACATGCACTTTATATCCTTCTGTGTCATCGCATCTCTTTCTTTGTAGCCCTTGAGACCAGTGCCTGGATTTCTTGGTAACACTACACACACAAGTCTCGTACTGTTACCGAGTATGCGAAGTCCAATGCAACATAATAGCACCCTGCGCCGACGTAGTTCGTCGAGCAATATTGGTTTAGGTGTCACCTCACCTCTCACACACTGTAGGTATCTAAGCGACATATAACCATCATTGATCATTTGCTTGTTCCCGGGTTCCATAGCACTCCACGTTCCTCTGTCCATGTCCCCATCTCGTCTGAACCAATTTTTTCATCCCAACCCCCGAACGAGGCAAATCCAACCATATCTCCGCCATCGAGATCAAGAACCACAAGTGGCCGCAGGCCAGCACGCCAAACACTCAAGGTTGGACGCTGGAACGTGCGCACACTGCACGATCGGGACACTAATCATCGACCTATGCAACGAACCGCATTAGTCGCCATGGAACTTGCGCGGTATGACATTGATCGCGCAGCGCTGAGTGAGACTGGACTGGCTGATCAAGGCAAATTGCGAAAGGATGGTGCTGGGTACACTTTCTACTGGATTGCAAGTCCCGAAGCAGCACCACGTGAACAAGGCGTCGGATTTACAATCACTGACCGCTTAAATGGCCGTTTGACGGGGGCTCCGATTGGTATCACCCCACGGTTGATGTCGCTCCGTATATGCCTCAGACATGGTAAGTTCGCAACATTTATTAGTACTTACGGTCCCATCATGAGTTATCCGGATGACATGGAAGACCAGTTCTACCCACGATTGGCCTCACTTTTAAGGTCTGTGCCAATTAGTAACTGACTATTCCTGCTAGTTGTCTTCAATGCACGTGTAGAGCGTGACGCCACAGTGTGGGCTGAGGTGATCGGGCCGTACGGGATTGGGATAGTCAATGGGAGCGGAGAGCGCTTGCTTTTATTGTGTGCCACACATGGCTGGACGATCACGAACACTCAGTTCGCTCTGTGTGCTAGGGACACGGACCCAGCCATGGAGTGGTCATGCTCACTTGCTGGACTACGTCATCGTACGTCAACGGGACATGCGTGAAGTGTGCATAATGCGGGTAATGCGTAAAGCTGAATGTGGGACTGATCATAAGCTGGTACTCACAAAGTTCTACATAAATGTCTAAAAATCGTCGTACTTTCCATCAAGTACCAATCGGAGGAAATAAAACGACCTTGTCCTTTCGGGTGCAGAAAAGAGACAAGGAGGATTCCATAATAATCCGCTTTGGCAGAGAAGACACCTCGGCTTCTGTCACCGACCTATGGGACCATTTGAAGAAACAGGTGACCATTGCTACAGAGGAGACAATTAGGTATACAAAGTGTAAGTGACCGGACTGGTTCGACGAAAACAGTATGACGATTAGGCCATTAATACGAGCGCAAAACGCAGCGTTCATCGCATTCGAGGTTGCCCCTAACAATGCGAAGGCAGCTTGCTGGAGAGCTGCGTTAGATGCAAAATGCGTGTTGGACAATGAAAGCTGAGTAGATGGAGCCCTACACTAAACATTGTCAACAAAAAGATTTCTACGACTCCTTGAAGGCAGTGTAAGGGCCTATCGTGCAGCAGCTAAAGACACTTAAGGATTTTGGGACTGGCGCAGATGTGGCACAGACACTTTGACAACCTCTTGAACAATCGGTCCGAGGTTGACTGGGACACACTGCAGAGGCTGCAATATCACAATGTATTATCCGGACTTGAGAACACACCGGGAATGCACGAAACACAGAGAGCGCTTGCCCAAATACGGAGTGGGAAATGCGATGTTGCTGATGGCAATATATATATTATATATATATATATATATATATTGAAGAACCGAGGACCAGTTATGATGCGCGCCCTCCATCGTTTGGTGGAAGCCGTCTGGATGGAAGAGCAGGTGCCCGCAGAGTTGAAGGATGCTCTTGTGATTCCACTGTACAAGGAAAGGGTAGTAAGCAATACACCGACAATTGTAGTGGCATCAACTTAGCTGCGTTGGCAAGATTTTTGCCCGCATCCTACTCATCGCCATGTTACACATGTACTGGAACCGAATGTAGCTAAGGATCAATGTGGATGCCGTTGGGGCCGAAGCACAATCGCCATAGTTTTCGCAGCACGTCAACTACAGGAAAAATGTCGTGAAAGCAATCAACCGTTGTATTCACTCTTAGTCGACTTCATCAAAGATTTCGATACGGTGAACCGTGAAGCTTTGTGGTTGATTCGCTCAAAGTTTGGATGCCCTGCAAAGTTTATTCGTCTGATTGAATGCCTACATAATGGCATGCGAGCAAGGGCGCAGCTGAGTGGACAGACTGCAGATGATTTTGCCGTTCTCTCCGTCCTGAAGCAAGGATGGGTCTTAGTCCCCACACTGTTCAATACCTATCTGACGGCTGTGACGTCGTGCACATTCAACACTTGTGATACGGTGAGCATCTAGAGCACCGCATGGATGGGGGTTTGCTTAACACCCGCCGTTTTGGATCAAGAAGCTTAGTGCGTGAGACAACCATCGGTATGCTGCTGTTTGCAGACGACCGTGCGTTATTTGCACATACCGAGAAAGAACTGCAATGTATGACGACTGCATTAGCTTCCACGGCGACTAAGTTTAGACTCAGCATAAACACAGGCAAGACTGTATGCCTATTTCAGCCGGCACCGGGAGTGCAGCCCATGTGGGGGCCAGAAATACGGATTGTAGATGAAGTACTACAGAACTCGTCCGCCTTATGCTACCTTGGGAGTACATTGTCAAGCAACCTGCGGATCACCAACGAACTGCTCGCTCGTGTAGCGAAGGCAAGTGCAGCTTTTGCGAAACTGGAACGTGGCGTGTGGAAAAAATCTTCATCTCACTGTTAGAACCAAGGTGATGGTGTACAAATCAATGGTTCTTGCTGTCCTTATCTATGGATCGGAAACGTGGACACTGTACAGAAAGAATATCCGGTTTTTGGAATGATTCCATCAACAGTGCCTTCGCCGGATTCTACACATACACTGGTGGGACAATGTGCCGGAGCAAAGTATACACCGTGGACTGCATGTTACTGCTGCGACACCTCCGGTGGCTTGGACATGTGCGCAGTATGGATGCAAGGAGAATTCCGAAGCAATTGCTGTATGGGCAACTGAGCGCATGCGGCAGGAATACAGGCAAACCAAAGTTGAACTACCAAGCTAATAACAAGGTTAGTTTATCCCGAGTCAATAGTGACCTAAGTGGTTGGGAGGAGTTGGCAACGAATCGCCGCACCCGGCTTGATCTCATCACGTGTACCGTTGCCCAAACACAAGAAATACAGCTGGTGCATCAATAAATTAAACGTTCAGCACGCAAGCGTAAACTGCTGGTGGACAACAGTTAGTTGGCTACTCCCACATGGACGAGTAGTGCATGCGGCCGTGTGTGCCTTAGCTCAGCCGGTCTGGCCAGTCATCAACGACGCCACGATGGGGTTATGCCTCACATGCCGGCCGTGAGACCAAGCACCACGGACTGACATGTGGCCTGCGGTGGTACGCAACTGGGAAGGGGCGGTGGAAGTTCAATCGGAACAACGTTGTAGAGCGTTAGTGAGTCATAACGGAATCGCCGTTCGCTCGCAATTTCGGACGTGAGGACTACCGAACTGATGCCTTCCAGAATGCTTTAGGATAATCGTTCGTTTCAATTCAATGACGAGAAAATCCGGTGCATACCCCCATTTCGGCAACTCTCACGAAGAACTTAATATACTGATTAAGTTCTTCAAGCGTTTGGGCACATTTGGAACGTTTTCTTTCGTGCAGGATGCCCATTTAGTTGTCAAACGCGAGCGGAAACGTGATCAGAACGTGTTGGGTGAAAAATTGTTTTCGGTTTCTTCCTCATCAGACCTAGTGCAAAAATCTACTTATGCAAAATCATAAAATCGTCTAAATCTAAGTTATCGGAGACCGAACGACATATCGCACAACGACAGTCAGCATTAGATGCTCTTTGCGATTATGAAAGAGGCCGCTTCCTCGGTTATGTACGAAGTGGGATGGCCAAAAGAATAGCAAACAACAGTCTTCCTTGCAGAAAACACTGAACAACAAGAAATGCCTGGCCAAGTTCCCATCAAATTCTGAACGTTAGGTACACAACCTATCAAGTGTGCAATTGGACACACTACAAATGCAAGCACTTTCATTGGGTCTTAAGTTCTACCATCCCCGGAGAAAAGATCAACGCCTAGAAATAGGAACTCAGTTCGTACTTCTCTACAGTCAAACGAGAGACTTAGTACCTACCTCAGATACAGATCTCGAGCCGTTTAAGTCAGACCTGGTCAACCTCTCTTTTCAGTATCAAAGATTTCTAATCATAAACTCTAGATTGCTGATAAATGCATGCATAGATACCGAGAGGGAACATAAACAGAATAAGGATATTATAATCACAAGACAAGACAAAGGGTCAAGAACCGTGATCATGGATCGCAAAGAATATCTGCAAAACGTAAAACTGATTCTTACGGACACCACCAGAGTTATAAAGTAAGAAAGAGAAGGACAAAACAGCATGCACAGAAACACAACTGACCAAATTCTTGAAGTTAACGGTGATTGAAGGCTATATAACCAAAGAAAAATATGAGAAGCTCAGATCCTTTGGCTCCATTATTCCAAGACTCCATGACCTCCCAACAATTCACAAACCGAACACACTTTTGAGACCAGTGCTAAATATGAGAAACTCGCCATATCACAACATCGCAAAGTGGCTAGCAATGATACTGGATTCTGTTAGGAAAAAGACGGTTCCTCATATCTGAGCGACACGTTCCAATTTGTCGAAGGTCTCAAAAACATAAATCTACTGGATTATCAAATGTTCTTCCTGGACGTCGTGGCGTTGTGTACCAACATTCCGCTAGTAGAAACCGTAGATTTTCTTTACTCTTTCATTGACCGACAAAATGTAAACGTGGAGAACCCAGCTGATCAGCGAAATTAGCTCTTGCTCAGATGCACATGCAACGTCTAGTTTCAGTTTAACAATGAGTTGTATTGGCAGATAGATGGAGTAGCAATGGGATCACCTTTCGGGCCACAGTTGGCAGACGTCTACATGGGGATGCTAGAAAATGAACCGTTGAAACCGGTCATTTCAACCTTCAACTTCTATCAACATTACGCGGACGACCTTTTCTGCATAGTGGGTCGGACGACCAACTTGCAAAACGTCATCGAACGTTTCAACGGCGCACATCCCAATGCCTCATTTACAGCTAAAGAAGAAAGCAACAGCCGTCTGAACTTTTTGGATGTAAATCTATCGAGGTGAGCAGACGAATCAATCCAGTTAGGACGTCACAGAAAGCCATATTGGACGGGGCAGCAGCATCATTTCCGGAGCTTTGTGCCCCTCAGCCGCAAAAGAACCCTGATTCATCTATTGACCGACCGTGCGCACAAGATCTGCAGCGAAGACGCAATTTTCTTTTACTCGATATCGATTAACAACATTCCAACACCTTCAAAACCCGATTTGCTGAAGTTGTATTAAAGGAGCAATGCTCCGGTTCACACATCAGCAGTAGGAGGATAGAATCTTAGCTGATATACGAAAAATTCTGCAAAGCTAACAGGAAAATATGAATTTCCCAGAATATCGAACCGTGCCTTCAGATGAATGATAAAGTGATAGCTTTTCGTACAGTTAACTATGGAAGAATTGTCTTTGCATATATATATATATATATATATATATATATATATATATATATACGCCAGCTGTTAACTGCTTGACTGCGATGTGTGGTGCGTAGGTATTGTTAATTGTATGAATTTGTACGCAAAATTTTAGTTACTATTGTGTCTGCCAAGCGCATCGCCTACTGCCCGTTAAATAAACCTTAAAAATAACCTGCCCATAAACCTCAATGCTGGTTTATGCGGGCGCCACTTCGCTTAATGATCTAAAGTAAAATTTGATGCAGAAACACGTAATTGCTCACACAACGTTCAGCCACTACATTGGCGACACATGAGAAAAGTACATTATTTGGAAGAAATTGATATTATGCAAATTACTTTAATACCAATAAATAAGTTTTTGAAGTTACTTTAAAGGTGTTTTAGTAGATAAACTTTCCACATGTTACATATTTTGTTTGGCAAATTACAACTCTTTTGCTCAAGGTTAAGAGCGTTCATGCAAGCCGAATTAATAAGGAAGAGACATGCAAAAAGCAATAGCAATCAAAACATTTATTTCAGCGCCTTGTCGTCGATAATTTAGAGGTGGAAAGTTTTGCTCACCAGAATCGATGGAAAAAGGTGCTTAAATTTAAACTGTGAAAGCAGGGGGCACTATCGACAAGTCCTCTGTTGAGATAGCCTGCTCAACCTTAGCTGGTGAGTCAAACGGGGTTCTTCAATTAGCGGATTAAGTATAACAGCTTAGTTAACGAATTACTGGTGCAGATAAAAGTGAATGGTATAGCGATGTTGCAACACGATAACCACGAGGCATAATCTTTGCATAAATAACCTGTAAATTAATACGGATATTTTTTTTATCACTAACTTAAGTAAATAACATGGTATTTGTGTCAAAACCTTCGTTCCATTGCTTCAAACAGTGGGCCACAACCGGATGCAGAAAATGAGGATTAGAGTTAGCCAAATATCCCATCCGGAGTCCGTCAACCCGGACAGACAATATTCAATGAAACTATGAGAAACGACATATACTGTAGATGATAATTGTTGACTTTAAGTAACTGATCAGGTGAAATTGAACAGTGCTTGAATTTAAGCATTTTGGAATTAATCTTTGCGAATCCATTGACTAGTTGCTAATCAATTGGATAGAAGTTTGAACAAACCAAGAATCTACTGAAAGTATGGATATGCTGATAAGCTTGAAAGATTGGTTGGAAATAGATTTCTTGAAAAGTTTGAACCCGAGTGCGAGCATTGTCGAGAGACTACCTGTTTCGTCGGTTTTCAGGAACATTTTGAATGACACGTTCAAAAATACCATTGTTGTGGTATAGCCCGGGGTTAGCGCTGAAGTATGTGCGTCCACATAACTATTTGTCAACTAGATATGTTGAATCTCAACTAAAGTCATAGGTGATAGGTCGTACTCATTTACAGATGAAGAAGAAAGCGACAACCTTCTGAACTCTTTAGAATTATTGTGTGTAGTTGGGGGCGTGGCCGAAATTAACAATACATCACGACATACTGAAATTGCCCAAGTACAACCAACATCTGGTTGTAAACAAATTACTGGACACTCTCGCTCTATCTAGTTCATCTGGTCAAAAAATCGCCAGCATAACATACGTATTTTTAAAACCACAGGCTGAAAACCAGTTCGGTCACATACTTCACTGTATAGCTGCCCCGCAGAGACAACCAACACAGAAAAGAAACTGTATACGACTGAGTTAATAGTAGAAGCATGTTACCCGGGCCAAATGTCTGGTTTCCTCAGCCAAACCACGATGTCAAAGGCTCACAGAGTTAAGTTATTCCAGTGTTACACTTGCATTTGATATCTAAGTTACGACTAAAGCACTCATTTACATAACACAGCCGCCGGTGTTGAAAGCATGGACCGAAGAAGTTAGTAATTTTTAGGATAATGAACTTGGTGCAAACTTTTGTGCTACTGATGATTAGTCATAATGGAAAACCGGATTTTCTTGCGTCACTGACCGTGTAGGAAAAATCCCTCGAAATCACGCCTGAAAATCCGCAGCATTCATCCGAAACAATCGTCTCAGCAGACGAGTTGGGATCTTTCTCAACTACCGCAGCAATTTGCAATGTGCAGTATTTGATGTTCTGGAAACTCCCGTTACCAACTCAATCTGTTGCCGTTTCCAACTAAGACACAACGACGCTTGTCTCGTTGGTGTAGTTTACCGTCCCCAAATATCCACTTGGGAAATGGATTCCCGCTTGATACGTGCCTTGAACAGGGTAACACGTACTAGGTACAGCCACATTACCATTTCCGGGGATTTCAATCTACCCGATCTGGCGTCACCCAATAAACAGTACAAAGCAGACTTGCATGAAAGTATCACTAATATTCCCTCGTACAACCATGCCACCACGCTCACTAGATTCGTGACAGCAAACAAACCGTCCATATTGGACCTTATGTTCACGAATGAACAGCTCATGGTTGACAAGTTATTGATGGAGAGTCCATGAAGTCCAACCGACTATGTAGTAATAATGTTCGAGTATGTTTGTTATGCAGCGTATCCTTCTGAACTCTCGGAACTAACTCATATAATTACACACTACCACGTCCTGAAATAAATTGTCGAGTCATCCGCATGAGAGTTCTCGAACAATGTTTGGACAATGTTTGGACAGAGTTTGTTGAACTATCAAGTGACATGGGCAACAGACTAGCAGAGACCAAGCCCTTCGTTCAGTAAAAACTCCGGTTAATTCTAAGAAGCAGGACTTAAAAGTGCATGATAAAAAGAATGCGGCATGATGTGTCTTGTAGGCATGCCAAATTCGCGACCTCGACTACTTCGTGTAGTGCTCTCAACCCCGGAGGAACACAAAACGTTACAACATTTTGCATTCAAACACAAAGGCAACAATGTCAATGTTCAGCCAGACCTCCCACTGGCTGATCGACTAAAGTTAAAGAAAGCCATCAAAAGCCTCAAGAGCTGGCGGGCAGCTGGTGAGCAAGACCTCCGTCTTGTGGGTTTTCAGGTGGTCAGTCGGAAGTCGAATTCTGCCCTACCAGAACATCTCCTGGTTGCGTACGACCCAGGGCTGGTCGTGCCGAGTTCCTTCTGGTAGTGTTTAGCAATGTGAGTAGTATAAGAAACAAGGTACACGAGGTAGGTCTGTTTGTAGACGAATCTCGTCCCGACATACTTGCTTTCACTGAAACGTGGTGGTCCCTGGATATCACAGAAAATGAATTATGTTTTCTTGGCTACGCACTGTTCAGATGTGATCGCTCCGTTGGCCACCCAAGGTAGGGGTATCGCTCTTTATGGGAACCGTAAACTGGGTATGTTGAGAAACTGTGTTTTTCAGTCACTGGATAAAACTGTAGTAGCGCTGTCGACTATGGTGTGTACTTCCTCTGCTCACTTTGCAGTTGTAGTGATATATCGAAGTCCCGGAAGTATCTCCAGGTAAGTTATTGATTTTGTTCATACTCAAACGGCCAATAGATGTCTTATACTTTGAGATTTCAACCTCCCCGAAGTCTGTTGGGCTGATCTACCTTGTAGTTTGGTGGTGGGCAGCTTTGGTTCGGATCTCCTTGAGCCAACGTTGCAACTGCCTTTGCACCAGTTCGTGGACATCCCGATTAGACAGATGAGCTACCAGATTCCGCCTACATTGGATCTCATCTTTGCGTACTGGTTGCCCACAGAAAGCTAAACCAAAAGCTTCTAGAATGAATGTTACTTGTGGCGTAGACAGCTGTGTAAAACCTGTGCGATTTGGAATAGAATGCAGAAACTGCCGAAAATACCTCCATTCTCGATGTGGTCGCCTGAGTCTCAGCCAGATAAAAAAGCTTAATAGTACGACCGATTCTCACTGGTTCTGCACTGTGTACCTCTCTTCGACTCGTCAGATGAATAACTGTGTTGGCGCAGAAATGCGATAGGCTGACAAAGATTGTAGAGCAGGCAGCAACCGTGAAAGCTGTCCCACATGAACCAGATAAATCAGTGCCTCTAACTCGATGCTCAACATCAGGCTCCATTTCATAACAGTGTAAGTACCGATCCAGTGTTAGCCACCCTGAGACCAGCGGCTGCTCATAAAGATGCGTTGGCCACACATTCTTCAACAGAACCAACCGCCACACTGAACACTGTTAAAGTCGACAACATACGCGTCTGCTGTTGCTACCCATATGACGGAGTACCTCCCATCTTAACCTCACTTGCTACCAAACGAGTTAATACTACTAATGCCACCACGGGACTCAAGACCCCAACATTTGTCCAACCGAAGAAAGCAGCCCCTGGTCCCTGCAAAAAGGGAAACATGAAACATTAGCATAATTTTCTGACTGTTATATGCTCTAATGTGATTGAATCCGGGGCGAACATCATAAAAGATAACATACTAGACGACAAAAGCAGTGGGACGCCCTGTGTCAAATAATAGGTGCTCAAGCTAAACCAGTCAATATGATGCGTATCGGCCGTCACCCAAACTCCGTACACTACGGTGAATCGCGGTCAATCCAGGTAACACTTCAGTCAGGTAATGATGCAGAGGCAGTTCTCTTGTCAGCCACTCGCCTCCGTACCACCACATACACTGCTCGAATTTTTCCAGATGTTCCTTGGGCGAACACCAGCAAAGGAAACAAAATCCGGATGATTTCCGCAAAAAGCAAGACGTAAAATCTATTCATGTTCATGGTATCCCCAAGCTCCACATTAAGCGAGCTAGAAGACAAAGTGTATGACATGGATGAATGGCGTTTTATCTGTGAAGTACTCTCAGTCGAAAATGTTATCGCTAATTCGACATCAAGGTTACCGCTATTATCTAACTACAAACGGTGTGATCCACGAGTGATCCAAGTATCATTGCACTCCGATCTGATGACAGAACATGTAATCAAAAGCGTAATTTGCTGCCATCCGAAATACATGTAAAGGCGATAGGCACTGGGCCACAGATAGACAATGTAACAGTGAGCAAGCAACATACCAATCCAAATATGTCACCGTGTAGCTCAGCATGGAAGCAATGCTAAAACACATCGGTAGCTGAAGAAGGACAGGATGGTCACTCTGGTCACCTGAGAGCTGTATCCAACAACATGAACTGGTTCTAGAACCTGCGTCATCGGTCCTACAAAAAAGGACCGGCAGCCGACCCCACAAAAGTCGGTATAGACTCACCATAAATCAACATTCACAAACACAATTCTGACCACCGATGCCCTCTCCTGCCTGTATACCAATGCACAAGGTTTTCTCAGCAAGCTAACCGAAACTCGTATTCCTCAGGTCTCCACGCCTTGGGACCTAGTTATGATCACTAAAACATGGCTAAACACGGAGATCACGGATGCTGAGATTGAACTACCCGGCATGACTTCCATACGAAAGGATCGACCTAGCAGAGGAGGAGGAGTGCTCTTGTATTATCGATCCGACTTGCATGTTGAAGTCAGTGAGGACCCAGAAACGAAAGTCATCGATTATCTTTGGTGTTGTATGCACCTAAGACGTCGTTGTGTGTTTCCTAGCAATAATTTACCGCGTTCCAATGTCTACCTTGGAAATGGATCAATGCCTATCTTCTGCGATGCAAAGAGTGCTGACAAGACCATACAGTCACGTCCTTCCAATGAAGGACATCAATCTGCACGTAATCGAAGTTACAGCATGGCACAGCGAACGATTCAAGGCTGCTTTGCAAGAGGTGATGGCCGATGTACCTCTGTACAACCATGCCACCTCTCCCACTCGATACCGAACGGGTGACACACCTTCTGTCTTGGACCATCTGCCCTCCAACAAGGAACTAATGGTTGACGCCGTGAACATAGATGCACCACTTGGCCGTAGCGATCACGTGATGTTGTCATTTCGCTACACCTGTTACTCGGAGTACATCAGTGAGAACAACGTGGAAACTTATGTCGTTACACATTACGATATCCTGTAAAAATTCCTTCAAGAAACAGACT
The DNA here is from genome assembly GCA_944474145.2 of Dicrocoelium dendriticum. Lineage (NCBI taxonomy): Eukaryota > Metazoa > Platyhelminthes > Trematoda > Plagiorchiida > Dicrocoeliidae > Dicrocoelium > Dicrocoelium dendriticum. The sequence continues at coordinate 50,023,350 of OX104070.1, read as the reverse complement.
GGTCCTTCGTGACCGAGAAGCCGCCCGATATAACCTGGATATTGTTCGTCACCCAGTTCACTGAGATAGTACCAAACGTGTAAGAAAACAATCTCTCTTGCCCGAAGCAAGTGAATACATTCTGGAGGAGCCGTGCTAGAAAATGCATGGTTTTAAGGGATTCAGCCTGGCGCGCTTCCAAAGTCTGTCCAAATACCTTGAACTGGAGTGCTTACACAACTCAACAAAACCACTGCGTCAAGTTGATCCGCGAAGACAAACTTCAGCATCAACAGAAATTAGCGGCGAAATACAGTACAAATCCCAAGTTGCTGTATAAACACATCAACAAGCTCCGCAGAGTGCAGCGCGGGATCCCGGTTTTATGTGCAACAGATGGCCATGCGCAAATCGCACAACATGCAGCCAATGTGCTTCGCCAACACTTCATCCATAATTTCCGGAGTGAATCATCATTTCATCCGCCTTTTACACAGCTTCCATCGCCATCAGGGTTAAACCACGCATCGTTCACGGCAGCCAGTGTGATGAAAACGCTAATTTCATTACGCGTGCACAGCTCACCTGGTGTGGACGACATCAAACCGAAGGCATTGAAAACAGTGGCCGTGAACCTTGCGGAACGATTAGCTCGGTTCTTTCAACGTTGTCTCAACGAAATACAGGTTCCCACAATGTGCAAACATGGAGTAGTCACTCCTACTTATAAAGTGGCAATCGTTCGGAGCCCTTGAACTACCGTCCAATCACTCTACTCCCAGTTTTATCCAACGTAATGGAACGTATAACTGCAGAGGCGCTCATTGGATATCTTGAGAGCAATAATAGCCTAGTGTCACAGCAACACGGATTCCGCCGAAATCGGTCTTACACTGCAAACTTGCTGCTAGCCCGAGCTAGCCGGACAGAGTCAGCCGATGCCAGAGCAGGAATCGATATTTTCTACCTGGACTTCTCGAATGTGTGCGATCGTTTGGACCACTGCATTCACCTTCACTAGCTTTGAGTCTATTGAATCGTTGACCCTATACTCATTTGGATCGGCAACTTCTTTGCTCAACATCAACTGAATGTGAGAATCCGCATCCCCAGTTATGACCCAAATGATGTCCAGTGTGGCGAGCCTCAAGGACCGGTACTGTGGCCACGTTCATCCTTCACATTCATTAACGATCTTGCCAGTGTACTGCAGTCGAATTTCTTAATATTTGCAGATGTTCTTAAATTCTGGCATTTTATCAGGATAGCGGATGATCACATGGCATTACAGAAAGATTTTGACAGGGCTCATGCATGGTCATCCGATAACCTGCTCCCGTTTAAGGTGACCAAGTGCAAAACCATAAGCATACGCCATCAAATTATCTGTGAATATCGACTTGGGGACCAGCAGTTACAACATGCTTCCAAAGAAAACGATCTCGGGGTGATCTTGCAGGACGATCTTGGTTGCTCAAAGAAGGCTGAAAAGGTATCAAATAGAGCCAGTCTGTATCTAGGAATCTTACGGAGGGTTTTCGGCAATTTTGAGCCATTAGTCTTTCCGCAACTGCTGATGTCTACGTGAGGCCTCACATGGAATATGCGATCTAGGCGTGGCGCCCCTGCCGCAAGCGTGACGTCGATGCACTTGAAGCCCTACAACGTAGAGCGACCAAACTCGTTAGAGGATTGTTTCATCCCTCCTACCAACGCAGACTTCAGCCTCTGAGATTGTACAGTGATAAATATCGACGTCAGCGAGGAGACCTAATCATGGTTTACTTAATACTGACGAAGCCAACTCACCCGTGTCGTTGTCTGTTGCAGCTGAGCCAAAATACCAACCTGAGAGGTCACCAGCTCAAACTGACTACGCACTACAGTCGACATGATGTTTGACGAAACCTTTTCTCCCTCTGTGTATCCCGCGCCTAGAATGCCCTTCCAACTCACGTTATCCTTACCCCTACATTAACGCTATTCAAAAACGCCTTGGTGAAACGCTTGCCAGCTTGCATTACTGGATATAGTCCGTTCCACTTGGAGATCGAAATAACGCGAGCCTAACCATGTGCTTAACGGCGCTCTCCGCAACGTGCCGGTTTGGATACATTCAGGTGGTCCTTGTGAGTAACATAGATGTATCTAAACTGGATTAATACACCAAATCTGTCAACTGAAGCAAGAGGCGAGTGAGCGTTGTCGTTTCCTTTTGTAGTACTCACGCACTTACTGAACTATAACGGCTCTTTATACTATTTTGTGTGTGCACATCCCATTCCCCTTTCAAACCCACATTATGCAGTAGTGCATTTAAATCGATGGACGCTCAAAATAACCATTTGCTTAAGCGATGATGCTTTAAATTTTAATTTTTACTCCAACCATCCTACGGGACTTGTCAAGCACATGCTTTTTACCCGTGCTAAATCATTGTTCATTGTTTGTTGTTCAATACAGTAATTATAGGAGCAGCCCAATCCGGAATACTGAACCGGTTCTGTTGTGTCCTCTTACTGTAGTCGGTGGAGCTCACTCACAACTTTTCCCGAAGATCATAAGATACGATACGCACCTTCCAGAATTGCGGTGCTGCCGGTGGTTTCAGTGTCAAATGTGCCACGTAATTCTTCAACAATCCTGGTTTAGTTTGGTCAAACAAGGCTGCATATATTTGCAAAATTCCGCAGAGTTGCGGACGAGCTTCCGCAATGCTGACGTTTGACATGATGCCAGGAACATGTTGAATTCCCTCGTAAACAAATATGTTGGTGTCGGGTCCCCCAGAGACATACACTCGGATATTATCCGTATAGTTGTCGTAGAAAAGTACCCAAAATATTCCCCAATTATCCAGTGTAAGATCTTAGTTTTATTGTAGGATGATCTAATTTTGGCAGTTGCAATAAGACATCTGATCGTATCCACGTAACTGCAGACCCGGTATCAATTTCGAAATCTAGAGACTGCTCGTTAACCGGCATGGACACGTCAGATGGCTTTTCCTCAGTGATATTGTGATTAAAATCGGCCGTGGAGTTTATCCAATTCTGATTTCACTCCTCGGTGTTCTGATTTATAGTTTTAAGAGTTCGTGCGTAACGGAATTTCGTTTGGAAATACACGATTTCTGTATATATCCTATCTTTCCACAAAATCCGCATATTGAATGAAGATGCTGACAATCAGCCGGTGTTGAATGATGTTCACCACAGCGATAACAGCAGAATTCTGTACGTTTTATGGAGTAAGACAATGTGTTACCAGGTTTGGTCTGAGAGACTTTATGTACATCTTGCGACATTGTCGGATTAGGCGAGGAGAATGCAATTAGTTCGTGTAGGTGACTGGCACAGTGTCGAAATATGTCACGGACTCTTTCCCAAGTCAAGATCTTTTCATCTTCCGATAACAGGCGTTCTCGTGCCTTCTCGCCAAGAACCAACAATTACTACCTGTAAAAGCACCGCTTCTTCTGATTCCAGAAGGTTTTGAATACAAATCTGTTTTGGTAGCATTTTATTATGGCAAACTTTCGCCCTTGACACAAGAGCTTCTTCAGGCCAAGGGAAGCTCTTGTGTCAAGGGCAAGACGTTGCCATAACAAAACGATACCAAAACCGATTTGCATTCAAAACCATCTGGAATCATGAATTCCTAGTCGGTTCCAAGCATATTCCGAGACAATGCTTCTTCTATTTCGCTGGCTCGATCTGGTTATAGACACAGTTAGGAAGGTCATTTAGAAGTCAAACTCACTTACAGTTTCGTTCTGCTGCTGCCGCATGGTGTTAAATTTGTAACATTTTGTAAAAACACGTGGTTTTTCACCCAGCAGACCCTCATCAGAATAGAAAGCAGCTTGTGGGTTTTGTTTTGTATGTAGTTTCAGGCTATCGAAATATCACTGCCCCTCGTTACGTAAGAGGTGAAGCAGCAATTAGATTTTTGATGAATCATTCATGGTACAATTGTCACCAAAGAGAACCAGTAGATCCAAGTAATTAGTATAGTTTTCCGCTGCAGTAATTGTTGTGGAAGCATTCCAAAACGGCTAAGGTGAGGTAAATGAATTCGCCATTAGTGATCGCAACAACATCCGTCGCCAGTTGGTTACGTCAAGACGAACTCAGAAAACAGATCTGTGTAGTAAGACAGTGATTCAGGTAAACGGAAAGTAACACTGTACGCCAAAAAGGGAGGACAAGTCATTCGAAGTCACATGAACGTGGAATTAAATTACCAAGCAATAGGTCCGGCAGACGGCCAACAGACGTAGTACATACACACGAACGCACGCAGGCGGTGATCGTCTGGCATGGCGTATCAATAGATAAGTATATATTTGCATGTACGGCAGGCGGTATCCGTTGCTGGATTTGCTTTTTCCTGTGACCCTGGCCATAAGACGAATGGGACATGGGTGGCTTTGCGCTGTGCCACTCACAGCTCCATCCACGCATCCCACGTCCAGTGTTAACCCAAAGGAATAAGACTTGGAGGCATGTAGATGGGAGCTGCGATTCATTCGGAAATGGTCCATACTCCTTCAACATATATGTCGTTCATCTGAGCAAGGAAACGTGTAAACCAGACAACACAGGACAGCGCTTGGGCCGTAGCCCCGTTTTACACTAGCGGAAACCACTCTTTGAGACTAGAAGTTTCACGAATACTACACCCATCCCCAGTAACGAACAACAGTCACCCGGAGCTAGTTGTCGAGGAGGAGCTGTTGGACAGGTAGGTATTTTGCCAATGTCCACAACGAAGGCAACCAGACCGAGGATATCAAGATGCAAGCACACAGAATACGAGAAATTAAACACACACGCACACGTACAGACCAATTGCAACGATGATGCAGCAGGCGTGGTGGAGCTATCGCCTTATTAACCTGTGCTAACAGGTGGAATCGTACGCAGTGTACCTACCGAACACAGCTACGTACCTAATCAAATTTCTCGTCACATCTTCAATATTAGCACATCAATGGCCTACGAAGATGTGACAAGAATTTCCTCCACTCAGGACGGCCCACCAAGGACGATTATGGAAGCATCAAACGCACTCGGATGCGATATGCCCCCAAGTTACATGGAGTCATACCATCACGTAATCTTCCAGCTTTGTCGTCCTTCCGCCTAGACTAACCTAAATAACTTTTATTGCTGAAGTTGTTTTGCAGAATCTGACGTTTATATGCAATGATAGTTCCCCTAGTGTAGCTATCATAAGTGTAGAAGCATCGGGAACAGCAGCAAGACAACTAGCGAAGCCTTTGGTTCAGTTTTTCCAGCGCTGCTTAGACCAGAACAATGTTCATGTTATGTTAGAGCTTAGAATACAAACTTCGATGCACCGAAACGGAAGCAGAACCGAGCCTTCAGACTACCGCCAAAATTCTCTTCTCCTTTTATCATCCATGGTCCTGAAATTCATCGTTATCGACACGCTAATGTTTTGGCTGGAAAACTGCAACATTATTTCTCCCGACCAGCACGACTTCCGTAGACAGCAATGGTGCACACCGAATTTACTAATCGCAGAGAATAGCTGGACCGAATAAGCTGATGCTGGGGAAGACGTTGATGTGATCTGCCGGACTTTTCCGAATGAATTCGATCGTCCAGACCATTGTATACTCCTTTCTAAGCGCCAGCACTGCCGGATCGGAAACCCTTTTCTAAGCTGGATTGCCAACCTCCTACTTCAACAGCAATCAGTGGTCGGGGTTCGGATTTATTTATCTGACCCTTTGCAAGTCGAGTGCGATGTGCCGCAAGGCACAGTTTTAAATCCACAATTGATTTTCATGTTTATTAATGACCTCGTACAAACAATCACTTCAAACTTCCTACTGACTGACAATGACATCAAGATTTGGCGCAGGATTCAGGTGTATGCCGACCAGTATCTTCTTCAGCTTGACTTGGACACGCTACATCGATCGTCAGTCCAACGTTTACTGCATTTTGATAACGCTAACTAACTACCCAACGTGACTTGTAAAGCAGAGCTTCTTAACCCGTAGAAATTCAATAACACCTTGGCTAAAGCACACCGGACCGCATGTGCTGCAGCACCATGTCGTTGACGTCCATGGATACTATTCCAACAGCGTCTGTCGCTGCAGTAATTGGCTTTTCCATTGTAGCAGTCCTTTCTCATGAACCTGGACAACCGTATCCTTCGGGTGATCATAACATTCACTGTGATCCATCCTTAGTGCTTCAAAACACAGTCAATGTTAATTCGTGGTAAAATCATCTGGTGACGTTGCTTCGGTTCGCCCACGTTTCGATTCTCTGTACTAAGTATACCATCTATCAAATGTTTCGGTATTCTAGTCGAATGCATGTGATGGACATACCGTCAGGTGTCTCAATAACAGTACATAATCTCTTATGTACTTACCACTCTGGAGAAGCACTTCAGTGACAAGAATCCTGTCACCCCATCGGATGGGCAGTATCCGACACGAGTACTTCTGATGAAGCCGTTTAAGAAAGTGGATGTGCGAGTCCGAGCACACTGATCATGTGCAAGTATGCCGACAATATACTTCTGACGCAGCAGAATACCGATGACTTCCCCAAAAATTGGGAAGCGTTATTTATTTGCGGTTGGCCCGTAGATTTCACTCCTAGTGATGTCTGGAAAAGATAGACATACGTGTGGCGGGTACCAGCTGGGTCGTCATGTAAGAGACAGATGTGTCATATGTTGCATCAAGCCCTCGCTGTGGGCAAACTACATGCAGTTGTTGGCAAACAGAACATCTGTGGTCGGTCGCACGTAATCTGGTTCTCGCCTCGAAGCGATGGATGTTCAGCAACCAACCATATAAATTGTGCTCGGAAATGACAGCGTATTTACATGAACAACGCACAAAACTTTATGCTACTTAAGTGATTACTATTCAATAAAAGGGCTAATACCCGGTCTTGCTTCACACCGGAGACAGCCTCCGATTTATCCGAGGTTTGCCCACATAGATGTGCTTTCACGCAGATGACACAGTTCGGAATTCACAAAGACAAATAAATTTGTCTGGGCAAATAAACTTGCTCAAAAGCAGCGACGGTGCTTCGCGATTTACAGCGTCGAATTCCTTTTTGAGATCGCGACCACTGAGTACACTGACTGCTAACGCTCACGAACTCTCTTCTGCAAATGAGGAGCTGCCAAGGCCAAATCTATCGTGCTGCGGCCAGAACGGCATCCGCAATGCTCTTCAGCAACATTTGGTTCGAGGACATCAGCGACGAGGCGATTGAGCAGTATGCAGGTAATCACCTTCCTAATGGAACTTGGTAAGTTGATACCACAATGATTGCTGGCCCATTGCTTGCCTTTTGCGCTCATACAGCGTCCTCTGGGTCAGACAGCACCTGTGCTTCAAAGCACTTGCCTCACTAAGTGGTGCAACACCTGTAGAGTTATGGGTCTAGGGCTTTTCAATACTCTTGGTAGTATCACAGCGGCCTCCGCAAGTTTACAGCTTCACAACTGAGTAAGTGTTCAGGGTTTCATGCAGCCCCGGAGTGTCGACAAGACCGTCTTTCATATTTATGTGTGCAGCCCACGCGAGGCATCCCAGACACTATGTGAACGGTTGTTCAAAATGAAGTCGAAGTGGCGGTTCGGTGTTGCTTTTCCCAACCCTGGCACTCTATAGGGATTGTCAGTCGCGATCCAACCACACAGCAGGTACACCAAATGCCATTTGAAGTTGGTACTTTCGCCATAGCTATATGATGCCCGCAGCCTGTGTGCTGGCAGCACCTGAAGTAGCTTCTACTAACGTCCTAACCGGCCGCACCTTGGATTCATACACTGTCATTAAGCATCTGTCGAATATTTGCATTGTCGACTTCGCCTTTTCCAGCTACCATATAATTTGATGCAACAGAGCACCCGAGTCAGTATACCACGCAAGTTTGGAAAATCATTATCGCACTTATGGGGCCGTTTACCGTCCGTCGGTAAATATACAAATTTTTTTTCTGTATCGCAGTGGTCCTTTAAACGCGTGACAAAATCTGCATTCTTCTCCGACTCCAATGCGCAAATAGTTTGCAGTTTCGAACTTTTGGAACGTACCTGGAAACGAATAAAAAATTGTGGTGAACCGGAAAACACCGTTTTTCAATATTTTGCAACATTAGCTCTAGCCGTTGTTTTAATCTGCAAAATGTCCACTAGTTTCACTGATGTACTTCCGTTGACACAGATTGTTTTGGTGAGTACCTTGTTGCCCCGTTTCTCGTTCTGGTTGATTCGCTTCCTATTTTTGTAGCTTGCACAATACACGTTGGGTTCAGTTGCCTCCAACTTTCATACTGTCCTGTATTTGACACGCCTCTCACGTGTTATTACTTACCGACTCGTATCGCAGGCGCCAATCAAAAATTGGTGACGTTGGTCCAGAACAAGCCGTCCGCCATTTTGCATTTTTATTCTGGTAAGCTCGTTCCAGTGACTTTTATTTTATTACTCACCTTCGTCTTGTTTTATCACCTATTGCATATACTTATACATTTCTCACCATGATTAGTTCAGAGGATAAACCATCTACGTACTTGGTTAGTGCCGTAGAGCTAGCCTCCCCACGTTTGTGAGAGTACGACTAGTTCGTATGATTTGCACATTTTTGTTATCCAATTGTTACAATTGTTCACCTGTTGATCGTTTTTCCGAGCTTGATAAAGAAATTGCGTACGTTTTACCACCATGCGAGGTGGCATCTTCAGCCCTGTGATATGCAGTGTAAATCCTGCTTATTGAATCGTCAGTCCGTCATCCACGGGCAGGTGACTTTTGAAGGTGGCAATTTTGATTTGCGCCACGTTACAATTGTAGAATCTTGTCTGATAATGCTAAATATCATCCACTTATGTCTCAGATATCACAAAGCGTATCCTCCTAGGTGACAGACATCATAGCTCGCCCCCATCCCGATGAGAAATATGAGACTCTAAAGCAGGTGATCATCCGGCGAATCATGCCCTCCGACAAGGTCCGACTGCAGCAACTGTTTAGGAATCTGCGGTTAGCGAAGAGAATGCGTTCAGCCTTATTGCGACAGATGCAACAGATCCTAGGCACATTCAGCATAGACGCTGGGATTCTCCACGAAATGTGGATGCAACGTCTCCCGGAAAACACACAGGCCATCCTGGCCCTGTCATGGGTCCTGCTTCTCACAGCAGTTGCAGAGCTAGCAGACCGTGTCATCGAACGACGTCAGTCAACAAACGAATCAAGGTCACTCACTCGACATAGCACCGTCGCAGCCCCAGCGACATCCACTACTAGCGAGCTATCAGCAATGGACACTTTATCAGCACAAATGGCGTCACTACAACGCCAAGTCTATTAACTCTCCACAGACTGTAAGCAGCGCTGTCGTTCTAGCTCATCACCCCGTCACAAGAAGCGAAACAATTCAGGATTTTGCTTTTACCACTCGCGTTTTGGTAACCAAGCCCGTAAGTGTGAGCAACCATGCAGTTTCTCCGCCGCGAAACAGGGAAAGTTTCTGACCGGCCCGTAATGGGCGACTAATGATGTCGACATAGCCCAAGTCGTCTCATCTACATAAGGTGTTGTGATTCCGAAACCCAGTTCTTACCTGATACCGGGGCGGAAGCCAGCGTCATCCCCCGTATTTCAGGTGTACCAGCTGTTTTTTGTCCACAAGCCTAAATGTGATCAATGACACGCCACCTACGATCATCGGTCGTGTAAGCTGGACCTAGGTCTTGGGAGCAGCTTTCGCCGGGTATTCACCGTTGTTGCAGTCACCTTTGCCATCATCGGCATCGACTTTCTCAGGCATTTCGACCTCTCGGTCGATGCGAAACGCCTGATGATAGTCAAAACTGCAACGAAACTCAGTGTACGTGGCATCACTTCCAATATCGCACCTATGACACCGGTCTACGCATTTCTCCAGACCTCGCCAAACTGCGTCAATCTCTTTTCCTAGTATTCCAAGCTCGTTCAACTAATGAACGCAGTTTCGCCGTAGCATCCAAAGTCACGCACCACACATGGACGAATGGCTACCCTGTCTCATGCTGTCCACGCCGACTTTCTACCGAGAAACTTAAGGTAGCTAGGGCGGAGTTCAAGCACATACTCGAAATTGAAATAATCCGCCGTTCCGACTACATTTGGTCCTCTCCCCTGCACATGGTTACCAATAAATCTGGTGACTGGCGCCTTTGCGGTGATTACCACGCACTCAATCGCCTAACCGTCCCAGATAGGTATCCCATCCCACACATGCAGGACCTTACCGCATGCCTCACAGGTAAGACAATCTTCAGCAAGATCGATCTGGTTCGCGCCTATCACCAGATGCCTGTGGAAGACATTGACATTCATAAAACAGCCGTCATCACTCCTTTCGGTTTGTTTGAATTTTCGAGGATGCCATTTGGACTGTGCAATGCCGCACAAACCCTTCAACGCCTCATGCACGACGACTCTCGGGGCCTAGACTTTGCCCACTCTTACCTTGTCGAGATTTTAGTAGCCAGTTCATCGGAACAAGAGCATCTCGACCACCTTCGAGCTCTCTTCCAGCGCTTTGGGCAACACGGTGTCATAGTCAACTCGAACATTTGCGAACTCGGCAAATCAACGGTACAATGCCCAGGCCAGCTCGTTTCATCGCATGGTATCGAAGTGCTTCCTGATAAGATTCAGGCTGTTAGGGATTTCCCAGCTCCGAGTTCGTTCAAGCATCTCAGTCGATTTCGTACTTTGGTTAGCTACTGTCGACGCTTCATTCCGCGCTGCACTCAGCTCATGCAGCCTCTGACTAACCTACTCAGAGGGAATGAACTTAAGTTCACTTTCCCTGACACATCAGAGACAGCCTTCACCGAGCTAAAAATGCTATCTCCAACATAGTTCTCCTCGCTCGTTCAGAATCGAATCCCCCCTTTCTATCACAACCAAGGCCTTAGATATCGCGGTAGGAGCCGTGCTCCAACAACACGTTGGTTGGCAATGGCAACCCCTTGGATTCTTCTCCAAGCGTCTGCAGTCAGCGGAATCCCAATACAGCACGTTCGGTGGAGAACTGCTGGCAATTTACCTAGCCATTCCTCACTTCCGGCACACAATCGAAGGCCGCTCTTCCACGGTCTACACTGACCATAATCCCCTCATCTGCGCCTTCAACTCTGCCTCCGACAAGTACTCACATCATCATCATCATTATACACATCGGCTAGAGGTGGGAAAACACCTCCGCTATTGTGCCGCAGTACATGAAGGAAATACCTACATACATATAATACAATACATAAAGGAAAAATCGATACAATAATTGCATGCCAGCTGAGCTACCAGCAACGGATAGGCATCGTTCCGGTAAGCTACCAGCCAGCTACTAGGCAAAAAGAAAAAAATTATGTTTTTAACCCTGTGAAATAAGATCGTAGATGGAGGGGGAAGCCAAAAGGGATGGGGAGAGACAAAGAAACTCACAGCACAAACACCACTGAGGTCGGCTGCTTGCCATGTCAGCAAGTGTATCCAGCTAAACGTGTTCACCATCTTTTGGACCCCAACCAGGGAGCCGTGACGCTCCAACCGATGCTAGCTCCGAAGTGAGGGACTTCATTCCCCTGGACCAAGTCATCGCTTGGCCACCTTTTCTCTTCTTCCACCCACATCCCCGGTGATCAAACAACGCATGTCGAGGGAGTCGGTTGGCTGGCATGCGTAACACGTGGCCGAGCCACCAGAGCCTGGTGCGAGAAATAACGGTGCTTAGCGGTTCAGATCCTTTTCCTGGGCCGTAAACAATGCGTAGAACGCGCTCGTTACTCACGCGGTGTTCCCACCAGATGTGAGCCAGACTGCAAAGGCTCCGATGTTCGAACGTAACTAGCCTCTTCATGTCCGCCGATCTTAGGGGCCAGGTTTCGCAACCGTACAGTAAGGTCGAACGTACCGCTGCATTGTACACTCTACCCTACAGGGCGAGACTGATGTCGCGCCGGCGCCATAAGTGGCGAAGGTTAGCAATAGCGCCCCGAGCTTTTGCTATCCGGTTCGTGATCTCGTCTTCGATCCCAAGGGCGCTGATACAACTTCCCAGGTAGTTGAATTTCTGAACGGCTTCTAGCTGATCCCCACCATGGGTCAGCGCATGAGGCGATCCCTGCCAATCTCGAAGGAACGCTTTGCACTTCGATGGTGCAAAGCAAAGTCCAAATCGGCTGACAGCCAGTGCTAATCTGTCCAGCGCGGCTTGGCACATCTGGGAGCTGTCACAGATGAGGGCAATGTCGTCTGCATACTCCAGGTTAAGAAGTCGTTCTCCTGGGAGTAGCTCCACACCTTCAAGTCATGTCCTGTAAATGCAAACTCCATGACTTCGTCAATAGCGCAGTTGAAGAGGAAAAGTGACAGCGAGCATCCTTGTCTCACACCGCTGGAGATATTAAAGGGTGGCGACAGCTTGCCGTAAGCCCTCACTCTGTCCGTGCTACGCGCATATAATGCTTGGATAATATTTACATATTTCTCGGACGCACCTTTCCTGAGTAGACGATTCCAAAGGGCACATCGATCAACCGAATCGAAGGCACCTTTGATGTCGAGGAATACGACTAGGGTGGGCCGCCAATATGTGTGACGGTGCTCCAACAACTGACGCAAAGTGAAGATGTGGTCGATGCAACCACGACCACGATGAAACCCGGCTTGCTCCTCACGAATCTGGCTTTCACGAGCGCCAGTCAGTCTGTGAAGGATTATGGAGGCGAGTAATTTGGAGGCGATGGAGATCAGACTGATTCCTCTATGGTTGCCGCATTCCGAGCGCGAGCCGCCTTTGAAGATGGGAACAATAACGGAGCGGCTCCAGTCGGTTGGGACCGTCTCCTGCTCCCACAGTTTCACTAGTAATTCATGCAAAGCATCAACAAGAGCAGAGCCTCCGAATTTGAAGAGGGCTGGATTAAGATCATCTGGTCCCGAGGCTTTGTTCAACTTCAACAGTCCGATCTCACGTTCGACTTCTGATCGAGAGGGTGGATCCAAAGGGACAGCCCACGGAGCAGGGCGATCAGTGACCGGCGAATCGGACAATTCTAGCCGATTAAATTGCTTTTCAAAATGCTCAGCACAACGCTCCAAACGTTTTGACAAATTGTGGATAGGCTGTTCACTCTCGTCACAAATTGTTTCACTAACACCAGGTCTCCTGCTGCCCGTTTCCCGTATCAGATGGAATAACTTACGATGGTTGCCAAGGGCGGCGGCCACTTCCATCTCTGACGCACGATGAGACCATCAAGATTCGCGGTCTCTCTTCAGGCTAGCGCGGTGTTTTGCCCGGAGCTCTTTGCGAGTTTCATTGTGCTCGCTTCCAGCCGGGATATGCCGGCGAGCGTCGATAAGTTCCAGAGACCGAGAAGAGACCCAATGCCCATGTTGACTTTTAGACATACCACATGAGGATTTTCCTGCTGCTAGTAAGGTCTGGCGAATATGTGACCAGTGACCATCAATTGTCTCCAGTAAGCGAGTACTCAACTAGCATGTCAGCGTACTTCAATACGCATTCAGAACAGCTGGCTTTGTCAGTTGGCTGGTGTTAATGCGCTCACAGCGTCGTCGTGGGTGTCCGCCAAAGCGCATCCGCATGTCAGCACATACAAGTGCATGATCGGTGTCCACACATGTGCTCCAAATCGAGCGACAATTCTGGATGCAGCCTCTCCAGCGGTAACTAATAGCAATGTGATCGATCTGAGTCCAAGGCTGGTCCGAGGCTGGTGGGCGCCAAGTCACCCACCGGCGTGTGCTGTGTCGGAAATTAGTGCTCGCAAGAAATAAGCGAGCATCTTCACACAAATGAATTAACCGTTCACCGTTATCATTACGGGAGCCTACACCGTGCTGACCGCCCAGATGCATTTCATAATTGGACAACTTTCCAACTTGTGCGTTCATATCCCCCGCCATCACAACAGTGTCCGTGCTTCTTCTGTGGCGAAGGAGCTGAGTCAGTTAGCGGTAGAAGTCGTTCTCTACCGAATCATCGCTACAGTTTGTGGGCGCGTAGGCAGCGGCGATGAATAGACACCTATTAGTCCCGCGCGACTTCGAAGCTTTAAACGAGCCAGCCAATCGGACCGCACACATCCGGCTACTGATTGGAATCCAGTCAAGCAGAGCAGCTTCAGCCCGAGGGCTCAGGGCAATGCCAACACCAGCTTGGCCGGTGCTCGAAGCCGCATCGTCACCGGATAGGCGCAAGGAGAAAATACTGCTTGCGTCACCTGAAGGGGATCGCAGAGTGAGCACAGAGCTCGAGTCTTGCAGGCGGGTCTCCGATAAGCAGCAGATATCGATCGAGAGGGTCTCCAATGTTCGGGCAAGTGCTGCCTGTTGACCGATCTGTAGTAGTGTGCGTACATTAAGGCATGCCAATCTGAAGGAAGATCGAGGGCTCCAAATGGAAGCCGATGAACTGGAATGGACCGTTTGGTTGGACATGGGCTTATCGACAGGAGAGGAGTGACGCTCCGCGTTCACATGTGATTTGAAGCTAGAAGATAAAAGCCCAGCAAAGCATGTTGGGGGAGGGCCAATAATCGGGGGGTTGAAAACTTGGGGGATATAAGTGAAGTTGGAAGGGGACGGTAAGAGTGAAAAAGCGTAAGATGGGGAATAAAAAGACGGGAAGGCTTGAGCAGTAGCATCCAATCTCGTATCCACCCTGCTCGATGCAGCAGGTAGGGCACCGTTGATTACCCTCTGCGGTGGCCAGAGCATCAGCAATTTGTTTGAGGTAATACTCACCACGGGAAACAAGTCACCTAGAATTGTCACACAGTTCACTGCTAACATACGTCACGTCTCAGGTGTCAAGAATCCCGTCGCTGACACGCTCACGCATCAACCTCACTCTCCAGTGTTTGCCTACTGTCGCTCTTGTCGCCATGGCATCGGTTCAGACTCAAGATGAAGACATACGTCTCACACTGCAGTCCGCTTCGTTGCATGCGCAACCTATTCCTCTCCAAACCACAGGAGGCCCAAGACTCCTGGTGCTCGTCTCCTTCAGACGCGCAATCTTTGACCCACTGCGCTCACTATCACATCCCGGTATCCGTGAATCCTTGAAACTGGTTGCCGAACGTTTCGTTTGGCTACGCGTAAACAAAGATGTTGGTACCTGGGCTCGCGTCTAACATTAATGCCTGCGCTCCAAAATACAATGTCACACCCTCAGTCCACTTGGCTCATTTGCCGACCCGGACTTTAGGTTCTCGCATGCACACTTCGACCTAGTACGTCATTTGCATCCTTCACGCGGAATTGTGTACATGCTTAGATGTGTCGACCGCTTCACCAGACGGCCAGAAGCCATTCTCGCAACAGACTGCACAAATGAGACTGTTATCCGGGCCTTCTTGGACCGGTGGGTTTCGCACTACAGATGCCTATCCACCATTACAACTGACCGTGGAAGGCCATTGACATTTTCACAATTCAATACGTTCTGCAACTTTTTAGGCTGCCGCCGCATGCATATCACAGCGTATTACCCAACAGTCAACGGTTTAGTGGAACGCTTCCATAGACAGCTAAAGGCCTCGCTCTGCGCCTCCTCCGACCCTATTTGGAGCGAAAGCGTTTCGCTCGTTATCTTAGGTATTCGCAGCAGCATCAAAGCTGACTTGCAATGTTCACCAGCAGAGCTGGTTTACGTCACAACGTTAAAGTTGTCAGAAGAATTCGTTTCGCCCACCCCCGCCGCATCGCCGAGCATGCCTCCGCCCAACTTTGCGTCCTCCCTAAAAGCATGCGTTCACTAAGCACGACTCCGCCCCGTGAGCAGAGCATAGATGTGCAAATGCACAGCGGACTCTCTATCTGCACTCACGTCTTCCTCCGCAGCGACACAATGCGGCGCCTCCTACGCTGGCTCTTTCAGTGTCTTGAAACGGACTCCGAAACATTTCACATCAGACCAGAATGGTCACCGAACAACGGTGTTCATTGACCGCCTCAAAGTGGCTTTCTTTGATGAACCACTTACAACCCATCTTGATGCTATCACACAAGCACCTGCACCTGCAGCGACTTTCCGAGCACTGGATATCCCGAAACCCTCCGTTCCGTTTGAGCCACAGCCTATCTTGCCTTAACCTTAGGCAACCGACGGACGCGGCAGACAGGTCAAACTTTCGGTCCGTGTTGCAGATTTTGTAAACGTTTGCTATTTCCATTAATACGCTTTTCTCGCCTTTAGTGGCAACGTAGTCTCACCCCCAAACTTCTTGCGAAATCGAAAATAACCCCAAATATTTTGAAACCTAAAAGGTGCATTTACTTTTGTCATGCATGTCATGTTTCCTCTCCGACGTCAAGCCACTTCCCCTGACTATGGCCCACCCCACTGTGTCCTAGCTTCCAGAATCTTAACCGCCGAAACTACCAAGACAACCCTCGAGGGCTTACCAACCGGCTCAACGCAACTCTCGATTAACTCCCTAGCCGGCCCAAGTCTCCTTCCTTATCAGAGGTACAGTCACACTCGACCGCAGACGGCCATGAATGAATTGGTCTTCAAACGCCTGGCTACGCGTTGCCAACGAGGACGTCTGGATTTCTTCATGGGACGAGGAGCATGTATTGGAGTGCGGTGGGGGAGTGATAACTCCCAAGTGCAACATCGGGACTGCAAGGGAGGAAATGTCTTGTCAACCATTTTTCTGGACTATCCAATATTTTTGTAGTCCAACTAGCCTTCTCCGACGGTCCACCGAGGATGCACTATCACAATCAATACCTAATAACAAAACCCTGGACCCAGCGAACTTTGCTACACACCTCATCCTGGAAGCCGATATTCAAGCCAATGCAACTATTCACACCGATCCTCACCTTCCGTTTTCCCCCATTAACAGCTCCATGGAAGACTTCCATGTTTCAGACATCTAGTGGGAGGCGATTGTAGTGTATTGGAAAACACTGTCTTTCAATATTTTGCAACATTAGCTCTAGCCGTTGTTTTAATCTGCAAAATGTCCACTAGTTTTACTGATGTACTTCCGTTGACACAAATTGTTTTGGTGAGTATCTTGTTGCCCCGTTTCTCGCTCTGGTTGATTCGCTCTCTATTTTTGTAGCCTGCACAATATACGTTGGGTTCAGTTGCCTCCAACTTCCATGCTGTCCTGTATTTGACACGTCTCTCACGTGTCATTAACTACCGACTATTATCCTATGAGTCACCCAACAAATTCATGATTTCGGAGAGATTGGTGGACGATCGGTTGATTTCTTTATTTGGCATTATTTTGCTTTTGACACAAAGGTTTCCTCAGGCCACGTGGATTTGTACATTGTTGGTGTGGCATTAGAATATGGGTGAGAGAGGTACTCGCAACAACTAAGTCAACATAGTCTTATCGACCGATGGAAAGGCCCAATCAATTGGTCAGTCAGAATGGGGCTGTTTCCTGTATTTCACTGTCCGTCATTTCGTCAATTATCGCCTTGTTGCAGTTGAGGATGATGATGTTACATTTTGCTATCCTCCCTGACCAGCGTCGATATGCTGGTCAGACCGGCCAATGTAAGATTGCTCTCCCCGCAGTCGAGAGTAGTATCACCATCATTATATTCACGCAGTTATCAGCTTTAGCGGTTTCGATTGCCTCTGCAATTAACCTCTGTGGCTTCGCTCTTAAACCATTCCTAAAGATTTCGACGTTATCCACGTCGATCTAGCGCATGCACCGCTACCACAGCGTCTCTTAACGGAGCTCTGTATTCAAATTCAATCCTCGGCGGTCGCAAAATGCGCCTGTTATTTTCTAAGGTCCGTGTCCGTACGTCTCAACGCTTAACCAATACATATGTGTGCACTGACTTTGCAGTGGATTTTGTACAGTCTCTCGTCCCATCTGTGGGAAGGGGGTCCTTTAGGCCCACCTGCTTTGAACATAAGGTTTGGCCACGCTGGTAGATCACCCTTTTACCCTCCTTGATCAATACCAACTGACTGGCGTCCAAGCTTCCTTCTTTCTAAGGAATTTCCACCGTTTCTGCACACTGCATTGTAGATCTTGCCTGCGGGTTTAGCAGCTTTTGCAGCTGGCGTTTCACTAGACACCACGGATAACCACTGTCTGGTAGTTTGCTCATCGCCTCTCCCCGTGCAGCCCCTCTAACTTCTTCCGTTATGCACAGGGTCTGTGTCTTTTGGAGCAGCGATGAGGCCATTCCTAAGTAAACGTGCTTTGGATGACCTGTGATACAATGGAGTATCCCATTGTTATCTGTTGGCAAAAGGTAGATTGTTGCATTCAAATTTCCTCCATTTCTATGAACTAGGAAATCAAGGAATGATATCGTATCACTACACGACTCCGAGTCCCTAAAGAAGTATAATGCTTTCGTCAATGGAATTTAGATAGTTTAGCAAATTCTCCTTCTGATCCCTTTTTATTATCACGAAAGCGACATGTGCGGAGTGTCACCAAACTTTCAGCAAGTTACCGGAGTCTACTAGGGCTTGTTCCCGAAGTCATGCATGTACAACTTCGCAAGTGATAATGGCTAGCTCATGGCGAAACCTTGCTTTTGGGTGTACAGCTTCGACTAGAAAAGCAAATAGGACATGCTTAGACACGATGCCATACCCTGTACGATTTAAGCAACTATAAAGCTTTTTCTCCCACTCAGTGGGATGTTTTCGTTTAGGCAGCGTCTTGCTAACTCTAGCGCTTCCCCTTTGGGTACTTTGGTAAAAAGCGAAGTGACATCAAAGCTTACCATTAGTTCATCCGGCTCAATGATGAGCACTGCTATCTTTTGGGTAAACTCATACGAGTACTTCAATAACGTGTTTGTCCGTCCTGTTAGGGGCTGCAATACTTCCACTAAATATCTCTGGAGTTCGTGAGCCGGAGAGCCTATACCGTCGACTATAGTTCGCATGCGCTCGTCAGGCTTATGTATCTTGGGTAGCCCATAAAGCGTACGAGGCAGAGTCAAGTTCGGATAGAGAATAATCCATGTACCTATCCCTAAAGCGACCTTTCTGACTCTGGAATTGTTTCCAACCTGTTTTATTCCTATTCATCACAGTCGTTACGGTTTTATTCGCAATTGGTTTGTACGGTCCTAACTCCGAATGCTGTCTCATATTTTCCAAATAATCTGAGTTATTCATCACCACCATTGTTTTTCCTTTATCAGCCTTTGTAACTACGATGCTATGGTATTTGTTCAAGGCGTTCAACGCAATGCTTCCAACTTGTGCAAGATTGGGTTCCCACAGTTTTTGAAAGTTCATAGTATTCGCTAGCTGTGTACGGATATTCTTAACTCTCACCTCTGGTAACTTCATCACCACGCTTCCAGTGCTAGGAATTACCTACTGTGCGCATATCTTAGGCTTGTTGATAGTAAAGCTCAAATCCTTCTTCAAGTAGCTACGTTCGTAGCTATGTTTCGTACAAAACGCTATCTGAAAAGTTAACTACATTAACGTAGTTACTACTAGATCTAGGCTTACCATTGAGGTCAGTAGCTTTACGATGCGTAGAGAGCACAAGTTCGAACTTACGATTTTGTCTTTCCTTTAAATCTTGTCCTCGTTTAGACACAACTTCGGGAGCTTTGTTGAAATATCTTTCACAGTCTGACTGCCTTATTGAGACTTTCACATCAAGGCTCAGTTTGTAATTTCGACAGCCGGAACGGCCACTTGTTTTTTGATGTGGTGACCCTGGTTATCGATTAAAACTACATTAACATCGAAAGAGTGAGAGACCGTCCCCTTCTTCTGTTCTATCTTGTTCCAAAACATACCTAGGGCACAATTAACAGATTTACGCCGATTCAAAGCAGGGAACACTATATGGATTTAGGAAAGTATACGCACAAATTGGGATCAGTTACGCACCCATCAACACGCGACGCACTTAAGCATGCCACCCTGTCAATGAACAATAAGGAATGAAATTATACGTGTTAAAAAGCGTTGTTTTCAAGCCACGTTGAATAGTTGGTGGGGATACCGAACTCATACTAATGATTATGATAATAATAATAATAATATTACGAAGTCAAAGTCGAGTAGGTGGCCATTCTGTGGGTGAGTCCAAGTAATAATATCGTTCCACACGGTGGGGACTGTATGCTTATGATCGTCACGCAGTGAGTGGTGCACAGTAAGAGCAGTCGGGTCACCGTTCTCTTTGACTGAACCAATACCATGCGGCAGATTACGTAGGTCCGCACCGCGGCGTCACGTCAAAGGTGCGCGTTGAAGGCACCCATTGGGAATAGCCGGTCACTGATCATCACAGACGGCATCACGGAGGAGGATTGAGAGTATAAGTGATAATTCGAGTCGTCAGGATATCACGTGGTGGAACCATGCGTGCAAATAAAAGTGGCGAACTTACTCCGTCAGAAGCGCATTTGAAGTTGCATCAGTTTTGTGCTGGTCGCATCGGTTGGTACAGCAGGTGGCGTTCAGGGGATCGAGTGGTGCAAAGCCGACGCCATGTTCACATAGTACTGTGGTGGCGTTTCCCATTCAGTAAAATGTGTAGTCAACACCATCCTTGTGCTGATTGCCTCGGTCTGCCAGCCGAGTCCCCCAAAGTTCTATGGTGAATTTTGTATTTCATTGCTCGAGGTCTCATTCATATTCCGGTCCAGCAAACGGCGCACATTCCATCATCCGAGCTTGGGTACTTTCATCAGAGGCATACGATTGTGCCCAGCAGTCGTCTGGGTGGAGAGTGAAAACTTGGGTGGAGGTAGGGGTAATGGTTGGGCTGGTAGGGTGGGACTAGTGGCAGGGGTCTGAGAGGGAAGAATGTGGAGTAGAAGGGTAAGAAAGAAAAAAGCGGGTTCCAGTTGTAGCTTATTTTTGCATATGCAGTAGATAAGGAGTTCCATTTTTCTTCATTTAGTGATGTCCGACGTAGCATGTAATCATTTGTAGTTGTACGATTCATGGTTTATGTCTCAACTGAACAGAAGAATGTCTCTGGTCCTCAACAACAGTCTTTGATACAATGTACCATTAAAGATCCGAGGGAAATGTGATATGAGTTAGTCGACTCATACGCGTATGCCCTTTTTCTCCACTATGAGAAAAGTGTAACCATTCTCCCCACAACAGTCACCACGAAGATGCATCCAGGACATGCGTCCACTGTAGCCGATTACTTATCTGTTGGTATCACCTTGCCCCAAACCCAGAGGGCGCATGTTTCCAGCTTTGCTTGTCACGGTAACTGCAAACGGTTACATGGACCATGAAACGCTTGTGATGCATCACCCACACCCCCAGATCAAGTGTAAACTCGAAGCAATAGGGCTGGGAGCTACTATAATAGAACACGATTAAACCAGCCACAGTAATAAAGCGCACTATCTAGTAACACTATTCCACAAGAACATTTATTTTTTATAAAAGTAATGTCAATGTCCCTATCTTATAGCATACATTCCATCAATAGTAGAAATGTATTCTGCTGTCACCCTGCACGTCAGGTTACATTGTTGTAAGCTAATGACTAAATTCAGTAATACCCAGTCTAGATCGTGCGAGTTATATGTAAATGTACTGAAGCACAACATATGCACTATGCATGTAAGTGGCAAATACGTTGAAAACATCATGTGACACTCGTCCCTAACCACTAAGTACGGCTTGGCACTGGAAAATGAGGACTTCACCGAGATCATCGCTTGGATGATCCAGTGCCCTCCAGCAGAAGAAACCAGCAAACGTCACCCATCATGCAATACGTGTACTGCCACTGTAGCACTGCTTCACGAATGAAATGTCTTGCTGAATGCTCTCCTCATTTTCATCGCTAACAGCTCCTAATTTCTCAAGGAAAAAGTCAAGGTGATTATGTAGAAAATGAATCTTGTGTGACATTCGCACACCACCAGCCTGGTAGCCTGCAATGGGCTTCTATAATGTCTTTGTAATTCGTTGCCTTTCTTCTACCCAGAAATCCCGTACGCACTGCACTGAATGATCAACACACTTATAACTAAAATGAGGTAAAATGGAATATTAGTCTCAATAAGTATCCCTTCTTTGAACTGCTCGTCACTGATCTTCGAAAACATTTGTTTCAGATACTGAAATGCAAACTAGCTCTCCAGAGAGCTTTGATGAAGTTTTAATCAAACCAAACTTCATGCGCAGGGGGTGGTAAATAGTTATGATCAAGTTGCACAAGCTGTATATACAGTACACTCATTTCCATACAACATATCTGTCCTCTCTGGCCACTTTTTGGTTGTGTAGTGATGTTGAGTTGCCCTACGGCCCCATTAGCCCAAGAAACAGCAAAAATTTTGAAACCTGCTTGTATACCAATTAGGAGTTCTATGACATTGAAGTAGCAGAAATGTTTCAACAGTAATTATCGTAGTTCAATGCAGCGAATATTTTTCCCTGCTTGCATAAGTCTCCTTTATATTGGTGTCATGCAACCGAGACACAAGTACGACTTTCTATAGTGAGGCAATATAGCTTTAAGACTACTCTTGGACGAGTCAATGAACAAACGTCATTTGTTACTGTTATTCCTCCCGCCAAGCTCCTTTATCAGTCATTCCATGTGGGAACAATAAAAAATGTTTCTCTCGTGTCAAAGAAACCGGACAATTTAACACCACTTCTATATATAGGAACCTTTGTGTCTGCTGCAAGTAGGTGCCACATCTGCAGCCGGGAAGCCAGCAAATCGGCCTTGTCTTTAACCAAGCCTATCTCATGTACCAAGTCATTCACTTCTATTTGTTGATATCATCAGCTTCAAAGTTTTCACAGATGACAGAATCAGGTGAAGTTGACGATGCGGAATCACTACTCATCATCAGTGACATGTTCAGTGGAGGCACTGGGATATGGACCAGGTCGATAGTTGATGGAAGATCGGGGTAATGAATTTTGCCTTTGTTTCGGTTGGATAATCCAATGACACTAGTTAGGCAGAAGTAGCAGTCTGTCGCGTGATCAATTCGCCCCCCTCCACACCATGGGGACTGCAAAGGGCACCTTGCCTTTTCCTTTTTGCCACTGAGTCAGATGAATATTGCACAACACAAACAATAGTTGGCGCCCACTTCTTATCACGATCACAAACTTTTATCTAGAAATATGCGTGATACGCAGACTTCTATCATGAAGAATTGAGTCTGCGCTGCGAATTTGTAGTAAGCCATGGGGGATAACATTTCCAAGATCACTCCTTTTATACCCTTACAGGGAGCCAATAGACCAATCACAGGCGAGCATTCGATGCATGAAACGCACTGCTTGGCTGAAATTAAAATTAAAATTAAAGAATATCGATGTGACAGAAACACTTTTTGAATGTCTGTAATCAGCCCCTTGGAACTACTAGCGACACCTTATCTCATTTTAGTTTAAAAAATGATGTTGAACAATGTGATGGTACGGTTTCGGATTTCGTAGGCTATAGTGCAAAACAGTTACCCCACAGTAGCTTGTAAGGAACTACCACAACCACTTAGTAAAAGAGAAACCAAATTAAGGTGTGTCTGACTGACACCTCATGGTTAGCTGGATGTCCCTCTTACAGCTGCGAAAATGGTATCGAACCTGGGGTAGATGTATGAACAGACCAATTACGCGTGGCAGCTGGTGTTACAGTACTGTAAGCGGAATGAGAAGGAAATAGGTAAAAGAAACGGCATCGGTTGTATAAGCGAAATTCCACGATCATGCTTTGTATCATGTTACAATAGACGGGCTCTTAACAGTTACAGTAAATCTGGCATGCATACACTATTATTCATACATCGCCTACATAGCCAATACTCCTCGCACTCACACTTCCCGCTTCAAAAGAGCACCATCATCTAAGCTTCTTATATGTACCTTGAACTCAGCTCGCAGTTTTACCGTATTATGACGAAATGGTTCAGATTTTGTGAGTGATGAATGAGGGGTGTGGGCATAACACTGACTAAAATCTTCTTAATTGCGCCATGGAGAATGCGTTTGTCGCCAATTTTACGCCCAAAATGCGAAGTTCAAACTGCGTACGGCTTTCGGAAGCACGGAAAGCACGGAAACATGTAACCTTGGAGCTTGATCCAGCTTGCAAGTAGCATCCTGTAAAGACGACGGATAAGGATCCTTCAAATTGACTGGGAACGTGGGTAGGTTGCAAAAGCTCGTTAACTGGAAATGGACAATGCTACTGGGAATAGCTGTGGGCACACTGACAAGAGAAAGTATAGTGTTATTGAAACAATAACTGAGGAAAATGGTTGATCCATTTTCAGTCCTGGAAACTAGTATGATACGTGACTAATTTGGAGAGCCGTTCAGTAAGCCTGTTGCGACGCTGTCGCTTGCTGAATAATTTGAGCCGACTTAGGCAGTTTATGTCAAACACCCCTCTTTGGAAGAGTTTCGTTATGAGTTTGCTATGTGAAACGAAATACGGCCATGGGATCAGGGGGCATGCCTTCCCCTTTGCTGAACGATGAGAATAATTTAATACCAACAGCACTTTTTCTATTCACCACGATTTGGGACAATAAGTTGGTGCACCCATACTGACGACTGTCAGCTGTCGTACATATCATCAAAAAAGTTCAGCTGACATGCTGCGAATATTATCCAGGCATTAGTTTCACTTCTATTGCTTACGAACTTCTCGACGTGAGAGCCGAATCACTAAATGCCAGGCTAACTTCTGCTTGCGTCGTGATTGCATCCAACACATATTTACTCATCTTTAAGTGATAGTAGAGGGCACGTTTACAGACGACCGACTATGGGGTCTTCTTTGAGCAGAAATCCGCCTTCGACTCTGTTAATCGAAATAACTCGTGACACTCTCTGCCCGTGAAGTGGATGCCTGCTAAACTCTTGCTTTTCTGAATTTTCTCTACCGCATGTCCAGAGGCCGAGTAAGGATTTACGCGAGACTGTGTCCATAGTTCGCCATGACAAGCGGGGTAAGCCAGGATTTATATATCCTGTCCACTTCAGTATTGTAATCTAACTGCTCTTGCGTGATTGTTATTTCTTTCGTTTATAAGTAAGCCCCGTGTGGCATTCCAGAAGCTCAACTATCTATAGGGACGGCGGGATAAAAGCGACGCAGTGTAAGCAGGATAAATTATGCTACAATAAGGACGGTGTTGCTTTATGAAGTAAAACTTGGCCAGCTCGCAGTGAAGACATTAAATGCGTGGAAGTGTTTAATCTCCGGTGCTTGCGAAGTATTGCGCACATCTGGCGAGAACGCCGGGTGATAAGTGCTGACTTCCTCCCGTTGGTTTTTCGTAAGTGGCTATTTGGGGCCTCACTTGAGTGTTCTCTGAATTTTAACTGCTTAAGTTGGCTAGATCAATATCCTGCATAGGCTCGTTGGCTCACTTCCTCGGCGTGCATTATGCGCCGTGGCTGCACCAAGTTTGTTGAAACCGCGAAGGGCCAGTCCAAGTCGTGGCATAGAGGTATGAAGAAATTGACTGAGACTTGTTCGGGCTAGTTCGTGCTGCATTCGTGGATAAGGGCCCCAGAATGTTCCACACTAGTGCTTGGAAAATCCACCATACACGGCGCATTGGCGTAGTCAGGGACGTTACTGCTCTGAGTTTCTTGCATCTATGTATAATTTTCCATCCCGATTAATTCTGTGAATTGCTGTCCCTACTACGTTATCTCCGTATTCCTGTTGCCCTCAACCCTTTTTCATGCCTTTTGATATATAGTGATTCGTGCAACGTACGTAGTGATAACTGGATCCACCACACTTCCGTGCATGAAAATGAGCTAATGTACCATATATATATATATATATATATATATATATATATATATATATATACTGAACCATTTTTATGTAATGGGACCGTCAAACGTTTCAGTCTTCGGTGTGCCTATTATTTCTTACTTAAATCGAACGGATGATGTACTTTTATGGAAAGAAGTCGAATAACATGGCGGCACAACAATTTGGTTAGATTTGCGTAATCCAAGCTTGTTTGAGGGAATACTAAGCGGGAACTCGAAGACTTTCATCCACACGCACTGCACTGACGCTTTGTGTGTTCGGCAAATAATAGCGTGAATATCGGCCGACATGTTAAGGAGGGCCCAATGTAGAACAAAGAGCAGCTTCGACTTTTATTTTAAGATTGACACGTTAAATCACCAGGCCATTTCACTGCTGGGGTAGAATTTGTTTCCAAAGTTCGGTTCTGCCGCTTACCAATTAAGTCGATAATTCTGTGTGTTGATAGGTTTCTAGCATTTCGGAATGCCAGTGGTTCGGCTTATTCGTTTGTGCTCTTAGTGTGATAATTTATTAGCACACGTTTTACCACCGTGCGAGGTGGTGAAACGATATTTCTAGCGCTTGTGTGCAACGCGTGAATCCGTATGCTCGAGATTCGACTAACTGAACTCTCGCTGTATTTTCCAATATAAACTTTCACCATCAGTCAAATTAGCACATCTTAGCCTATCTCACTGATGCGAACCACAGGCGTGTTACAAGAGCTAATTTAGGATACTAGGAGAGATCATAGTGCATCATTTACATTGATCTTGTCAAGAGTTGTACTGACGGTTACACCCCATTTGGTGCTTCCATTACAGTTAACCCCAGAGCTAAAAGCGAACAATTTGTGTGGGTTTGTTAATACTATCTCCACCGGTTCATTAGGAGACCGCAAAACTCCTACAAGTTAAACCTGGTCTGTGCATTTTACTAAGCTTGACTGTCGGTAATTTACTATACTTAGAAGAAGCCTAAGTATGAAGCATTTATTATATTTTGTGGTCACAAATTGTTTGAATAGCAGAAAACAAAAAGGAGAGCTGAAGTAATTCATCTCACCGTACAATGGTATTTTTGCAACCAAAAATATAATGAGAGAGCGGAAGAGATCATTTGACTTCCCCTGGTTCTATAAAGCGCACTTAATCATGCAGTTCATCAGATACATGTTAATCTCACCCTGGAAGTAGAACCGGTTAGTAGCGGGATCCAAACAACAGATGAAGGCCAGGAATGCTCTGCTGGAAGGCAGTACACGCCAGAAAAAGGTAGTGGCCTCTAAGCAAAGGATGGTTATGCAGGCCGCTTCCAAGGAACCGCAGGTTGCAAAGCTTCCGTAGCCGTCCTGTTTTCTAATATTTGTAAAACGCTAGATGAATATGGACTATAGTTCTGAACTAGTGACTAGGCAAGTCGTATATCACCCGAAACATATGCCCGATCAGGTCACGCCATACACAACAGCCTCTAGTCGTGTTCGTGATTCGCCGAGAAAAGTCCACCTGCAACTGCTGTTCATAGGCTTCTTTCACAACACAAAATATCCGAGCTTCTGTCGCCTAAGCATCGATTGACAAAATGGCACGACGCTGTCACATCGATCTCATCTGACGGGGTCTGAGTTTCATGTTTACATAACTCAGGTCCCAGGAGTCGAAATCACAAGGCGAACGA
Organism: Dicrocoelium dendriticum; assembly: GCA_944474145.2. Lineage (NCBI taxonomy): Eukaryota > Metazoa > Platyhelminthes > Trematoda > Plagiorchiida > Dicrocoeliidae > Dicrocoelium > Dicrocoelium dendriticum. Next base: position 49,995,829 of record OX104070.1, on the reverse strand, counting down.
TCAGAGTACCCTAGATTTCGAATAAAATGGTCCAAATAGGAGGCAGTAAAAGTCGTGAGCACTTATGTCCAAGGGAGCACGGATATCACATTAAGTAAAATTACAAGGAAACTGCCATCAGTGGAGTTTAGCGTGTAGGATCATGACCGTAAACCCAAACCTACAAATTTATTAAAAATAACTTGTCACCCAAATTTATTGCACTGTGGTGAACCCCGATTGATTGCATAGTTAGGAATCCACCGTCTGTGTATAGAGCCTATTACTGCCTGCAAATTGGCAAAAATATTACAGGATGCGCGCCCTTCCAAATTTCAATTATAGTGATCAACATGGGAAAAGAAAGAGCTCTACAGGTTAGCGAAGGCAAGATCACGTAAAAAGGCTCCTTTGATACGATTCTCTAGAGATTCCAGCTTATTACTGTCAAACAAATGAAAATCATGATTTAGAACAGAGGCGGTTCGTACGTGAAACGCCCATGCGATAATTAGATACGCCATCGTTAAGCGTAACATATCGCACCCAGTTTAAGGAAATATGGTCCAAGAATATTGAAACCTGCAATCAAAAATTACCAAAAACGTAGAACAGTGGGGGTTTTCAGCCATTTCGTCAAAACAGCTAGAAGAAATAACTTGCGATATGAACACTTCGATTGTTCTCATCAGTTGCAAACGCAATACAATGAACGATGATTTATAACGGGTAAAAAAGCAAGTGCCTGACATGTCCCGTAGGGTGACAAAAAAAGATAGCGAAGAGATAATGGAGTCGTCAGTTCGGGCGCTTACAGATGTAACTGCACTGTCGTATAAAGGGAGCTGGAATTGAGAATGTACGCACAAAAAGCAACAGGGGAGTGGTTATTGTTCATATCATAGGCAGAATACATGCAGAGCTATACACATAGAAAAATTGCCACTCTAATCATAATGTCACCATGAAAACCAAAATAACCTAATTGTTTGTCGCAATAATTTCTGGCATATAACACAGGTTGATAAGCCCTATTTAACAACGCCTCACTAATTGCCAAAATTTTTGAATTGTTGTTGCGCAATAACACCACGAACGCGGTCTTCGGGTTCACATGTTGTCGTGTTACCAAGAGATGCTTGGCGATAGAGAATGCTGGGCTCCGGTTCATCATCGGATCCACTTCGTTTTGTTGCGTCATCAGTTGTCCCAACCATCTTGACACGTGTTCAGACACACTCTAAACCAACGGACGGTCAGTTCTGCTTCGGTAAATGCCACCGTAAATGCAGATGAACTGGTAAACGACATGAGTGGCATAACTGCCTGATGAGTTACATTGACGGCCATGAACAACAAGGCTTCCTGTGGTAAGCATGAGACGCAAATGGGCGGCTCAGTAAGTGCGCATAAGAGAGGACATAAGCATAAGTCTCTTTGGGATACAAAAAATTAACGTGCATTAAAACTGCAGTTAACACGGGTATTTCTCCTTGGGAGATCTGTTGTGGATCTAAATGAACCTATCGGAATACACATTAGAAACCAAGGACCTGTACAGAAAAACTCCTACATCTTTCGAGAGTTCTAGGCTACAAATTCGTCTGGCTGCGTAAAAGAGCGTTTCCAAAAGGCTCTGTCTGTAGGCCACCAGAGCAAAGCTGGAAAAGTGCAGCTACTGCCCACTCCAAGTAACTTTACGATGAACTGTGCGCTGCGGTGTACCGTCGGCCCGTTTCTTAATGAGTTTATCCTAAAAACGGCAGACTACTGTGTTGCTCCAACTCATGGGACACCGATAGATTCAGATGCATTGAATTCAGAACTGTCAACAGCCGCGTAAAATGTTCGCTGCTGGTGAAGACTACGATGCCATCCACCTGCCGCTTGTACAATTTAGCTTCATCAATGATGACAGTAACTTCCCTTTCTATCAAGCCAATAAATATGTCTGCTACTACTGGTCCCAGAGGGTTTCCCATGGTGACGCCGTCGATCTGTTTCTAAGCAGGCCCCTAAAACGCGAACCCTATATTTTCCGGACATATTAGAATCAGATTCCTCAAATATTCCAGGGGCAGGCCAACAGACATCTTTTTGTCTCTTGACAAAATCACACAAATTGTCCACCGTCTCACATAGAGGCACGTTTGTAAATAGGGAGTCTACGTCTATGGAGTATATGTGCTCCGCAACCAGCGATGAGTGTGCCAGTGTCTTACAATGAACAATGAACAATGATATATTACAGGTAAAAAAGCGATTGCTTTACAAGTCCCGTAGGATGGTTGAAGTGAAAGTAAACATCAGTGTAAATCGTCAGTTTAAGCTTCTAGTGAATTCAAGGAGCTTAAACTGACGATTTACACTGATGTTTACTTTCACTTCGAAGGAATCCTTTAGACAATACATAGCCAGGAGTTTGCGTACTGACCGCAATATTTTCGCTATTCATCGTGCAACATTGTGATACGGCGAGTTGTTCATACACATACTCGGGCGTACAGGGTTACCTGCCTTGTATAACTTGGGAGGGCCCCTCACTCTGGGTGTCTGCGTGCCCGTCGGTTTTAACCGCCTGTATTACGGCTCATTGATTTAACCATGTAGTAAGAGAAGCTGCAGTTTTCTTGTAACTTACTTCTCGACCAAGATATTGTTTTCTGTGGTCTTGTCTAGATGGAACCTCCGTCTGTCCCCCAAAATAGACTCCATCATTTAAATGTAGTCAGGCCGGTTAGTTATCACCATGCCTGGTCCTTTATCCGACTTCAGAAACAGTATGTGCATCATTTGTTTCAATCCTTTGATCGCCATATAATGTTCGTATTGTAGACAGTATTTCTGGCTTATCGGTGTGTTCAAGTATTGGTTCGCAATATCTACCAATTTTGTCCGGAACCAACCCGCATCTTTCATTGATCTTGGCGTGAGGTTAATGAGCTGTTTAGTTTGTTGGTCTAACTGGGCCTGTGTGTTGAGCTTGTCAAATGCTCTTGGCGGCAACGGGTATTTCATTCCAAGTGAGAGAGCTTCAAATTGTGTAGGGATGAACTGAACAAATGATAGATGCATTAAGCACTCAGAAGGGAAAGTAGCATTTATAGCTTATGCAATGGAACCCTACAGATTGCGGATGGTCTTCGTTCTCGTGCGACAGATAATGTCAGCGAGAAAGGCCTCAAATTTCAACCAGCAGACCAACGACCCTTCTTTGAGCATGCATAAGAACCGTCTCTGTGCCTCGAGAAATTTTCCTTCTCGTTCAAGGCAGGCGTCGATATGTGCCTCCGCTATGTTTGACAGATTGGTAATTTCAGTCCGCAAATTGATTCTAGACAGCGTCTTGGCAATTCGCCGAGGAAAACAACTTGAACTGAGACATCCTTTTAAAAATTCGCTCTGCGTGCGTTCCGCAGTTAACGTGCAACGCAGGGATAACATCAAACTAATAAACTCACAATGGTTGCATTGCCGGTTAAAATCTGAGGCTTTTCTCGCTGACATTATCTGTCGCACGAGAACGAAGACCATCCGCAATCTGAAGGGTTCCATTGCATAAGCTATAAATGCTACTTTCCCTTCTGAGTGCTTAATGCATCTATCATTTGTTCAGTTCACCCGTACACAATTTGAAGCTCTCTCACTTGGAATGAAATACCCATTGCCGCCAAGAGCATTTGACAAGCTCAACACACAGGCCCAGTTAGACCAACGAACTAAACAGCTCATTAACCTCACGCCAAGATCAATGAAAGATGCGGGTTGGTTCCGGACAAAATTGGTAGATATTGCGAACCAATACTTGAACACGCCGATAAGCCAGAAATACTGTCTACAATACGAACATTATATGGCGATCAAAGGATTGAAACAAATGATGCACATACTGTTTCTGAAGTCGGATAAAGGACCAGGCATGGTGATAATTAACCGGCCTGACTACATTTAAATGATGGAGTCTATTTTGGGGGACAGACGGAGGTTCCATCTAGACAAGACCACAGAAAACAATATCTTGGTCGAGAAGTAAGTTACAAGAAAACTGCAGCTTCTCTTACTACATGGTTAAATCAATGAGCCGTAATACAGGCGGTTAAAACCGACTGGCACGCAGACACCCAGAGTGAGGGGCCCTCCCAAATTATACAAGGCAGGTAACCCTGTACGCCCGAGTATGTGTATGAACAACTCGCCGTATCACAATGTTGCACGATGAATAGCGAAAATATTGCGGTCAGTACGCAAACTCCTGGCTATGTATTGTCTAAAGGATTCCTTCGAAGTGAAAGTAAACATCAGTGTAAATCGTCAGTTTAAGCTCCTTGAATTCACTAGAAGCTTAAACTGACGATTTACACTGATGTTTACTTTCACTTCAACCATCCTACGGGACTTGTAAAGCAATCGCTTTTTTACCTGTAATATATCATTGTTCATTGTTCATTTTAAGACACTGGCACACTCATCGCTGGTTGCGGAGCACATATACTCCATAGACGTAGACTCCCTATTTACAAACGTGCCTCTATGTGAGACGGTGGACAATTTGTGTGATTTTGTCAAGAGACAAAAAGATGTCTGTTGGCCTGCCCCTGGAATATTTGAGGAATCTGATTCTAATATGCCCGGAAAATATAGGGTTCGCGTTTTAGGGGCCTGCTTAGAAACAGATCGACGGCGTCACCATGGGAAACCCTCTGGGACCAGTAGTAGCAGACATATTTATTGGCTTGATGGAAAGGGAAGTTACTGTCATCATTGATGAGGCTAAATTGTACAAGCGGCAGGTGGATGGCATCGTAGTCTTCACCAGCAGCGAACATTTTACGCGGCTGTTGACAGTTCTGAATTCAATGCATCTGAATCTATCGGTGTCCCATGAGTTGGAGCAACACAGTAGTCTGCCGTTTTTAGGATAAACTCATTAAGAAACGGGCCGACGGTACACCGCAGCGCACAGTTCATCGTAAAGTTACTTGGAGTGGGCAGTAGCTGCACTTTTCCAGCTTTGCCCTGGTTCCAGGATGCGCATCATTCCTTTCTTATGTAAGGGGCTAGAGGAATTTGCCTGGTAACTGCACCAGGCACCGTCGGTTTTTAGATTTAAGAATTCTCTTGCCAATGCAAAGTCAACTGTCTTTAGATTTTACGTGGTCCTTTGCTGCTGTTGTTTATGACAAATCTGTACTGTTCATGTTGGCTAAATTTTTCTCTTCACAATAATTGTATCTCTGACAGATCTGATTTTATGCCTAAAAGCATTTCTGATGTTGACCTTCCGATGCACGCGGGATATGGATTGTTTCGATACACCATGAAGAAGGTTTGTGTGCACCGGTACGTAGGACCGTCCCCTATTCTTTGATCAGTGCCCGCTTGAGCGTGTCAACAAAGCTCTCAACCTGGCCATTAGATTAACGGTAGCCGGTAATATTCGCGTTGGATTGAGAACATCTCGCGAATTCCTCCGAAGTGAACTGTGGTCCATTGTAGGATATATGTGTTTCGGGCATAACCGAACGACTAAATACCTGGAGCAACTGTCTGTATATTGTTGATGCAGTGGTTGAGGTCAACATTGGGATGACATATGGATAAACGGTTGGCGCGGGTGTAAACCTGCCAGTACCAATTCCAATTCCCTGCTGCTCAACATTTTGCCCTACCGGAAGACGTCTCGCGAGAACAGTACAGCCTAGAGCTTAATGCCGTTTGCACCAGTCTATTTCCCTAGAAAATGAGCGTCGACCAAACGCAAATACTTACCGGCAGTCATTAAGAACAATCAGCAACGCAGGCACCTACAATATGGTCACACTCAACATCCTTATCATACGAGGCGTAAAGACACCGCAGCAACTGTTATAGATGGCAAGGGGGCAAGCAGCTTTTCTGTACTAAGATCGTATTCCTGGTTTTACCGACTTTGGAGAAAAGTTATTTCTCAGCCTCCAGTACATGATGACCGTCCACCTAGTAATGTCATCCCCACTAACCCGGGTTTAGTGAGGCCTATCACCCAACCGGAGATGCTCGCAGTTCTCCGCCAGAATCAAGGCTCCGCATTGGGGTTCACCGTGTCACACCACAGGATGTACTGTGGATGGAGCCCTATTTGGTAACTGTGTTTCACAACTCTCTCCTCGGTTCCTTGCCCTTCTCTACACATATAAATACAGCACGGGTCATATTTGTTCCCATATTTGTTTCCTGAATTATTTCGACTATCTTCGTCACTTCTGTCATCACCTGCCTGTTTCATCGAATTCTATTTTACCGCAGGGTCCCCACTTTCTTCTCCAACCGTCTACAATTGGACCTCCTACGTGAGAATGGATGTTTCAAAGCTCCTGCGATACTTCCAACAGCACTTTGAAACGCACATTCTTCATGTTCCCCACTTCGTTTTCTTCAATTGGTATTTCCAAACCCTGTGATTCTGTCACTCATCAGTCCTCACTACGCGCGGTCTCTGTTTTTATCGCACCTTTGCTATTACAACAGCCTAGGTGTTGAAACGGAACATTGTTTGAATGCAAAATTGTTTCATTCGAGGCGACGTAGCGCATCTGCACCTCATCCGTCTCCCTCAATTGCTGCCTCGAAACCGAGGAAAAGGCTAGACGCTCACACGATCACGCAGTACTAGAAACGTTGAGAACCAATAACCAAGTCGTCATCGCGACCAATAGAAGCATGCTTAGCCACACCGCCCACATCCTCTTATCCAATGTATCGATTAAGGGAACATCGGTAACGCCCACCATTCCGATTGACCAACGAAATCCGGGGCGTTCTAAAGACCGATCAACCTACGCAGCCGTTGCTCCTCAGTGTAATCAAAGTGTAACCTCAGTAGTCTATTTCAGTACAGCCACAAAACGGGTCAAGGACCAGGGGCAACCTGCAGTGACGTCAATAAATCCCTCGATAACGGTGCTTCTTACTTCACCAAAGACCATGCGGAACTACGGGACGTTGACACTTATATGCACCGACGTTCCTGAGTCCAAGGCAAACTTCTTAAGGGGTAAACAACTATATGATTTAAAGCGGTGGTAGTTGGTTTGTGATAACATTGGAGTTCAAACCAGTCCGACCAATATAATGCTCATCACTAGACATCCAAGCTCTAATCATTATGAAGAGCCCTGGGTAATGTGAGTAAAATTGGGGTCACTAGATGAAGTCGAGACTGTGCTTTTGTTGGCGTACCGCCTGCGGACTGAAAACAGCGGAATACGCATATTTCTGTATGTTCCATGAAACGAAAGACAGTGGGACCAAAATAATTCAAACGACCATCACACGCAGAGTAGAAAGAGAATTATTTTCATTCATGGCATTCCCGAAGTACCGAGAACTAGCAACGGAGAAGCCCACGCCCATGACCTGGAACAGTAGCGTTACATATGTTAACTTCTGTGTGCGGGCGACGTCATACTTCAGTGGAATAAACGGTTACCCGTGTCTCCAAACTACAGAAGCAGTGGCCCGAGGATACTGAAGCTAACAGCGGGGTCACAACAGATGTCCGTGAAATTAATCATTTATGGGCTCCTAGTCAAGAGCTTTTGACACCCGGGGAGCTTTCCTGTAGGTACACCAACGCTCAAGGCTTACTGAGTAAACTTTCCGAAATGCGGCTGCGTCAAGAATCCATAGCCTGCGACCTCATCGCTATAACGAAGACTTGGTTACGCCCTGACATAAGTGACGTGGAGATCGCACTGCAAGGCATGTCCACTCTTCGGCACGACCGTCCCAGCAAAGGTAAAGGGGTGGCTGGGTACTTCCTCAATGACCTCCAACATGAGCTCATAGAGGATCCGGTCAGCACAGTACTAGATTCTCTTTGGTGCCGTCTACGTTTGAAAGGCCACGACATTTGCTTAGTGGAGAGCATTTACCGCCCTCCTTCCTCCACGCCAGAGATGGACTTCCAGCTAACATCCGCAATAAGGAGAGTAATGAACACACTTACCGTCACATCCTCATTACTGGCGATTTTAACATCCATGCACTTGAATCCAAGGCAGCTACCGGACAACAGTGTAAGGTCAAACTAAAAGAGTTTGTGTCCAGATACCCGCTGTATGGCTAGATCAACGTTCTCACCCGATTCCGTGAAAAAGACAAGCCTTCGATACTGGATCGGATATTCACCAACGATGAACTAATGGTCGAGTGAGTGATCATCGAGATCCCCTTTGCCACAGTGATCATATAGTCCCACTCTACGAATATATTTGCTATGCAGAATATCCCATGGAAATTGTCGACGCAACGAAAAGGATTATATACTACGACAAATTAGCTTGACTAGGTGAGACAACTAAATGGACCTTTCTGGCAGAAGAGGCACCAGCTAGTGTCTGAGAACATTTCGTCAGTCAATTTAACTCTCTGGTTGTCGAAGCATCGGACCTTAGACCTTCCGCCCGAAAAAGTTGGCCTCTTTTCTGCGAAGCAGGACACGCAATTGCGATGTGAAACTCAACCTGGTATATCTACAAAATCTCCCCGAGCAATGAGGACTGAATGACCTATGCGACCCAACGTAGTCACCGTACTCAGCTTGTTCGCGAGGATAGAGTGGCGTACCAGCAGAACTTGGCAGTGCATATGGCCTCAATTCATAATCTATGTCAACAGATCAACAGTCTTCGTAAGGTAAAACAAGGAATTCCTCCTCTTCAAACAGCGGACGGACCCACAAGGAAACCGGAGGCAGCGAATACTCTTCGCCTGCAATATGCTGCAACCTTTAAGTGCGATCACTGACCACATTACTCTATGACAATGGTTGTTTCAATCCCGAAATGCACTCACCTATCCTTCACGGCAGAACCTGTACTATAAAAATTGTTGAGTATGCACAAACACTGCTCTCCTGGAGTTGATAATATACACTCGAAATCACTTGCGGCGGTAGCAGAGAGTTTAGCTGAGACTTTGTCTCGATTCTTCCAAAACTGTTTTTAAGAAATGTACGTTCCTGATATGTGGAAACGGGATGACTATCCTATTCATAAGGGAGGTAGTCGTTTCAATCCAGCTAACTACCGTCCGGTTCTTTCAAAGGTCATGGAAGTTATCATTTCTGATGCGATAACGGCATACTCAGAAGAATTTAACTATTTCGCGCCGGAACAGCATGGCTTCCGAAAAAAGCGATCACGCAAGATGAACAGTGAACAATGAACAATGATTTAGCACGGGTAAAAAAGCATGTGCTTGACAAGTCCCGTAGGATGGTTGGAGTAAAAATTAAAATTTAAAGGATCATCGAATAAGTAAATGGTTATTTTAAGCGTCTACCGATTTAAACGCACTACTGCATAATGATAGTTTGAAGTGGGAATGGGATGTGCACACACAAAATAGTATAAAGAGCCGTTATAGTTCAGTAAGTGTGTGAGAACTACAAAAGGAAACGACAACGCTCACTCGCGTCTTGCTTCAGTTGACAGATTTGGTGTATTAATCCAGTATAGATACATCTATGTTACTGACAAGGACCACCTGAATGTATCCAAACCGGCACGTTGCGGAGAGGGCCGTTAAGCACATGGTTAGGTTTGCGTTATTTCGATCTCCAAGTGGAACGGACTATATCCAGTAATGCAAGTTGGAAAGCGTTTCACCAAGGCGTTTTTGAATAGCGTTAATGTAGGGGTAAGGATAACGTGAGTTGGAAGGGCATTCCAGGCACGGGACACATGGGGGGATAAAACGTTTCGTCGACAATCAAGTCGAGTTTAGTGCGTAGCCACTTTGGGCTGATGTCCTCTCAGGTTGGTATTTTGGCTATTCTGCAACAGATTACGACATGGTTGAGTTGGCTTCGTTAGTATTAAGTAAACCATGATTAGGTCTCCTCGCTGGCCTCGATGTTCTTCACTGTACATTCTCAGGGACTGCAGTCTGCGTTAATAGGAAAGATGAAACAATCCTCTAACGAGTTTGGTTGTTCTACGCTGTGGGGCTTCAAGTGCATCGACGTCGCGCTTGCGCCAGGGACGCCAGGTCTGGATCGCATATTCCACATAAGGCCTCACGTAGGCGTTCAGCATTTGCGGAAAGAGTGATGGCTCAAAATATCCGAAGGCATTCCGAAAGACTCTAAGATGTTGACTGGCAAAATTTGATGCCTTTTCAGCCTGTATTGATCAACCGAGGTCGTCCTGCAAGATCACCCCGAGATCGTTTTCATTGGGAACACTTTGTAACTGCTGGTCCCCAAGTCCATATTCAAAGATAAGCTGATGGCGTATGCTTATGGTTTTGCACTTGGTCACCTTAAACTGGAGCAGGTTGTCGGATGACCATGCATGAGCTCTGTCAAAATCTTTCTGTAATGCCATGTGATCATCCGCTATCCTGATATAATGCCAGAATTTAATAACATCTGCAAATATTAAGAAATTCGACTGCAGTACACTGGCAAGATCGTTAATGAATGTGAAGGTTGAACGTGGCCACAGAACCGGTCCTTGAGGCTCGCCACACTGGACATCATTTGGGTGATAACTGGAGATGCGGATTCTCACATTCAGTTGATGTTGAGCAAAGAAGTTGCCGATCCAAACGAGTATAGGGTCAACGATTCAATAGACTCGAAGCTTGTGAAGGAGAATGCAGTGGTCCAAACGATCGCACTCATTCGAGAAGTCCAGGTAGAAAACATCGATTCCTACTCTGGCATCGGCTGACTCTGTCCGGCTAGCTCGGGCTAGCAGCAAGTTTGCAGTGTAAGACCGATTTCGGCGGAATCCGTGTTGCTGTGACACTAGGCTATTGTTGCTCTCAAGATATCCAATGAGCGCCTCTGCAGTTATACGTTCCATTACGTTGGAGAAAACTGGGAGTAGAGTGATTGGACGGTAGTTCAAGGGCTCCGAACGATCACCACTTTGTAAATAGGAGTGACTACTCCATGTTTGCACATTGTGGGAACCTTTATTTCGTCGAGACAACGTTGATAGAACCGAGCTAATGGTTCGGCAAGATTCATGGCCGCTGTCTTCAATGCCTTCGGTTTGATGTCGTCCACACCAGGTGGGCTGTGCACGCGTAATGACAATAGCGTTTTCATCACATTGGCTGCCGTGAACGATGCGTGGTTTAACCCTGATGGCGATGGAAGCTGTGTAAAAGGCGGATGAAATGATGATTCACTCCGGAAAGTATGGATGAAGTGTTGGCGAAGCACATTGGCTGCATGTTGTGTGACTTGCGCAAGGCCATCTGTTGCACATAAAACCGGGATCCCGCGCTGCACTCTGCGGAGCTTGTTGATGTGTTTATACAGCAACTTGGGATTTGTACTGTATTTCGCCGCTAATTTCTGTTGATGCTGAAGTTTGTCTTCGCGGATCAACTTGACGCAGTGGTTTTGTTGAGTTGTGTAAGCACTCCAGTTCAAGGTATTTGGACAGACTTTGGAAGCGCGCCAGGCTGAATCACTTAAAACCATGAATTTTCTAGTACGGCTCCTCGGAAACGAATTCACTTGCTTCGAACGAAGGACATTGCGTTCTGACACATTTGCCACAAGCTCAATGAATTGGGTGACGAACAAGATCCAGGCAACATTGGGCGACTTCTCGGCCAGGAAGGACCAGTCGGCAAAAGAGTTGCTGTAGTATTTCTCGACTTCTGAAGGGCTTTCGACCGGTTAGAACATGATATTCTGCTTTTCAAACTCCAGACTTTTATATTGATGATCTCTTAGGATGGATCAGAAGCTTACTTCTTCAACAACGCTTAGAAGTACGAGTACGTGAATCGTTGTCAGATCCCATTCAAGTTGAATGCGGAGTATCACAGGGGTCGGTACTAGGATCGCGATGATTGTTGACGTATTATAACGATATCACTTGTCTCCTAAGTTCAAACTGCCTGCATTGTGCTGATAATACCAAGGCGTGGAGGGTGACCAAGACATCAGATGTTATCTCGGTACTTTAGGCTGATCTGGACAGGGTATACGAGTGGTCAATACAGAATGTACTTAGATAAATGTCGACAATTTTAGCTTACCTGACTTACGGCACAAGTTAGTGTACTCCTACAAACTCGGCGAACAGGAGCTTCAAACGACTTCTGGTGAGGACGCGGAAATTTTGGTCAAGCCCGACCCTGGATGCTCGAATCAAGCTGAAACGGTGGCAAGGAGAAGCATCAAACATGTGGGGCCGCTGAAGAGTGCATTCGGACGATTCAAGCCGTCGATTTTTCCACTACTTCTTGGCTTATACGTACGGCCCCGTGGAATACGCAATCCATGTCCGGCAGCCATGGCTGAGGAGAGAACTCACCGCCTTAGAGATAGCTCAACGCCCGGCAACCAAATGTCAAGGGTTTGTATAATTTGCCATATGAACGAAAGATTCAAGTGCCTGGGGTTTTCAGCGGACAGTATCGGCGATTGCGTGAGGACCACATTTTGACTTACCAGGTTTTGCGAGATCCAAACCACACGTGCTGCTACTTGCTAGAGCTCAGTCACAACAACAAATTGTGAGTCCACCAACTCAACCTGGCAGAGCAGCACAGTCATTTGGAATACAGTCGGGATTGCTTTTCCTTACACGTCTGCCGTAAATGGAATACCTTACCGGAATCTATCATATGTGCTCCCAAGCTGGCAGAATTCATAGCCGGAGTTGACCTTGCATTTCTTTCGCTGCACCATCTAACATGACTCATTACCCATGAATAAACACAAGTGCCTGTAAGCGATTTCACTGGGGGTCAAATTCCAGATTTCGTCCCACTTTTTCACCTCCTGGATTTGTACTCCAGAAATAGGTACGATCTTTAACAACATTCCATTTGCCGTCATTCCTTATGGATTTATCTTGGATTTGCAACTTACGCTACTTACAACTCAGTGAGTTCACAATTGTAAACACAATTTTGTTAACAATATTTCTTTATATTTAGAATTTTCACCATAACCTTTCTACTGAACCTGTTAAGCATTAGCTTTTTTACCCGTATAAAACCATTATTCCGTTGTACCTTGCTTCGTACTATTCATCAGCTACTTCAACTTTCAACTATGTTCACCTCAATCCGGAACAAAGCGTAAGACAGGGAGAGTTTCTATCTCCGCTACTATTTATAATGACGCTGGGCAATGCTATGCAAGAATTATCCACTGAACTATATATATATATATATATATATATATATATATATATATATATATATATATATATATATATATATATATATATATATATATATATATATATATATATATATATATATATATATATATATATATATATATATATATATATATATATATATATAGCAACAGTCTACAAATAGACATAGAGCCATCAGAAACCATGGGACTCAAAAGAAGGTACAGAAATAGCGAAATAAAACATAACGAAACACATCGAATTCCATGATTTCGCCAGAGGGAGAGATACTACCCTTTTGCCTGAGCCGAAGTAGGTTGTTGACTTAGGGGACACCACCCTAAGTCTTTGGCTGAATAGCCTGCCTGCAAGGCAGCGGAGCGAATTGAGGGAATCGCGCCCACTGGGAACCGGTGAGTGATTGCTCAGTTCATACGCCTTTCGTTTGTTCCTTTGTCAAACGGGCTCAATACTCCCCAGAATTACAGCATAAATTTGCTGGAATGCAATGCTTTGCCAGGATGAAGAAGGGAACAGTGACTTTCTTTAGTGGCGAGTCACGTCCGTCAGGTCACAGTGTTGTTAAACGGACATTTGTGGCTTTTTATAGGAAGAACGCTTGTCAGGCGAAAACCTACCACGTCCTGGAACACTGCCGCCGAACCATCTTCTGGAACGGGAAAATCCCGAACCACCCAGCAGGCCCCACGAGAAGGTTGTTCGGCAACCCTGGATATCCCCAGTCAGGCCAATTGATTACCTCGCCTACACCCATGACATCTTCGCTCAGGACAGCTTCTCGCTGCAAAACCGCGCGCAACATTTCAGTGATAAACTCGCGCTCATAGGATTGTCCATCAATCAGATGAAGTCAACCTCCGTCAATAATGTAGTGGACCGCTCAAAAAACACGGACGATCCTGGACACCGCCCCTTTAGACTGTGGAGATTTCATTATTCCTTACTTGCAACCAAAAGAGAAATTCACAATGTTAAGTTTACCTTGTAATTGGAAAGGTATGCTCCCGCCAACTTCCGCAGGCAAGTTACGGACCCAACTGAAAGAAATTACTAAGTCTCCCCTTAAACTTTACCACAGCTTTGAGCTTCTGAAGATGATCTTGCTTCCAAGGCCACTTCGTAAACTTTGCCTGGCCGTTGTCCACAAACAGACGCTAAAAGGCCTGAACAGCCTTTTTCGAGCCCATGTGTGTAAATGGCTACGGTTGCCCATTGCCACATGTCTCGTATATTTCCGCGCCTCAATCGGTAACATTTGTATCAGTATCCCCTGCTTATCCACCAATATTTCACTGTTGCGGAAGGACCGATGAGAATGACATCTTTACAACGCACACCCAGTTACTATCTGGGTCACCCGAAATCCGGTAGCTGGTTCCATTCGTGGATTATGGAGCTCTTATTCTACCATCGGCGGCCGAGTGGTGACGGATAAAGAACCAACTGTGGAGGCAAGGAAAGACGCCCTACTTTCCTCAGCAAACGGGTACCCGATGCGAGAAGTGGCTAACACCCCCGCTGCACGTCATTGGCTGCGAAATCCTTCCTACTGGACTGTTCCTTCGAGAAATACAGGTTCGAGGTGGGTTAATTCCTACAAAAGTACGACGCGTAATTGGACGACCGTCTGAGAATCAACCCGAGCTACTGTGTCACGGCAGCTGTGGACAGGAGACTCTGTCTCATGTCCTACAATCATGTGGCATCAACTATGTAAACGCCACAATGTAATTGCTGAGCAAGTCGCCAAAATCTCCGCAAACGACGAGTTAACATCGTTCTCTAACCAATAATCTCAACAGTGACCTAATTCATTAAGCCAGATAAACTCGTAGTAAAGGGATCATCGGTACACGTCATGGATGTCGGAATTTGTGACGCCGACCGGATGGCGCGTAGGCACCAGATCAATTTAGACAAATAGGGCTCCCGAAATAACACATCTGTGAACACGAATAACATAAGAGCTCAATTCTTTGGAACTCACGAGATTTACCACCATCCAATCATCTTAAACAATCTGTAATTTATATATCTGGCTTCGGCGCAATACTTAACCACTCTTGGTTTCACAAATCTCTACGTCTCGGATATTTGCTTCTCCGCCGTCCGACTATCACTGAAGGCAAATGATTTGTATGTGAGGAGAGCACCCTCACGGTTCCAATAAAACGATTCCCACAAGCTGATATGTTATACAATCAGGGTCAGATTACATGAACACATAGTGACGACGAAAGCTGTTCCGCCAAATCCAATGATTATTATTATGCCGGAGCATTCGTCCCTTCTCCGGAAATTACTGTATAGCTGCGCTCTGGAGTTATGCAAGCAAGTTACTGAAAATTTAATGTTCTGAGCGTCGATTACAATGAGATATGATCTGCCGTCAGCTGGGCCTGCGAAATCCACATGAACGCAAGACCAGAGAGTTGTTGTTTCCGGCCACGATAAGGGCGCTAGACAATTCGGCGCTCGTTGCGCCATATCACGTTGTTCGCACAGCTTACACAAGTGCACTATATTATCGTCCATTATTGACCAATAGACTTAGCTTCTGGCTAGTGCTTTACTGCCGGTGCTTCTTCGATGCATCTTGTGAAGTTGAATGAGAATGTGTCGTTCTAAAGATGTGGCAACAACCGCACGTTCAGCGAAAAGCAAAGATGAATCGACAATGGATTAACTGTTCTGGCACAGATGATAGTGGATGAATTGAACACTTGTGATGGTCAACCTTCTTTTACGTGCTTCATCACTTTATGAATTATGACATCCTGGTTTGTGTGTATGTTGTTGTATGGACTTTAACGAGATTGATAGTCACTTCGCGGTATTGAGAATGATGTGATTAATATCCTAATCCAATTTAATACTAGCAATCGCTGTATCGCTGTTGTCTGTCGGATGATCAGCAATTAACCGAATCCCAGTACGGATGACTTACGAACATTGGAACGCTTGTTTTGCTACTTAGCAGAATTACCAGTTAAATGTAAAGTATTAGGAGGAGATTTCAATATGCCTGATATTGACTGGAGATCGTGCGCCGCACCTACTAAATATTCGAGACTGATGTCTTCTTTACATGTATATGGATGGACACAACATGTCCATTCACCCACCAGGGGAAACCACACTCTCGATTTATTCCTTACGCTAGGCCAATCCAACGTTTCTGCTGTTGTTCTAGACAATTTCCCTGGAAGCGATCACAAGATGGTCCAACTCACCTTCGATAAGCCATTTTCTGATCCTACCCCGATTAAACCTGCCGTCCTCTACCGACCATACAATTTGTTACACATGGAATCGCTTTCCGCCCTTCTGAGATCCTTGCACTGGGAAAATTTCTTCCTAACCAATGATCCACAAGTGGCAGCCGATGAGTTCTACAAGAACATTGAGATGTGTCTGGATGCTCTAATACCACTGAATTATTGCCGTCATTCCAGAAAAATAAAATTAGAGTCCACCCCCCATAATTTTTCACGCAAACTTGCACGACTCCGAAATTACTACTTGAAAACAAATGACTTCTCCCTAGTATTGATACAACAAAATATCCTTGCTCAACTTGACAGACTTCGGCATATCAGCCTTATGGACGTAGAAAGACGGGCGCTAAATAGCATGAATAAAAACCTAGAACTCACCAAGCTGATGAAATATAGAAACAAGAATACGGAAACCCCATCCATCCTGATTTCTGGTAACCAAATAACTAACAATCCAGCTAAAATAAGCAGGGATTTCAATAATTACTTTTGTTCTACTTTTAACACCGCTGCTGCGGCTCCCTCGCACATTATCCCTCTGCTTACTGATGACAAGATCGGCACAGTTGATTTTGAACTTCGTGTTATAAATCGACTTATCACCTCTACGAATTCATCATGGTATGCCGGACCTGACAAATTACCACCAACGCTTATAAAATACGGTGGATCTGACTTCCCTGTACTACTTTTGAATCTTTTTTCTCTATCCATGAACACCGGTACCGTGCCATCACAGTGGAAGACGGCTGTAGTCATTCCTCGCTACAACTCAGGCTCTGTGCATGAAATGAGCAACTACCGCCCAATAAGCCATACTTCTATCCTCTCTAAAATGATGGAGCGTCACATAAAGTCCAAAACTGTGGACTTCATGATGTCGCGAAATCTTATCAACACCTCACAACACGGCTTCCTAAGCACGCGATCCTGCATAACATGTCAGATAGACTTTTTCAGTCTTCTGAATACTTCGCTCGATGACGGTTCATCAGCGATAGTCATCTACCTAGATATGCACAAAGCATTTGATCGTGTCCCCCATAACCACCTCTTATCCAAACTAACTGCATATGGCATAGACAACCCTCTGCTTTCATGGTTTGATTCTTACCTAACTAATAGAACCCAGGTTGTTCAGATCGAGCACGAAACAAGCACGCCAAAGCCTGTCACCCGTGGTGTGATACAAGGTAGTGTTCTGGGACCCTTTTTATTCCTACTTTACGTAAATGATATTTTTGATGTCTTTGCCTCCGGCAAACCTTTCCTGTTTGCCGATGACATCAAAATTGTTTACACTATTAATCCAACTGAGGTCAGTGATACGCTTAGCGAAACCCAGCATGACTTACGTACACTGGACTCATGGAGTTCCAAATGGATGATGACATTCTCTACTGATAAATGCCACGTGGTATCCTACAGATGTGACATCACACCAGGTTCGCTAACTATAGATGGTAAACCATTGTCTCACTGCCACACTATCCGTGACCTAGGGATCCACTACTCGAGCACCCTTAACTTTTCCGAACACGCAGGACACACCGCAACTCAAGCCCGCCGAAGCATTGGGCTTTTGTTCAAAACATTTAACTTAAAAGAATCCATTAACACCATGTATAGAATAGAAACGCGCCCGCTGCTTGAATATGGCTCCATCACCTACTGTAATTCTAGAGTGAGTGATCGTATGGCATTGGAACGTGTTCAACGATCATTTACTAGGCGTCTTCTAGGCTATTCCACCACCCTATCTTACATGGATCGTTGCGTTGCCTCAAAACTTGACCCACTGTGGCTGCGAAGAATGAAACTAACCTTTTCATCTTCTTTGATACAATTACCCAAAAAATACATTCTTCACGCCCATCGGTACAAGGTGCAGAATTATCAAGTTATCGCACCCGAAATAACGATCACAATAAAGTGAAAGTGAAAAGATCACGAACGAAACTGTCTGACAACTTTTTCCTAAATCGATACTCCATATTGTGGAACAGGCTTCCATCTGAGATACGTGCAATCCAGTCAGGGATGAAGTTCCGACACGTTATACATTCCTCTCTAAACGTCGAAACAGCGATCGGTATATTGCAACCTACCTTGACAAGTGAATCCCCATAAGAAATAGGAGCAAAATGGATATAGTATCAATATCAGGGGATCTGTTTATTCTCCTGTTGCCCGATCTTACTGCCCTCCCCAAATTTATCAGTAGCAATAACGTGTTTTCTAAAGGCAAAAATATCCTGATTAAAAATGAAGTTCACACTCACCAAGACGGAAATGTGCCCTAGAGTTCCTCTCGAGCAAATTATTTCGCACTTGTTCTGCAACGCTAATTATCTTCTACTTATCTTTTCCCCTGGCCCCCTCCCTCAGGTACGAGCTGCTGTGTTACGTGCTCAGCGAAATCAATGTTGATTTAATCCTTCTGCTTTTGGACTGAATCCATTTGATAACACCTTCCGAAAACCTACCATGATCTTCCACGCTTACGTTCACTCTGAACAAATCCCCTCATCGAAATCAGCTTCTCCTCTTACCGCACACAGCTGAACAGTTGGAACGACGGTTAACTTACTTTACTTTGCGTACAGTTTTCTCTCCCTCCCTGAAAAATACCATGCGTACATACAACATTTCTCAGTACCATACCAAATTATTTCGCATCACCAATTTTCCCATTTTGATCTCCGACAACTGCTGGAGCTATCTTACTAGTTCCTCCGAAAATTCTTCTTTTCTGTAAAAAGCATGTATATTCCTGAGGTTATCAGTTACCAGTGAAACTTGTACAATCTAAATCGAACAACGTCGGACGAAAATCTAGCATTTCACGTTACTGTACGTCCACCCACTTTTATTTGCTTATTTCTCTCCTTCCAGTGTTGGCCAGGATTGGGCCGATCTCCCGAGGCTATGTATAAACGCTTCCGAAAAAATGCAGCACACTCATGCAGTATGACTTATCACAAACTCACTGGCACATATTACAAGTGCTTGATTCGAATCAGCCAAATGATGGCTGCGCGATGGGGAGAGCTTAATATGAAACACAGGCCCCCACAGTACAGTGCTGGAATTGAAACAGCTAAAAGATAGCTGTATGATGGGGAGAGCTTTTCATTGAGCACAGGCCCCCACAACACAGTACTGGAAACAAATCAGATAAAACATAGCTATACGATGCGTAGAGCTTAATATATATCACAGGCCCCCACATAACTGTATACATATAACGCCACAATAGCACATGGCCAGATGAGATGTGGAAGAGAAGTGTGGAAGCAGGTCTCCCGGAGACGGTTTCATGATGGGTCGTATTACTCCAATTAAACTGACAGTTTATATCTACTTTTATTCTTACTCTCAACTTCTACTACTCTTACTCCTTTACTATTTTTAATTGATTTAGCATTGAATCATTCCTATGTGAACACAATAGATCACTGAATATCCCTCTCCACTACCCGACTTTGTTGTACCACATGATCAGGCTCGTAGTCTGCCTGTGTCTCGCATGTCGAGAAATATATCATTTATTTATTTATTTAAGACATTGGCCTGCCCAAAATCCGTTGTTGCTTGGTAATGGATGCAAAAATTGTATACCAACAAAGATAGAGCCGGTCTCTCTAAACGACTGGCAGTGATTGCCGGGATACTTTTATGTGAGCCGAATATGGTTAGCAATGGTTTGTGATCCGCAAGTACATTAAAACGCCTATCTTATAGCCCTTTTTGAAGATTATTAACAGGAAATACGATAGCTAAGCCTTCCTTTTCCACCTGATAGTAATCCTTCTCTGTTGCTACGTAGACAACTACTTCCTCAGAGCTGTCTTGTAAGATGTGGGATAACCGAGCTCCGATGCCATAGTTGCTTGCATCAGCAGCTATCGCAATCGGAGCTTTAAGAACAAAATGTTTGAGAAGGAGATCGGAAGTCAACAGATCTTTTATCCAATCAACCGCTGTTTGGCACTCGGTCGACCAGGTCCAAATGACCTCTTTCATGAGAAGCGCGTTCAGAGATGCTGGCAGTTGATGCATTTACGGTAGGAAATTCGAGTAGTGACTAACCGTTCAAAGGAAACAGCGTGGGGTTCGGAAATCTGTTGTTGCTGGCATGCTAACAATAGCTGAAATGTCCCCTGGATCGTGGCGACATGCGTTCTGATCAATAAAAATCCCTAGACCTTTAAGCTATGGTAAGCGTAAACTGCAGTTCTCCGAGCACAGATGTAATCCGTAGTCTTTTATTCAGTCCAAGATCCGGTCGAGCCTCAATGACAGCTCCTCTGGATTCGTTCCCACAACTAAAATATCATCTAAATATGTTGCAACACCGCCGATACCCGTGAGCGTGGTACCCATTAGCCGCTGAAAAATAGCTGGTGCTGTTTTAATCCCGTACGGTAATCGGTATACTGAAACAATCCACTATGTATGTTAATTGTCAACAATTCCCTTGAGCCATCCTCAACAGCGAATTATAAATATGCGTCCGCTACATGCAGTTTGGCAAACAGTCTACTACCTGAAAGTTTCCCGAAAATGTCTTCTGGAACTGGTAGTGGATAGGTGTGCGTCTGAAGTGCCTCAGTAAGACCTGTTGAAGAATCTGCACATACACGGATTGTACCATTAGCCTTTCGTACTATCACAATGGGAGCAGTTCAGTCAGAGTAATCGTCCGGCTGTATGACATCAGATATTTCTAAACGATTAAGCTCTTGCTCAACACTGGTTAAGGCAGAATATGGTACTGGACGTTTTAAACGAAAAACGGGTTTAGCATATTCTCTCAACTGTAATTGGCCCTTCATTTTGGTACACATTAAGAGACCGTTCTTAAAACTATGGCGTATAGCTGAAACAACAGCTGTGAATTTGTCTGCTGGAGCCTTGAATTGATAATTACTGGTAGAACGCTGAAACCCCGTGCTAGTTTGCATACTTTATCAAAGCAAATACTCCAATTGTTGAATTTATCTAGCCAGTCAATACCAAGGATGTTCAATCCTGACTGATTAGTGAGGTAACATATAGACTCAATCGTTTGCTCATTGTAGGTTACCAAACAACGTAACTCACCAATCAATCGGAGAGTAGTTCCAGATGCACTGAGGGCAGTTTACTGTGTTGGCAAAATTGGAGGAGGTCCGATGCCTTCCCAAGTGGATTGTGAAATGATGGTGATGTCCGAGCCAGCGTCTAACTGAAGAGTTGCGGGATACCCATTAACACTCACTGTCAGGTAGCACCTGCGGGATATCGCGTTGAGTTGCTGGATAGCAACAAGGCTGCGGCTAGTCTTCCTCTGTGTTGGCTTCGAAGATCGCTTTTTGGAATTGTCAGTCTTAATCTAGTTGTGTGACTTGCAGAAATCAACTTTTGGACTAATACCTTGACTTTGGTTACACCACTGTCAGCGAAAAGTGCACTGTGATACGTAGTGTCACACGCCACCGTTCCAACATGCTGTAGGCGGCATTTTGGACTCCTGCTGGTTTGATCTGACCAGTCCAACATCCAACATGTTGATCTACTGCTGTTCCACCATACTGGAATCATGCTTCAGGTTAAGCAAATGATGACATTCCTCAGCCATTTTCTGTTGCATGATGTCTGAGTCTTGCTCCAGCTTGATGAAAAGTCGTGTGCTGATGTCCGCTTCTGACGGAGACTGCAGACCACAAATGAACATCAGACACTTGGGCTGTGTCACTGTCATGTATACAAGTTTAAAGCGTGCGCACTCGCGATTGACTATACCTGCGAAGTTTTGTAGTCATCCATGTAATTCTTGACCAGTTTTAAATAGTTATAGCGTGTATTGCAGAGTGAGGGAGGTTTGCCAAAAATCCGAGTGAGACAGTGAACTGTGTCATAGAAGGAAAAATCACGTGGGTGTTTTTGCAGAATATAACTTAGAAAACGGTTGTGTTCCGTGGTCTCCAAGTTACGAAGCAGCGTTCGTGCTCGTCATTCATCCTCCTTGTCACCGAACTCAACCCGAAATATGTCCTCATAGCGTTTGAACCAGGATTCAAATGTAACACCAGATGGAACGACATGTTGTAAAAACTGAATTGTAGACACAGTTGACATCAAATTAGTTTGTTCCTCATGCGTTGCCTTGTCCTTGGAAAGGATCGAGAGGTTATGAGTTAGAGTATTGAGTAGACGGAGCTGAGCAGTTTCGAACTGCGTCTGCTGTTGTTGAAGAATCGCACGGAGATCGTCTGCTGAGGTTGCCACTCCAGTTGCCCATTCCGTCGCCAGTTGCTATTTCCTGAGCTAATCCAAGTAGATGGATAAAATACTGGATCGTGGATAGGACCCGGTAATACTGATGCAACCAAATCAAGATTCAAGCGTTAGGCGTGTGTCTCATATGGACTGTTATGCTGTTCACTAATGGGTGACTCACTGATGATTTGCTTGGTGGTGACACAGTCTGATTCCGTCGGGGCTGGCTGTCATCAGGCCGTATGCAGCCTTTGATTAAGGATCCCATATACGACATACCGCACAGCATTAGATCCCAGTATAGTGCGAATTTTAGGGTCAAATATAACAAGCCACAAACCGATATCCGTAAATCCGGTTGATGTGCGCATTATCGTACCAGATGGGGGCTAACCTCTTAATTCTGAACATAAGCGGGAAGCTTGTACCTCAGCAGTAAAGACATTTTGTGCTGCGTCAACGCTGTCGTTGTCGATTTCTGTCGCCCAAGTATCAATGTTTTCACTATCAGTTTGCTCTTCAGTCTCACTATGATTGTCGCCATTCGTTTTTACCACTTCGGTCATAAAAATCCTCTTCATGCAGTTAAAGTTGAGATATAGCATTTATCTGAACTAACAATTTAACCCCTCTGTCACAGGTCGCCAAGGTCAGACCACCACCCCGTCCCCCTATGCTACGCTTCTGACCTGATGCTCTTTCTTCAATCACGCTATAACTAACATATAGATATCCCTCTTTTTCTGCTCAATCTATGCTCTCTTTCAATGAAGATCGACAAAGTACCTACAGAATGGCAGAAAGTTGCTGCTGTACTACGTTACAAAACGTAACCTAGGCATGATATTAGGAGTTACCGGCCAATCAGCCACACTTCCATAATTTGAAGATTGATGGAGAGACTAATTGCTCCAAAAGTGGTAGATTTCCTGCATGCATGTGGCTTGCTTAATAACTCATAACATAGATCGATGAAGCAGAAGTCATTTGCAACATATCAACTTGCCTCTCAACAATTTCATTCTTTCCTTAGACTGCGGGAAATTCTCAGTACTGTTCTTCCTAGAGGTACCTAACATGTGTACCTAACGAGAAGCTTATAAATAAAGTCGCATCAATTAGGATTAATAACCCGTCGCTATGGTGCTTCACATCCTAACTCAAAGCGCACCCAAGTGGCTAGTCTAAATGATTGAATATCACTGCCTATTTCAAGAAGTGCTGAGTGGTGTAGTTCGGGGTAGCATTATCGGCCCACTTCTCTTTTAAATGCATATTACTGACATATTTGAAGCAATATATTGTGGCGTTTTGTATGTGTTCGCCAACGACGTGAAAATCCTTCTAACTTCTAATCTTACTAACACGAACAACGCTATGAACGTAATTATGACTGACTTGCAAGTCCTAGAGCTATGTTGCACTAAATACAAAATGACAATATAAACTGAAATGTGCAGTGCCTTACTATTCCGATGTATACTCATACCAGTCAATCTGATTCCGTGTGGAACACCAATAACTTGCAGTAGTACGATAGAAGACTTGGGCTCTCAATATACTGGCTCACAGAACTTTATGGAGTACACAGCAAATGCAGTTACTAAAGCCCGCAGAAGCACTGTAATACTTTTCGATACATTCACAATGGGAAATTCCATATTCGATCAGAACAAGTTTCAAACCGCGACCACTTTTAACTGTTGTGCATTGCTCTACAGCAATGCAAGAAAATATGATCGCCGGCAACTGGAGAAGCTGCAGAGAACCTTCATTGGGCGCCTGATGAGATATGCTTCTAAAATCTTTTACGCACAGTGATGCAAGAACTTGTAACTAGAGTGCATGAAACTTAATATCTCCCTTATTTGATATTATACGCCAGCGAATTTATGCCACTAGCCTGGATTTGAAATTTAAAGAGGAGAGAAACTATAATATTCGGGACAGTCTTAACTTACTAAAAGTAAAAAGGACTAAAATACAATTAGAAAAAGTTAATTAAACAGGTTGTCCTTTAAGCTGAGAGGATGTGAATCATCTGAAATATTTTGTAAAGAGATCCACAGCCTGTTCACTATTGAAAAGTCCACAGAGCTGGTGAGACAAAGTGTCACGAAAGAGGCGGCGTACGAAGAAGGTTTAGTAGATATGCCAGATTTGGCATCATTCACTATCATATCTAACACCTTCTGTATTAAACTTTTGACCAGTCCCAGCATTTTGACGATCGCGTAACAATACGGGGTAAAGCCATACTGAGCCCTGTAAACGTATTCTATAGCTGTGGACCTAGATAATACACTTTTAGGGAGTTTTGGGTTAGTGAGCGGTAAACAGTTAGATATTTATGTACGTACCGTATTCCGTATTTCCAAATACTTCTTTTTCCTGTCTGAAGGTATCAGCGTACATATTACGGAATGTCTCCCAACAGCTGTCAAGATCAATTCCTATACACTTCGCCTGCTTCCAAAGGTTGAACCAGGAAATCATCGACCAAGAAACATTTTTCCTGTGAACAGCTTGGACAGAAAACGTACTGAACTATCCATTTGCCAAATTTGGTCAGCTCAAACACATTGTCCGTATCTCGCAATGTAGCAGTTCGCCCCAACATATAGATTTATCTTCGTCTATTACCATTCTTATTATTATTGTTTTCAACTTCACAATCTTTTTGAAAGAGGCTACTAATCAAACAGCTGCCCCATAAAAGTTTGAACACGGCTCTGAATGAACCTCGATAATACACATCTATCCCATGCGATTTCCTTGTACATAATGATCAGACCAATCAGTTCGATTGTGCATCGCATCTTCAAGCAATATACCGATTAGTTGTTTATTTGTTTTTTTATCTATGCCTCCTTATGAGTCTTCTTTGTGTCCGTTCTGTAATGTTAAATATTTCTTCTTCTTCCCCGCGGAAAACAGTCCAGGTATAGATAGCTAGTCTCGGGGCCTGGCGATATCAGATTCTGGATTTTTCGTAAGCTTGCAACAGATGGAGGAACATGAAAACGTCTATTGTGGCTGTCTTGTCAGCTATTTTACGCAATTCCGCTGTACAGTTTGTTAAAAAAACCAGTCGATCTTTCGTTGCTCTAGTTAAGTACATCATTTTCAAATTTATTATTATTACCGTAAGTACCCTCCTATCTTTAAAATTTTACATGTTCTTCTTTACTCCGTTGTTGACCACGACGGAGCTGATGTCCTGAGGTGACGGAATGAAGCTTGCTGACTAATAACTGCACCTATACAAGCTGCACTGCCACGGGCAAAATGACAAGTAATCTTAGCACTTGACTTCTAAAAACAGCTTAATTTTACGCACTACTTGGCTTGAGCGTTCATACTAAATACACATAAAAGCAGCCCTAAAATAATTAAATAAAATGATGGCTTACCCGCTTTAAAGTTACACTGGCACACGTCCATGGAGGTGCGGGTGAAACCCTTCAAAGGACTACCTTGCATGGGAGCAGGTCTCCTAGGGACGACTCCATGGTTCACCGTATTATTTCACCAGAACATTTGGATTTAGCTACATTCATTATTATCATTAGCGACATGTCAAAATTTTGAACAATTCAACCGATCATCAACCCACTCCAATTGTTTGGAAACTCCTCCGAAAAACAAGAAAAAATCATCTGTTTCACCATTTCGCTGTGTATAATGATCAGACCACTCAGTTGGACTATGGCTCGCACTAAGGAACGTGCCATTTATTTATTATCTATTCACTATTAAGTATATAAACGACTAGGACTAACGGTATCAGAACGAACCCGCCCCATCGTTTTCACCCCCAAATGCCGAGAATCAGCCAGAACCCTAAATAACTGGTTCCATAAGAGAGCTCAGGTAAACTTTGGCCACATGTGGTTAAACCCGATAAGATGTCGCTGTAAAGAGCCCTTCCGTCATCAGGAGCAGTTCATGCAAAGCAAAATAGACTCTGTGTTACAGATCTGGGTGTCGATTTAGATTCACTCTTAGGCAAATAATTCTATCAATAAAAAGTAAAAGTTTGACTGCGGACGACAACGGAGGCTGAACTCGACACCGCAACGTTCATCTCACTGCTTGTTGATGGTGCAGATATTTCGACCACAATTATTTCACAGCAAAGGGGTTCCGAGCTACAAGACACAGACAATGAGTGTCAAAGCGATAGTGTCCTGTGTCGGGCTGCTGCCTACCCTCATGACGTTCAACTACCAACACCCTGGCCATCCTTCTTTTCACCGTATGTAAATAAGCTACCTAAAAGACGCAAGATATCTCTAACCCAATGCTTTCAAATCAATGCTCTTTACCACCATGTTGAAAACCACGTCTAGACCCAAAGTGCAAAAGTTACGAATCCACTAAGAGAACGCATGGGAGTCCAGACCATGACTGTTCCGCAATACATACCTTCCACGACCATGCAATCACTCCGACGCCCATTGCTAGTGGAAAAATGAAACTCGAGAACTAACAACCCGAAGCACACCTAGTACCATCCTAGTTAATAACAATGAGTAGTCACGCGCTAAATTGATTAATTGACCGAACTACACGGACACCAGATTTCGACAAAATCACATCTGTTACCCATTGGGTTTTGATCCCTAACAACAGACTGAAACATCAACCTCGCTATTGCCAACACGCGGCCGGTTTTTATTGAATATGGCGAGTTGCGGTTCGCTGCATAAATTCTAAAGGGAAAGCGCAATTGCCTTATATCCCCTATCCAGAATTCTATGTCACAAACTTTCGTAAACGATTGGTATCCAGTACTTGATTGTCTTTTGCCAACCCAGCTACGATAGAAAACAAGTATAACAATGACACCGATTGCACTGGTACTATTAATCCACCATTATCTCATGAGGCAACTGCCCAGTTCTACGAATCACACCCCCACTCCACTTCATCAGCCATACCTGTCACTTGCCGCACCTACATACGTATCCGTTACCCCTCATTGAGAAGTAATTCTAAGCCTACAAATTTCGGAGTAAACGGGGAGTCAGCAAGTGCTGACAAACGTTGCGCGTGCTACACTTTCTGCAGTTATATTCAGTTGCTTAAGCAGCCATAAAGTTATTAATGCACTTCTCAACAAAGCACGAGTAATCAGATATAATTTGTACTTATTAGTTATTTTAAACTATTTACCTGGTCCTCAGGTGGTGCTCGGGGTACGGAAACACCTTAATCCAGGGCGCTTGATACACCTCTTCACATCCCGGGTTACAGAAAGTTCTGTATTGTGCTTGTCGCTAGCCGAATTGATGGATCCCTTACTTACGAGGCGTGTACAAAAAGAAACCGAACTTTTGCTATAGCATTTGTAGTGCGCATTGCACAATATATTAAGCCATACCCCCTGTACTGGCAATAGATCGTTCCCTGCAATGCTTCCATTTTTAGAAAGCCTCCTGGAATGTACTTCTTTGGATGGTGCACAAGTCTCTTGTCGCATTGTACTGAATCTCCTCATAGTTTGGAAATGACGTCCTTTCCACGTGGTCTTAAGTTTGGGAAACAGGAAAACGTCTGCAGGGTATAGAGAATACGGCGGATGGGGCACAATGTGAGTGTGATATTTTCCTAGATGGCTGTATATAAGGAGCGATGAGTGAGCCGACGCATTGTCTTGATGAAACATTTAAGTCAGGTTTTCCTGCAGTTCAGTCATCTTCCTGCGCATAGCCTCACGTAACGCACCAGAATTTGATGCCAAATCCCACGCTGATGCCAACTTCGTTAGCAAATTCCCGAACAGCTAAACGGCGAGTTCCATGGATCATAGCGTCTACTATCTCGACATGAGCATCGTCTGTTGCTGTGGAAGATTCTCCAGGCTTGGAATCGTCAGCGACCGACATTCTGCCATGTTCGAAACATTTAAACCATTTATGGCGCTGCGCACAACTCATACAGTCATCCCCGTATGCTTAACTAAGCAACGGAAATTCGTCGGTAAAAGTTTTGTCAAGTTTGGAACAAAATTTCCCACACACGCGTTGTTCGGATCTTTTAGAGTTAAGCCCCGCCACTAATGCAAAAAGAGCACGCGCAAAAAGTTAAGCCCCGCCACTAAGGCAAAAAGGGCACGCGTGAAAAGTTGAGCCCCGCCACTGTTTGCCAGCTCCAGTGTACGTAATGTATGTGAACGTTCCCCATAAAAACACTCCTTATCCGCTTCTAAGGTCATTTTTGTCCAAAAAGTTTCTACGTTCGCACGTAAAACCTGACATTAACTTTCTGACGCTTTCGGCGGTCGTTCATGACAAGGAAACAGCAATACGATTTTTGCAAAGCCATGGAGTGATTCATCATCAACGTTTATGCAGACGAGGACACCAAATGACACTTTCAACTGTTTCTGACAGGTGGAGGTGTGATGCCCGACAGTGTCGGCAAGAAATCGGTCTTCGAAAGGGAACTTGGCTGCAGTGGTCTAGGATGGATTTCAGGACAATAATCCTATTCATTTATTGCTGGTCCAAAAATCTGACAACAATCAAATTCTGCTCAGAGGAGTTATCTATTGGCCACGCGACCGCTGTCGACTGGAAGAACTTTCTGCGTGAAATTTGCGCCTGGCAGCTTTTGCAGACTCCAACGATTGTCGGCGGCCCAGGTCTACATGTCGAGATCGATGAAACCCTAATATCACGTCGTAAAAACCATGCAGGGCGAGTCCTTCCCTAGCAGTGGATTTTCGGAGGGATTTGCCGGGAGACTAAAGAAGTGTTCTTGTATGCAGTGCCAGATCGAACTGCGGCCACTCTGCTGGACACAATCCAGGCCTGCATCGCTCCCGGTTCAATTATCATTTCCGATATGTGGGCATCATACCAAGGCATTGAATCGATGATTGGCATGAGTTATACTCATCAAACGGTTAATCATACCGAAAACTTTGTGGATCCAACGACTGGAGCTCACACACAAACCATCGAATCTCTCTGGCACGTTTACAAGATGCAGAATAAGCGCCAATGCGGCACACACCGATCTTTAGTGGACAGCTACCTGTGTGAGTTCGTTTGGAGGCAAAGTCACTGAAAAATGGACCTTTTCATGCAAATTATTAATGACTTGTCTCAATTTCACCCCCTTCAATAGAGAGTAAAAGTTCAAGTTCCATATCCTCCCTTTTCATAATCTTTTTTGGGTGGCGGGGCTTAAGTTTTTGGCGGGGCTTAACTGGAAAAGATCCCGTTGTTCTTCAGACTCTCTCACTGTATTGTTGGCACTAATCCGAGGAACAGTTTATGCGTCTACTCACCTCAGCGGCTGTAGCTCCCCAACAAAGAGTCAGAGCGAAATGCGGCAAATCGCTGATCGTTATCTAAACAAGCCTCCACATGCGTTCACTAGGACAGCGCTCTCCCACTGCCTGTTGGCGAGCTAGTACAAAACTTCGGTTTCTTTTTGAACACCTCACGTATATCCATGAAGAGTTGCCTCTTTCCACCTTTGAATTTTTATCTATTGATAACAGTGAGCATTCAACATAAGTGCATAGTAATTGACTTTCTAACTGGCTGCATTTGTAAGGACCACACACCACCATGAAACCTGCTACTAAAATTACCAGACTCTTCCACCAAGTGTACGAACTGGCGCCGACCCACGAAATAGTACGTGATGACCTTAACCGCAAGACAACTGGGACTCTCAGTCAGCTCCTGTAAAATACATGATTATTTTATACACCATAACGTCAACACCGGTCATGCACCACCAACCTACTTATTGCACGAGGTAGTTGGACGGAAGTGGCCGATGATGGGGTCGGAGTCGATGTCATCTATCTGGACTTCTCCAAAGCTTTCGACCGTCTTGATCACCGCATCCTACTTCAAAGACTACAAAGTTACGGAATCGGAGATCCTGTACTTGGCTGGTTTGGCAACTTCCTTTACCAACGAAAGCTCCAAGTACGTGTTAGGGGATCACTTTCTAACCCAATTGAGGTGGAATGTGGTGTCCCACAAGGCTCAGTGCTGGGACCGCGTTTATTCCTGGTGTTTATCAACGACCTGGCAAGGGTCATCTCCTCAAATTTCCTGCTTTTCGCCGATGATGTCAAGATATGGCGGGCGATTAGTACCACGCCAGACCACGATCTGCTCCAACATGACCTAGATTGCATTTACGAATGGTCAAAGAGGAACAAGCTTCAATTGAACATAGCTAAGTGCAAAGTGATGCATCTGCGTCACCAACCGGTGAGCGCTTACAGGCTTGGAGACCACACCTTGGCGAAGGTTTCTCAGGAGCGTGACCTTGGTGTATTAGTGCAGGAAGATCTCGGGTGTTCCAAACAAGCAGAGAAGGCGACGAAAACCGGAAATCAACACCTCGGCCTTCTTCGCAGAGCCTTCGGTCGGTTTGAACCCTCAATCTTTCCCCAAATGCTTAACGCCTACGTGCGACCTCACGTGGAATATGCTATTCAGGTGTGGCAGCCGTGGCAGAAACAGGATCTCGTTGCTCTCGAGACTCCTCAACGAAGGGCAACCAAGAATGTCAGGGGCCTCTTTCATCTGCCCTATCAGCTTAGATTGAAATCTCTAAGAATTTACAGCAGTCGATATCGGCTTTTGCGGGGGATCTCATAATGGTTTACCAGATTCTGAAGAACCCAAACCACATTTGTCGTCCGCTGCTGGAATTGAACCACAACACTAAACTAAGAGGTCACCCTCTTAAACTGACAATTCAGTACAGCCGGCTTGAATGCCGTAGAAATTTCTTTTCTCTCCGCGTGTGCCAGCCTTGGAACGCCCTCCCTACTTATGTCGTCTCTGCTCCCAATCTGGAGATATTTAAAAAACGTGTTGACGATGCATTGTCTCACTTACATTTCATTTTATGACTTGTTAGCCAGGGGCTACAAAACGCAATCAAACGGTGTCTTGCCAAACGCCTAACCAATGGATTTATGGATTTATATGTTTAATACGCAAACATATCAGCTATTCTACATAAGTCTATGGTAAGTCCACCACAACGCTGTTCACTTTATCATACAATTGATTTTCACACTAATTTCCATCCTACGGGACTTGTTAAGCAACGCTTTTTTACCCGTAATAAACCATTGTTCCATTGATTGAGCTCCGCATGTGCATACACCCACTAGACAAGACGGAGTTTTTGACTTATTTCTCACAAATGGCATTTCATACGCATTCGTGAATGTGCTACATAGCATCCAAGCGAATGACCATTAGGCAGGAAAACTCCCCTTTGATCTAACCAGGTTGGGGAGTTGTGCTGTGAAACCTGTATCATATCTACAAATTCAACATAACTGGGATGGCTTCTCCGAACTCCTCAGACCCATGATTTGGGAGACATTTTCCTGGCAGTTAATAGTGATATAGTCAAAAAGGCGTGCTTTTAAATTGGGTATTGCCCTTTCAATGGAACCCCGTTTTTGTTTTATCTGTCACGGATTCAACAATCTTCACCGGATTATAATTAAATTTTCTTCGGTTATACTATTTCAAAGTCATTAGCGCTGTACTGCACTGATGTTTAAAACGTGCTTTGAGATGCTGCGCGTGCTACGCGTAAATTTATCAAAGGCGCTTTTGTAACTTAGGTAACCACCCCCCGATTGACCGACTGAGATCCGACATTGTAACTTCAACGGAAAGCAAATGCCAATGATTCACATTTTTAACGGAGATTATCACATCAATATATGGGACCGTATTCATGTGACACCTGCGCACCCGATGCAAACTATTCCATCGATAAATTTGCATCTTTCTATTTGCCATTTTAATCCGTCTTCGGTAGTTATTCTAAAATGTTGCAAACACACAGTTTCGGATACATAAAGCCTACAGTTACTTGACTTGATTTGATGTGAGTGGTACAAACTCGTTGTGTGTGGCCTGGACTTACTAGCACCAAGGCAATGCGGACGTAAACCGAGCTCACAGTTCACCTTGGCAGTTCCAAAGTAAATGCTTGATAAACTCTAAAATGCGGTCCAAATACAATACGACTAAGCTGTTGCATTTTATTACACAAACTAATGAAACCATGCCACCGTGGAGAAACACAGTCTTCGGAGAAGGCAACCCAGTGATCGGAATGAACAAGGTCTATCTCAAATTGGACCGAGGTCTTAGTAAAGATTGTGTGTCGCAATCCAAACACTCAGATGGCACTCCAAATTCAACTTCGAATTCAGACTTGCCTTGTAAACATCCTGCGCTCGGCCGACTCTAGAATACTGTACCTTTTTGTTACCAACTAGAAGTAACGTGATAGAAGAGCAGTAGCGAGTGTGCAACACATGTTCACCAAGCGTTTAATGGAATCATCCACATTTACTTATCATGGTAGATGTAAACAACACAAGCTGGATTCCTTGTGGCTTTCGAGGTCCAACTTTAACATCTAATTTCCATACCAGATGCTGAACAACTTAAAAGTTAATACCAATTTCTCAGTTAGACAGTACACTGATGATCGATGCCCATTTCGAACCAGTCCGTTGACCTGTAGGAAGCTCGCACTCGCATCCGCTACAGTTGTTTTCTTTTAGGTACATGTTCGTGTGGAAAAGGCTACCTATAGCGAACAGATCGATCAAAACTGTAGCAACTTTGGCACTTTCTAACGCAGATTGCTAGCTAGAAAGTTCATTACTGAATTTCATGACTTGAGTTTATCTGAAGAAGAGCTGTGGGAACGAGGTCCAGACCACTTGTAACCGTACCCCTTGATGCACTGCCAATTTACATTTTGATACTTCATGGATCCGTGGATACCAATCGGTGTTTTCTATCCCCATATTCATTTCTACCTCACATTTCGCCAAGTTGCATTAATGACTTAGAGATCCAGCCTTTTATATTGACACTCTAACCTCTCGACGCAGCTACTATTCCTCTTATTTTTAAGTTACACAGGCAACAAGTCTTCGCTCAGTGATCTACGTGAGGTACTATATCGTCACTTTGCCTTTTATTTTTCCTGTAGACCATCAAGCCATTATTCGGTTTTAGCTGACCCGAACGATTGGGCTCGTCTCACTGCAACGAGAGCACTTCCACATACTACTTCCATACAGTTAACCCGATGATATTATACAGGATCTGTCTGTAATCGGAGGATCACAACTTGCCCTTTAAAATTTTGAGCTTTAACTTTCACGTAAATAATAATGGCCACTAGCCTGCCACATGTGGCAGGCTATTTGTGAAGGGTACTCATCCTTCCCGGTGTTCCGAATAACCGTCAGCACGTCGTTTCTTCACCTTATTTGGCCGCTATTTAACATGAGCTTAACTTGCGGTCTTACGCATACAAAATAGGAAAGTTCAGCTTACTAATCTGTGGACGATTCTGTTCCATCACAAGTTGCACTGTAATCGCGATAGCGAGCCAGTAGATAAAATTGTTGCTATGACACCCAGTTTAGTACGGGCAATGCAGTCCTGTTTTTGTAGCACAATCTTGATTGTAAAACTTTGCTTCTACAAGCCTACTTACCTCCTTTACTTTTTTCTGACTATGCAAAGCAAGGTAGAGTGGACGTACTCTCGAGCAAAGCAGGCGTTAAAAGTCTATTTAGTCACTCTTATTTGTAAGCGTATTATCTGAGTTTGACGAACACCTACGCAGTACTTTATGCTGAGGAAATACTCTGAAAGTAACTGATCGCGCCCGTTGAGGCATGTCTCGTGTACTTCGATAATAAACTATTTATTTATTTATCTAAGTTTTCACTAAATATAAAACAATTGACTCCGTGATTTAGCAAAAGTACCTAATGCCATATCCTATAATGAAAACCCTTAATTTGAAAACTGGTGACTGTAATCCAAATATTAATAGACATAAAATGAAAACTCTGTATCTCACTGGCTTCTGATATATATGCCAGCACAATTTAAGATATTTATATACTTCTTGATGTCCATATTTATTCTGGGGCTCGCGGCATAATGAACAAGTGTTCTGAAGTGAGGTCATTAGAATGGCGATGTGTGAACATACATACCGTATTGTAGTTTCAAAGCAAGAAGCTATCATAACGGGATTTTGTATTTGTACATTTGAAAAAAAACATTCAAAGCTTTTTCTGGTCATATAGTTAATGTTAGCTTTTTGAACAGAACTGTGAAGAGAAGGCAGGGTGTAGAAGCAGCGTTGCATTGAAGGGAGAAACATGGTCGGTTTAATCAAATCGCATCCATATCTCTCAAGCTGATTATGACCTTGTGTATACTCTTCCAAACTTCGCTTAAATAATTCAAACAAAAATCTGTATGAATAATGGAACTTTAGCGCCAGGTGACTATCGTGTACACGGTGCAGTCAGCAAACTGTGATACAGTTGCAAATGTAACTGTTAAATATCAGCTTTGTGAAAACAACAAACACGGGGTATGGTGAAAGAATCCGAAGATTTTTGAAACCTTGCAGACACTGAAAAATGTTGCTTGTGTAGCGGTTATCCATGAAATTTATCCCGTTATTAAGAGTCATGGGTGGCGGTAAAATGTTGATCACCATTGGAACATTTGAAATGTGCGTCAATCTCTTGTTTATACGATGTTCGTTATATACGCGTGCACACACATCTGTATATAATTTGTGGCTGCGTATAATCTGTTTGATAGGGCTGGAAATTACTAGTCTCTGGATCGACTGTGAAGGACTCTGTCTACTGTGAGACGAAATAAAGTGAGTGAAAGGTAGACGATGAGTTAGATTGCTAGATATACCGGTTGAGTAGCTAAAGATGTGCAGCCAGCGGTAAAATGATTATGCCTTTTCAGGTGGCGCGAGTTCATTTTGGTCACTGACAGTGCTTGAATACTTCACAGTTTGATCTCGGCTTGATGCAGTGAATAACGTAATGCTTACGTTTTGTGTAAAATAAACAATAATGATGACGACACATGGAATACGCAAACGAACAGTCAGTGAACTGATAGTGTACCGTAGTCTCTTTTACAAAAGTAGAAATTGGATTTAGAAGTCTCGGTGATCTCGAAAAGGGGCTATCCAGGAAGAAAGAAGCAGCGTGCTCGATGTCTAACTCAGAATAACACAAGCGCTGCTTAATTTGGTAATATGTAGGATAGAAGGTTCTCAGCAGGAAACAAAAAACTGGTGGTGCTGACTTGTCATCTATAAAGCGCCTCCCAAGTTTCGAAACGAAGAGCTCAATGTTTATTGCTTGGCCTCAACGCGGTGCCACTTTACAACAAACTCGAAAGGGGTATAAAAACTTAAGGCAAGATGAGGTACTGGGCAGTACAGTGCAGATGCTGTGGTGGTTAGCTGACGAACACCTGATTGATATAACTGATCAGGCTTAATGCGGACTGGTTGGGATCCAATTCAGAAAAGACGAATACAAGATTCCCGTGCATCCAGATTGGCTTTGAGCGGGCCACTATTCCAAACATCCTGGCGAAGGAAGAAAAAATACAAACGTTAGCGGAGTCTAGTGCAGAAAATCTGTTGATGTCGCTATACATGTCAGTAAGTTATTGCAAAGATTAGAACACTATAGCCATTTCTGAAAGTATAGCCCCGAACTGCAGGTGATTATTCTGGGTAGTATCGCTGAGTATTTTCTTGTTATTGCACGTTAACACTAGGGATGTGTAACAGTTTGATGACAGTGACCATGTCGCCTGTACAGGAGTCAACAGCTAGTCCAACCACGCAGTTAATTGTAACTAGTTAAAGCATACCATGTGCAACTAAAATGCCGGAGAAAACAAATGGATTTAGTCTGCACAGACAGATTAGGAAATGACATCCTGGCAATCGTTACTACAATCCTCCCTTGAGCCAAGTTAAGTGAAAATCTAGTGTGTGTATGTACCCATTCCAGATGTCATGCACGGAAACTGGAGCACTGTTTGATGGAGAAATCACTCTTAGAGCGGGAAAGTTGTTGCGAGACTCAGTGGTTCAAGCGTGAGTGAAACCAAAACAACAGTAGTGATATGGCTCAAGCAAAGTGACAATTTGATTACATATAGAAAACGCATCGCGTACATCCTTTATTTTGACGGTTGCACATTCTTCGTTGTGGACTATGGGAGGATATGCTAATGTTAAACGCTTATTCCAAGCCGAAACCCTAAGCCCTTGTGGGCTGTACGTGAGAATATAGGTGCAAGCAGACTGTTTCTCCTTTGTTTTGCCGTTGTCAAGTGAGCAACTACTCCTTTACGTAACAGATATGACGTTAACGACTCAAACTGGATCTCTGTGCGGGGGATAATAAAAAGTTATCAGATCTGACTGATGCCCGATGAAAATATCAGCATTGTAATCAACTTAACCTCACCTTGCTTGAGTCAGTCCACGAGCCCGTAATTCTTCTCCAGAGAAACTACAATCGGTGAAGAGGATTTGAAAAACACTTGATTGGTGATTGTCTTACACAACACATAAAGCATGCAAGACCCAGTAAAAATTTGCACCACATGTTACTCTACAATAAGCATTTATTAGGAATCAATACCCTACAGTAAACATTCTGTTGGAACTCAAAGCAGAATTTAGGGAACACGCTGTGTGGTTGGGTTGCGACTCGCAATCTCTATAGAGACCTCGGTTCACTATGAGGTAAACTTCGGTCAAGCGCTGCTCGCGGATCTCAGTGGCATAGTGCACAGGGCACCAGCCGTGAACTACTAGGCTCTGAGTTCCACCCTAGCTCAGACTATCTCCACCTGACGAGTCCAAACCAGGACGAAACCGCGGTTGTGGTGTGCCAGTGTTGGGAAGAGCAACACCCATCTATTTCCATTCTGTTGGAACATTTTAAGTGTGTAACTTTTTCTCCTCAGAATAGGATGTATTGGCTATTTTACTGGAAGAACACATCCCTTAAAAGTCTATATATATATATATATATATATATATATATATATATATGCCCTCGTCAACTCATAAATGACCGGTTTGCCTGCTCATTGGCAAACGATCTTGTGTAGAACCAACGAGCCTGACTAATATTGGGAAGCAGAAGGGCGAATTGTCAACTGAGAACGAGTGGGAAACTGACCTTCACCAGTGTAAATAGAATGTCTATCAACAAGAAAACTGTTCAACACGAAATTATAAGTATTGAGGATTTTACTAGGATAAGATCACTTGGGTAAATGATGAGTAAACTCCTACTTTATTCCCGCAACCACTACAAGTCAAAGGTTATCTATGCTCATGAAGAGAAATCGACCAGTTGAGTCAGTCCAAGAACAAGATTTGTTCGACAGCATGTCAATTCTTGTCCTTCACACTATTTAATCTGCTGTGAGTAGTTTGATTGCGCTATTGTTGTACAATAATCTGTTTCAGGCACATCTGTGCATGAAGTTACTAAAGTGCCAATTAGTTTGCGCACTCAGCTATCTGGCCACGGTAGACACAAGATAGACGCACAAAATGATATGAAAATACAACTGAGATTATGCACCGTTGGCGATCTCAAAGGAGCCATCAAATCAAGGAACGGATGATTATCAAACTACCACGCGACCACATGTCACTGCACAGTTGGTAGAAAAGGAATGTGTGATCATGAGATCAGTTGCAAATGCTTGTAAAGACACTGACGGAATGAGCACGAGAACCGAATTTTTGAATGGCTTTTGAAACGCGCTTTCCATAAAACCGTTCTCAGAATAAGTACAGATGGTATAGAGGCAACTATAGGTAACTAAAGGACTGGTCCTCTATGCAGTCACTTGACTAGTTCGATTCTTAATTCTTTCAAGAATGAACATCACTTGGTTGAAAATCGACACGGAATACGCTGGCTACATATGGCAATGTTCACTGCAAAAGCCAACTGACTTTTCCAGTGGATGGAACTTTAAAAGTATAAAGGTCTATTCCGCCCTGCAAATCAAGGAGTACACAGGAGACAGAATCGGTGTCTATACGGTGATATCATAACGGATGGGACTCTAAAGAACTAAATTCACCTCTATTACGACCTTTGATACTTAGCGGAACTTCAACCTAAATGGTCAGTAGATACAGTAGGCTACAGTTTGTTGTCAGGTGGATTGCTGCTTAAAGTTTTCTGTATTCAAATATCACTACCTCAGTAGACGGCTACCAATTGTTTTATATCCAAAACGCAACTTGGAAATACCCCAGGGTAATTGTACCTTGCGATATGGCATAAGCTCATTGTGGACGGACAAAGCGTGACTTAACGATATACTCATTTGCGTTTTCCAAGGGACCTGAGCAGTTGCAATAACTTATCTATACGCCAGTCTCATGCTCCGTTTACTGATAAACGCTTAGTTTTGTTGGCATATTCACCATCGAGTTCGTTATCATCATGCTGATCGCGCTACAGAACTGGTCATTTATCGCCTATTTTACTAGTATTAATGCAGTAAGAAGTTGCTTTCCCCCAATGAGGATAAAATAGCTTGTAATTATCCGAAGGTGAACGGATTCTTGGGACATTTAAATTGACAGCCTACCGAAACCGAAGCGAATACTAACCCTCCAAACAAAACCGGCTTATATCATTGTCTTTCACTGCAGATTAGTAGTAACTCAACGTAGGGTTGATGACAAACCATAACATTCAATGGACGCGGTAATCAGACTGTCTTTGCTGGCAACAAGTTAAAGTGCAATCGACATTTATCACGTGTGAGGAATTACACAGAAGACGACCTCAGATACTAACGGGATTACCAATTGGAATGGTCAGAATAGGTCTGTGTTTCGTCAAACCGCACGTTGAATCAAGGCAGGATTACGTCACCTGCTTACAAAAACTTGTTTAGTAACTGCATGCATAAAAATATTGCATTTCACACCAATAATCGGTATATGCGATTGCTTTTTACAAAGGATGTGTGTTAAGTGGTGCTTGCTTCAAGGTCATCCTCACACACGCGTGACGTGCGTGCTACTGGTTCATTTGGATTATTTCCCTCTATCCTCTCTCCATCTTCTCGCAGCGTTGTCACTGTACGCTCATTCGAACCGGATTTACCAGCTTTATACAGTGATCCATCATACGTGGAAATATCTTCTAATATTAGAGGCTGCACCATCGCCAACCGTTTTCATTGGCATCTGTGATTAAGCGCAAGCGTTTAATTCAATCGTATTGAGCCGATTGCCATTCTGTGTGATACCATTCGATACAGAATTCTCGAGGCAGGCCGAAAAGCCTAAGCTTACTCCGATCCAGTGTTTCTCAACACAGCTGTGAAAGAATCTGTGATCTGTCAATCTGTGTTCAGCGCTCTGTTCAGGTTGCAGCCACTCGCCATTCCTTGTGACCTTGTCAGCCAGTGTGGCTGCATTACCGATCACACGGACCGCGCGACCACGCCGACCGCTCATTTGACCTTGCAACCACCACGCTCGCCTGACCGATGTGCGCCGCTCTCAAAGCTGTAAAAGTACGGAACGCTAACCAACCCACTGGGTCAGGTAACGACACCAAATTGAATGGCAGAAAGGCGAAACCGAAGAGACTCCCATCGAAAGGCATTTGCGGGTTAGGAGAATGTCATCGGGTAGTAAAAATCGGTCTAGCTTGTTCGCACTGTTTGGAATGGTACCATACGAAATGTGCAAATGTGTCCCAACAACAGTTAAGGGAGCGAAATAGCTCCCAAGATGCATTTTGGTTCTGTACTGCGTGTTCCACCACCCCCCTCGTTAAGTGCTTGCTTATCCTAGCTGAGAAATGCGACCGGTTAATCGCAGAAGCGGAGCAGAGGATAACCAATAAGATTACTTCAATGGGAGCGAGTATGGACCACAGAAGCGTAGCGGCTGCTAAGCAACGGAATGCTGAACAAATCACTTCCCCTGCACCGCAATCAGCCATGTCTCCATCTCTGTTGTCTTCTCCAACTTTGGTAGAACGCCGGGCGAAAACAGACTGTACCTACGAGAATCAAACAGTACTCACAGCAAAGAAAATCAGGCACCATTCAAAACGTCTGGTTAAGCAAATTCCACTAGACCTGACATCTAGTATTAACAAGGATGGAGTAGCCAAACACCAACCCTTGGTACCTGTAGCTCAAATATCTCTTGTCGAGACTAAGCCTCTCAGAACATCGGTTACATATGCAGAGATTGCTGCAAGGGTCCACCGAGAGGCCGCCGTTGCGTCCTCTTCCATTGTAAACACCGTTAACGCAAATGGAGAGAAAAACAGCAAACAATCACTTGTCAACAAGTCAAGACAAATGAGTACCATAACTTGTAGATCGTTTAAAAAGGGATCCAACAACAGTGCCCGGACTGTTGTATGCTCAAATGTCCCTGAATCTACCGCCATCACATTGCGGGATAAGTTATCGGACGACCAAGACCAATGGAACTCATTGTGTATGCTGATGAGTGTCCAAGCCAAGCCCATAAACTTGTTACGAATTACTCGTCATCCGAACTCGCCACACTATGGTGAACCCAGACTTATTCGAGTAACTCTAGAATCCTCCACCGACGTAGAAAACGTTTTGCTCTCCGTAAGCGCGCTAAAACACGAATCCTGTGCGATACGTATCTATCCTGATGTCTCTTGGAGCGCGCGACAACCAAAACGAACCACCGAAGAGGGGCACAGCAAGCAAGACCGCCTAAACACAATCTTCATACATGGCGTGCCAGAACATCCTTCTAACGATGTTCAAGAGACCGGAAAGCACGATTTAGAACAGTGGCGGTTCATTCGTGAAACACTTTCTTTGGATGATGTTGTGGCACTATCGCTCACCAGGATACCTCTCTCACCAAATTATAGAGGATGCGGCCCCAGAATCCTAAAACTTGTGGTGCAGTCAGAGCAACAAGCAAAGGATGTTTTGGATCGATGGCGGAAAAATCGGAAACATCTTCCCTCCGAAATTCGGTTAAAGGTCGCAAACAATTCGCACAGCTCAAGTATTAAAGCAACTGAAGCAGCAAGCATCCGGACGAATGTACAGAAGTGTAACTTGACGGCTGCTTTAATTGACTCTGACGTAGATCTAAACGAAGGCTGGGACGCACCTTGGCCGAATCAAGTTGCAAACGAGGTATCACTGACTCATCAAAAAAACGAATAACTGCCGACCTCCCATCGGTCGGCATTCTCCCACACTTGACAGCTTCACCCCTCTGCGGGCTCCTAGAGACCGAGAAACTGGCCTGCTTGTATACAAATGCTCAGGGACTTTCTAACAAACTGGCTGAACAATTCAAAACCGATTTACAAGATCTAGTAACTACTGTTCCACTTTACAACCACATCACTTTGCCCACTCGGTTCAGAACTGGTAACACGCCATCTGTGCTGGATCTTGTGCTTACCAACGAGGAGCATATGATTGATGCGTTGGTTTTAGACTGCCCGTTGGGTCGCAGTGATCACGCAGTCATCAGTTTTAACTTCGTCTGCTATGCAGAATATCTGAATGATAACGATGATACTGTGCGAACCATCACAAGGTGCGACCGACTCGCCCAGCTAGTCAGCGCCACAACATGGTCTTTCCTCGAAGAAGAACCCCCGGAAGTCGCCTGGCTCGAGTTCGTCAACACATTCAGTCAGCTGATTGCACAGGCTTCAGAGATAAAAGCTTGCAATAAGTACAAATCCGTTTCTTTTGTTAGGAGCAGAACTCGAAAATGGATGACAGTACGCAACGCAGCATGGCGAGTGTACAGAGAAGCTCCAGCACCAGAAACTTGGGACAACTACGTAGCCCAACGTAACCACTGCACTCAACTGTTAAGAGAAGACAAAGCCGCCTATCACCAGAACATCGAAACAACCTTCAGTGCTAACCACAAGCTGCTGTACAAGCACGTTCATAGCCTACGAAAGGTGAGGCAAGGATTTCCTCCACTCAAGACGGCTGATGGCCCAACAAGAACATCTATGGAAGCTGCAAACGCGCTGCAGATGCAATACGCCCCCACGTTTCATAGGGTCTTGCCACCAAGCGATCTACCAAGCTTTGTATTCTGCTCACCAGGACTAACCCACATCAATTTTACCGCAGAGGCTGTATTGCAAAAGCTGACTTCTCTACGCAAACACAGCTCGCCGAGTGTCGACGCCATTCGTCCTGAAGC
This sequence comes from Dicrocoelium dendriticum, assembly GCA_944474145.2. Lineage (NCBI taxonomy): Eukaryota > Metazoa > Platyhelminthes > Trematoda > Plagiorchiida > Dicrocoeliidae > Dicrocoelium > Dicrocoelium dendriticum. The sequence continues at coordinate 49,952,991 of OX104070.1, read as the reverse complement.
ATTGGGAGCAGCAGCAAACCAACTGGCAGGACCTTTAGCTCAGTTTTTTCAGCACTGCTTAGACCAGAACCAAGTTCCCGCCATGTGGAAGCTTGGAATAATAAGCCCGATTCACAAAGGTGGAAGCAGAACTGATCCTTCCAACTACCGCCCAGTAACCCTTCTTCCTATACTCTCCAAGGTCATGGAATCCATAGTTGCCGATGCACTGGTGTGCTATCTGGAAAACTGCAACCTCATCACTCCTGAACAGCACGGTTTCCGTCGACAGCGGTCATGTACAACTAATTTACTAATTGCACGCAGTAGTTGGACCGAGGCAGCCGACGCTGGAGAAGGTGTTGATGCGATCTACCTGGATTTTTCCAAGGCTTTCGATCGCCTAGACCATCGGATACTACTATCCAAGCTGCAGCATTACGGGATAGAAGACCCTCTTTTAAGCTGGATCGCCAACTTTCTATTTCAACGGCAATTAGTGGTCAGAGTTCGGAGCTCTTTATCGGACCCCATACAAGTCGAGTGGGGTGTGCCGCAAGGCTCGGTTCTAGGTCCACGTTTGTTTTTGGTGTTCATTAATGACCTTGCACAGGGAATCGCTTCAAACTTCCTAATGTTTGCCGACGATATCAAGATCTGGCGCAGGATCCAAACGAACGCCGACCAACATGTGCTCCAAAGTGACTTAGATACAGTGTATCAATGGTCGATCCAAAACTTGTTGCATTTCAACGTCAGTAAATGCAAGGTGCTTTCCATCCGACATCAAAGCAGCTACTCATACCGACTCGGAACGGATGTACTGCAACAATCAACTCTCGAACGTGACTTGGGTGTCCTGGTTCAAGATGACTTGGGTTGCTCCAGGCAATCCGAAAAGGCCTCGAAGACCGGGAACCAACACGTTGGGCTGTTGAGGCGGGCGTTTGGACAAATAAACAGTTCCATATTTCGACAAATGCTCAGTGCGTATGTTCGCCCCCATGTCGAATATGCAATTCAAGCCTGGCATCCATGGCTGAAACACGACCTTAATGCACTGGAGCAGCCTCAACGCCGAGCATCTAAGAACGTAATTGGAATGCGCAATCGGTCCTACCAGGAGAGGCTGCGACGACTAGGATTGTTCAGTGGAAGCTATCGCAGGCTACGAGGTGACCTGATTATGACATACTTGATTATGCGAGACCCACATCATGTGTACCGCCCTTTACTGCAACTCAGCAGCAATACAAACCTGAGGGGCCACTCATTAAAACTCGCAGAACAATACAGTCGTCTGGAGTGCCGCAGAAATTTCTTTTCCATCCGTGTCTGTCACCCGTGGAATGCTCTCCCAGAATCGGTCGTATCTGCACCGACACTAACAGTATTTAAAAGACGGTTGGACGATGCACTCATCCACTTACACTTTGTTACTTAACACTATGTCTCCATCCTACACCTGGAGTTTACCCTGGAATTATTTGTTGTTAACTGTGGGTGTTGTGAATCTAAGTGGATCGCAGGACTGCAGCGAAGCAAACGATAAGTCCTTATTTTCGTATTTAAAGTATTAACTATTTTACTATCCTCTTCATCATAATTGTTATGTTGATATCCCCACCAACTATCCAACGGGGCTTGTAAAGCAACGCTTCTTAACCCGTATAAATTCATTGTTCATTGTTAATTGGGTTAGCGAGATCAATTTATGTCAATATGCCTGTAAGATTCAAATTTCATTTTGGGTCTGAGAAGTTAATTCGAAGAATTGCGGTTACGAGACTAGATTGTCAAACAGCGTTCAGCCGGTAGCAAGAGGTTTTTAACATTGAGTTACAATGTCTATGAAGTTGTGAATATAACTATTATGCATACATTATGAACGATGCAGCAAAATTGGTTAGTCATTAACCCCAAGGCGCATCCAAAACATTCGGCAACTTGTCTTTCCAGCCCTAACCCGTCCGTGAGATTGGGTCCGGTAAAGTGCAAGAACATAACCAACTCACGTTCGACCTTCTGGATCAAGTCCGCAAAAACTGATGTCACTTGGCTTGATTGACTCGTCCATCTTGCCACGTTTCGTCGATCCGGAGAACCGAACACCCTCGTTTGGCTTTGCGCTGACGGTCACGACAGAGCGTTTGGAGAGCCCCTTACCGTTGGTTGACGCCTGTCCCAAGATTTTGGTCACGGCCTTTCTTACGGCCGAAAGAGTTTCCAGTTTGTCTACCTGCACACTTCCCAGATAAAGCATGTCAACCACTGAATGGGTCGCAGAAGGAATGGCACGAATGGATGGTGTTAAGTATAATGTTTAGGACGATTCATTTTTTGAAATTAACATTAAAATATCTAGAGGAAACAACGGAGTCTGTCAAAAGATGGATTGAAAAGTAACCTGTGCCAACATAATTTGCATCAGCAGTTTCGAACAGGACTGTAATGAGGGCTAGGATGAATTTATAGAAAGATATGCCAGTAAAGGAACCCTAATTATTTCTTGAGGCTTCACTGAACGTACCATCCAAAAGCCTAGTTCATTGAAACACTAAAGAACAATTGCGACATGTCTGCGAGTTGGAGACAACATATACTTGGGTCAAACCATGCAATTTTAAAAATCGGAAGTTAAATCTCTATGAGTACGGAAATGCTGCAACAGAGGTATATTCGGAATAGTTGACTGGCGCTTAGATAACCTTCCTGATGCTGTGCTATTCCAATCATAAATAATCACCTACACAGAGCTTACAATCCATGGTTGAGGAAAGTTGCAATCAATGATTTGGAGCAAAACAACTGGCTACAAAACATATTCGTTACTCAGTTTAAACGTTGGTTTTATCTGTTCGTCAAGTTTGGTCAATGTAATTCACTCAGTTACTCTGAGGTCAGATCATTGAGGTGGAAACAGCTGATTCGTTTACCGCGTTTCACATCTCGTGTGTCATTAAAAGGCACAGGGCCTCTAGTACACCTTAGGTTTCTAACGGTTCCTGTGTTCTTTCGCATACAGCAACTTTGCATGTATTAAATATAATGAGCCTTCCATAATCCGGGTACGCCACGTCTCACAACGACTGTGCATCCCGTCACCCCGAAACTGAGTGTAATCTCACATAGTATGTAATAGAGATAACGGTCTTGGATAGGCACATATTTTGTCCGTATTTCCATCATTAACAATGGGGGAAATCATGTGGAGTTCATTTGTCCGACGTGCTAAAGCATATGATTAAATATGTTATCTCAGCTAGCCGGTGGCAAGGAAGCAACAAGAGTAGGCCGTTGCTACCAAGTGCGGGACCGCAGCAAATATGGCAACTGGTTTTCCGCAGTGGAATACTTGGCTGCAATATTTACGGGTGGAATTTGTAGCAAAATTAAAGACGTTAAAACCGGGTGATAAATAGAGCTTTGGAGCAAAGCGTGTGTTGCATGTATATGTAACTCGGCCGAGCTAGCGTCGCAACTATTTACCGTAGGTTGCTCAAATAAAACAGCAGATAGATAAGAAGGTAACCCAAATGAAAATTGAGAAATTGAGACAGGGACACGAGTTAAATCAGCGCAAAAGATACCAACGTATTGAGATTAAAAAGCACGGATTCCACCTGTAGGACTAAGAATCGCGACGAGTGTCGAACGGCTTAAATGAAATATTACGATAAGGTCAACTATTAAAATGGATACAAAGTGATTAAATTAAGCCGAAAATCTACCACAAATCTATACATTTACATGATGGATATCTAATCCGAGTCAGTAATGCACAAAATTTAAACAAACACTATTCTACCGCAGGAAAACTATTAAGTTCGCTGGACTTCGGGTTACTTCGTAATCTCCCATTATTAAGTAACTGCGACCTGTCCTTCGAGGTCGCACAAATTTTCGATGTGTATAAGACTTGGTTCGACATGGTAGAAACTACCTTTATGAATTGACTATATGATTAAAGGCTGGTACAATTGGGTTGGCATTCTGCGATCTTTGCTAATCCGACTGAGACAAAGATAAATTCCAGAGGTTGTCGGGAGTTGTTGGACATTTCCGCTAGGGGAAATTGGCTGAATTGGTAAATGCAACTGGATGTAAGCATTTTTAGCTTGTCCAAAGGGCTTGAATCATATAGTGACAAAAACACCTACATCCTTTTAGGTAGCAAGGTTCTGGGGTATAAAGTCCCAAACCGAGTCCAGAATCAGCAAAACGTACGCAGTGGTATAACAAGGTCACAAGACGCAGAAATGCGACTAAAATGTGTGACAAAATATACAGACTCGGCTATTCCGGTAAGTAGTCCAACAGTACCAAGCTTACTGGTCTTACACAGGTCATGCGAAGTGTGCTTGTGAAAGGCCCTATGTGAGATAGCATCTTATAGATAAAAAAACGTTGGATGCAAGGCAAAGACAAACACTGGCACGGCTTTGCTGATTTTCTTTTCTTAAATAAACAGAAACATTTGTAGATATTTGAGGACCTTTTATTAAACTTCAGTACCGACGGGAAAGAGGATGCCTAATATGCCGAAATAGAATTACGTAAATCACGTCTTTAGACGGTACCAAGGCATGACAAAGCGAGTGACTAAGGAACAACGTTTAGAAAACAGTTGAACGGCTGTACATAACTCACTAGGAACATCACTACACTGAAATGAGGAATGATAGGCCGACTAGTGCAAAGAAGCTCATAGGTGCAAAATGTGGGTAGACTGAAAAATCTGTGTCATCCACGCACGGGACTAATCCAAAGAGAACCTTAACATATCTCGGTGTCCTTGCGTTCTTATGTAAAATGAGGCTGTTGCTATCCTAAATGATATTCTGTGCTACCAATACTATCATTCGCATTATTTATCTTAAAAAAGTAACAATGGCGTATACTGCAAGTTTCAACATATTTCTGATGCAGTGCTACGTCTCTGTCGGTAAAGGTTAGAAAACTAACAACTAAGATTGGCTCATAATTATTAAGCATCAAGAAAAATTCGACGGTCGCCACACGAACATTGAACATTCTCCATACTTGTGATTTCATTTGTGCTTCCAAGGATTAGATGTCATTCTCAAACATCAAGCGGAGTTATCGAAAATCTGACGTTGATGGGCTTCCAATCATAACTGTTGTAATGCTACGTTAACTTACCCACTCCGCCTCCTCCAGCTGGCATCTTGACTTTGTTTATCGATCCGTAGGCATTCGACGGAGGTTGACTTGATGCGAATGATATGGGGAGGCGAAGGGCACATGGAAAAGGTCCGGCGTGCATACAATGATGATGCACAAAAGACACAAAGTCCGGAAACACTGGCTGATCGCTGAAGCCGCTCAACTGCAGTCCAGTCCCTCTACCATCGTGCATAGGAACGGAGTTGATGATGTAGTGCTTGATGGACCCATGTCTGTACGGATCTGAAAAAGATACAGTGAAGGGGTTAAAAAAACGGCATAGACAAGTCAGTCCCAGGTTGCAAATGACTGAAGACACGTTGCGTTAATTTCATTATGATCACTAAGTTCATGGAAGCAGATAAGGAAAAACAGCTTCGTATCTGTAGCCAAAAGTTTGTCGCCAGTTTAACTTACTTAAACAAATTTATAGCAATAAAGATAATACAAATGTTACGTATACTCCTAAAAAATGTGAGACCCTGCCCTGGGATAGAGGCAGATCATTAATCCGATTAGTATCATAATCATTCATGAGCGAGAGTGCATTCAGTAGCGTCTGTTTTATTAAGGCTTTGCGAAACTACAGTTTATATTGGTGATGAGTTTTGTGCCACAGCTTTTCCCACTGCCTATAAGTTCCTTGGTCCATCTTGGAAGAACTCATTTGGCGATTTTCTCCATGAAAGCATGATCATTTTTGAGTTATGGTCCAGGTAATCTTCACGTTGCATTTGCACCATACCTGACGCTGGCTGGTAGGATAATCAGCAAGACATTGTATCTGATTAGCAAGACGTTAAATAGAACAGCTGACCAGATTTTTCGCGCATTTGGGCCACAAATCCAACAGAAAAACCTCCGGATGAAGTGGGATTACAAATCGAATGTGCATGGATTGGATATGTCTTTCGGTCTATGAGACTGTACATGAGAATCGGTGTGTTTCCGTCGTTACGAATAAAGAGATTCGTTGTGAAGCCGTTTGCAACGTCTATGATGGCTCAAGGTAAACGCTGCACTAAACACGTTTGGTGCTTCATCATTGCAAGTTTTCCAGTTTTTCTGTTACGCATACGAATGTAACCGTAAATGATACTCAAGGGGTGGCAGGTTGAGGAAGTTGAAATTTTCGATTTCCGCGGAGACCGCATAAAATTCATAGTATACCTTAGGCATAGATCATTTGGCGTGCTATTTTATATCTTGCCTGCTCCAAAATGTTTAAGTTTAAAGAGTATCGTATTCTTACATCAAGGTTAGTTTCACACCGGTAAGTTCATTAGTTAATTTAACTAACTCTTTAAAGAGGAAACTTCGTAATGCATGATACTTGATTTACTAGATGAGAACTCGTTCAGCCAGATGTTACACCCATTCTCGACAGAACCGATGTCATCTTGAACGAACGACATTGGGCTTTGGAGTTTTTCTCGCTAAAATTTTCAAACCATCTTTATGTAGTCGGTAAACAAAAATTGCCTGCCATGTTTGATGGACGTGTTGATGTGGTTACTAAAGGGTAACAAAAGGGAAGCAGCAGATATAAGTAGTAACTAAAACATTTCTTTGACGTTTTTCCTTAACCTACCAGACCACCCAACGGGGCTTTTAAAACAATGCTTTTCAACCCGTGTAAAGTCATTGCGCATTGCTCAGGTAGGCTTCCTTGGATGATATCACAAGTGATTGGAGGTAAGGGGAAGTAGTGGTCAATCGGCATAACTGTCTGTGAAAGCCCATTCGTGTACAAGGTCAGCCAATGCAGTAGTTGGTCTGTGATCCCAAAGGCTTAGATTTTTCAGTTGCCACTCGTGATACACATCCAAGATATGCGTACTGATTGCACAACTTGAGTCACTGAATTCAATGATGTACTCTTCTCGAGTAGGCATTACCGGGATTTATTAAGCAGTTTAAGACGATAGATGAACCTCATCATTCTGCTTTTAATGAAGCTTTTGGGTCTTTTAGCAAATATGGGAGTGCGATAGATAGGCCGATAACAAGCGACCTTCTGTTTGGGCCCCCTTTTGACGCGCGGTGATAACCGAATTTTTTAACTGATCCGGAAATTGATCATGTTCCAACGATTAGGTGAACATGTACAACAAAAGTCGAGGTATACCAGGCACTCCACATTAATAGCGGATGACAGTGCCATTGAAGTCCAGCTTAAATGGTGATCTGAAGGACTTCACATCCTGTTTTATGTCCGGAATAGAAATCTCGGCATTGTTAATGACCATTGTTGTTCTTATTTCACGGCAGAAAAAAGGTGACCGGTTTCTACTTTTTGGAGGCAGCGGAAAAGCACCAAACGCCACAAATTACGGGTGAGTCGTTAAAACGACAAATCTCCCCATCTTTCAACCCCGAGTTCAAAGATACCACACCGTTATTTATACGACGGAGTAACTTTATTAGTTCCCCTCGTTTACACACCATCCACAAAGTATTCTGCTCCTCTCATTTTATCCGCATCACTTATGGAAGTTTGATACAGACGATGAATACTTGTGATTTTAATAACAAGGAAGTCTTTAGTCTTTCTGAATTTCGTAATTGGTGTTTTCGTTTTCAGATTAACCGAACTCTCAGTTGAATGTCTATACAAAGAAACCGCATGTTTATCTTATTGGATAAGTGGAGCCATGATACATATGACCTACTAGTAGAGCGGTTCTATTGCAATGCAGATGATAATGGAAAGTAAAATGTATCCCATTCGAAAGACTAGATAAGCTTTTATAAATATTCCCAGCCAATTCCTCGGATAGTATATCGGATAACCGAGTCGAGTTTGCTATTCATTTCGATGTAGGAGGTAAGTCTTAACCTATCGTGGTCACTACCTCAGAGGTCGTCTAAGATGTCAAGTTGTGTGTCGGAGATCCCCAGCGTAAATATTAAGTCTGGGATTTTGACCACATAGGTAGGTCTAATGACCCACTGAGTGCTGCCCCGAACTCTGATAGCCGACAAGAAAGCGCTATGCAACGATGAGAATGGTAGTGATAACCAATGGAACTTTTGGTTATTTAAAGTCACCTGCGAGTATCTAGAGTTTGTGTGGTAACACCGATGCAAAATCAAATGCCAAACTGATGATAGCAATAACCGGACTGTCTTTCAGGGGGTTGCGGATGCAATGGAGAAGCGCCGGAGTAACTGCAGCTACTACTGCCATCTGAGTACGCTGTACGCAATGCGCAGACAATAAATTTGGTCTACGTCCGCACCGTCGAGAAATATATAATTCATTTATTTATTTACTGGTTGTCATAGAGGTCCAGAGTGATTGATACCTGTGAGTCGTCAAGAAGCTCCGCTGCAAGTTTTTAATAGAGATGTTTAGCACCTAGGCCTTCCTCACTTGTGCTGCGATCTTTTCGAACCAGGTGGTAGTTCGGAATATCTAAAGTGAAACCTAACGTGCCAGATGAGCACCATATTTTGGTGACAAAGATTACATGTGAGGCTCTTGACTAAGTAAGCGTGATTAGAAAATGCAACATTTCGTTTACTGGTATTGCATTAATCAGGATAAGCAAAGTGGGCATCTCACAGAAATATAGCTCAAAAATTAAAGACACAAAAGTTATATAAGAAGCTGATGGGAACGGGACAATTGATGGCATGCTCGGGTGTAAGGGCATTGTTAGCGCTAGTAAGCCCACGTGGACGGAAAGGGTCGAGGTCGTGAGGCCAAGTTGGGATTTGCATGGTAGTGAGCTAGTCACGCCATGGGGATGCAATGAAGGATAAGTGGAACAAGATAAGCTGCTTCTTCTGGGAGTGTCAGTGAAGAAATTAAAGGGGATCTACCCTGCCCATGCTAAAAGAGTTATACTAAAGTGATGAATTGCGAGTGACTGCGTCATTAATATTTTATCTATTTTTGCGGGTTTCATATTTTTGGCTGAGGTTATGGAAGCATGGGAGATGATAAATAGACTGTTGTGCTGGAAGTTAGCTGTTAGATGTAGCCAGAAGACAATTGTCGCGGTTTCTAATGGGTTCGGATTAGCGCGTTGCACTGCGATGGCAAGGGGTTTGCCAACACGGAACCTTGAAGGCTGCCAAGTTTCTCTTAACTGCATAATTCATGCAAGTAACAGTATTCGAGTAGTCAAAGCAGCAAGTGGGCAATAGTTTCGTGTGTACGAGGTCAGCTCGCAATCTTTAGTACGCACGTCGGCGTTTATATCATTTTAGTAAATTTCTTTGCTGCATCGATCAGCTGCTCGTGATTGTTGAAAGAATTTAAATTGCATAACATATTCTGATAAATTTGTTAGAAATGATTCATGTTCAAAAGAAGTCAAAATAAGTTAGGAAGATAACAAAGATATCTCGCATGAGTCTTACCTGGGAGCCCAGGGGCCTTCAGCCCAAGACTAAAACTGTTCTCATGGGAGAGTCGATTTCGCACGATAAAGCTACCGGGCTCCCTATCTCGGAGTAGGTTTTCCACTGAGGTATGAAAAGCAATGCAGGAATCAAGACGTAGAGTACAGTTAAAGGGTTCCCATTGTATTAACAGCAATAGCAGCATGATTTATTATGTGCTCTATAGAGTTCCGAAACAGAATGCTTACCAAAAACAGCTATCTGGTTCTTTAGCATTAGTGGTTTGAAAACCGATGAATTGAATTTGGTCGTCTTAGTGAGCTTAGGAGGCACGAATATGCCAATGCGAATCCCCTTTCGTTTGGCAAGGAAAGATAGCAGTTGATATTAGGCGTCTAAAGTTAAGTAGCTCATGTTCTTCACTGATAAGATAAACACTCAACATGCCCCATTGCGCCATCATAGTGATGCGCTGAATAAAGTATAGTATGGGCTGCAAAGTGAGGAAATATTTAGCAAAATACTTCCACACACAGATTTGGTATATCAGCTTCAGATTAGTTAAATTATCCTTTAAATGCGACGTAAAAAAGCTTTATTAGACCGCTTGCTATTCAGTGAGAACCTCCTATCAACCTAGTTTCCTTCATTTAGGTGCCACCTATCTGAAAGAAAACAACGCATGTTTGTCCGGATACCTTGCTATACAAGCCGAAAGTGCGAGAATCAAACCTGTGCTTCTCCTTCAATTTGTGAGTGAGATGACCCGATGTTATACCTAATGCAGAGGAAAACACATAGGCGGCGGGATTTCAACAGATACTATTATTACCATATCTTTGTCGGCCGCAACACAAATGAGTAACTATTGACATACTTAGGGGGTAGGAGAAAGGAGTTGGACACCACATAATGACGATTCATTGAGTGAATAACATTGTAACATTTTATGGCAACATACGACGCAGAACTCAAAATCTGTTACGCAGTGCAAACTGCGATATATTTGCTTTTGCTGTAGTGACACCAACACTGTTAGCTTCCACTGCAAATCCGCTACCGCTTTTGACATGATGATGCCACCTCGACTAGTGACAAAAAGTCTACGCGCAAATTATGCTACTCGGTGAACACCGCAAAAACCGGGATTTAAAGCATCACCAATTCAACAACTTAATGTTTCGTAAACTCTGAGTTTAAACCCAGAATTTACCGCACAGGAACTAATTCAAAGGGCAATCGAGCGGTCTATATCATTAGTAGGTAATGAATACCTAAGTGTAAAGAAAACGACGCCGGCGGATATAATAAGCGCATCGAAAATCCAGGTTGCTTTAACTCGTGTCCCGTAGCCGAAACACAGAAAATACAATCATAAAATACAGTTACCGAGCCAGTGTTCAGGCTATAGATATCGTTTCATACTTAATTAGGTCAAATCAATTCATTGAACAATGCGCTTCGCGCAGCTACACTCATCTGTCATCCTGGAAAAAGTGTGCAGTTTCTTGGATGAAGTAACAACCATAATACACCTGCCGAACACAAGTAGGATGAATTTAATTTGCATGCCCAAGACGTATTTTCTCTAGACTTCATCCTTTTGTCCTTCAAACCGAGTAAAATAGCTTAGTATTTTGGATACATGCTTCTGTTTTTCATAGCACTGGCTAAACCCCATGTATGTCTGGTGGGCATTCTCAGCAGAAAGAGCATAACTGTCAAAGTTGTCTACTTCCTGCGTGCATGTACTAACTATTCCGAAAGTCTACAAAACAAACGCACCATCTTCTCTGCTTTTTTCTGGCATGTACCACTCGCGAAACGTGTTCTTCACTTGTTTCAACAACACTTGTTCCCATTCAGAAGCATCTCCGGATGCACTCATTCCGCTGACGCTCCCGGCGTAGTTTGGAGGCACTGAAATAATAATGCATGGAACGTGAATGATGCATCTAACGCAGCAGATAAGATACAAGATAGAAGATTTCACACAAAATTCTGCTTGCGCTTAAGTGTTCGCACCTTAAGTCAACTCACCGGTCGTGGCTCGCCAGTGTGAGTCCAGTGGCTGCGACGTCCGGTATCTATTCTCCGAGCCTCTCCCCTCGTAGAGTGAGTTTTGACGAATCCCACTAAAATAAATTAAATAAGATCAAAAACAGGAGTGAGCCAATTTCGCATAACAACGGTCCATCTGGAAAGCGAACTTACAAAATGCATAAAAATTCGTCCCACATTAAACTAATTATAGTGACTGACTACCTTTGCTTGACTTCCTAAAGCCCTTAGCTTTGATCACAAGTACAATTACGATGTGGTGTGTTACTTTGAACAAATTAATAATATCAACCTAATGTTCCAGTTAAGCGAAATATTATACCAAGGCTTAATCTGAAGGATAAACTGAACATCTGAACGCAGAATTAACACGCAGATGGTTTGTACTGATTATTGTACGTAAAACGGTTAATTTTCGTGCGCAACTTTGTAACTCTTCTGAACTGTAAATGAGCTTTAGAAGTGCTAATAACCAACTAATCAATAACAACGCTCGACAACTCTGTCAAAATGAGAAGCCTTACCTTTAATTCAAGAAAAAGACAGGAATACACTGAAACGCTTGCAAACATCCCTGCCCCCATCGGTAAGCAACACAAAAATTAAAGGTTCGTTATTGTGTCTTGTAGTACCCCCGGTGTGTCTGGAATGCTATAAGAGATATCGTTCGAAGCTATAGTTTCCTTGATTGGTCAACATCTAAGTTCATGATAAAGCCGGAAATGCGCGTAAGGCGAAAAACAACGCAGAAATAGTCCACACAAAGTTTTCATGACAGGACATAACGTGATAATTGCAAAACATCATCCAAAGTGATTCAAATGATTGGCGCGCTTGAACTACAAATAAAAAATTGAAAGAAAGATTTTAACTAGTAAAACAGCCACGCTTATCCCAAAACTCTGCTCCAACTACTCTGCTAATGCAGGACGAAGGGACCTGACATCTGGTGTGAGGTATAGCATAAACAATTCCAAATGTCTAATAGTATATGTCAGCCTAACACAAAATGTCTCACACAGTCACATGGGTGTGGACAACCGGTAGGCATGCATCTGGGAACCTAAGTATGGTAAGTCCCAAAAGTCTGGCCCCCTACTCCGTTAATGCGGAACAAAGGGTCTCTCCTTCGGGTGTGAGAAAGAGCGCGCTAAATGGCCAACTGTCCAGTATTAGATATTGGTCTATCTCAAAATGTCTCGCCCGGTCACATGAATGTAGAATGACCGTATTCATGCATGTGGGTACATGTGTACTTGCCAGTGTCGTCCATGGTGAAGTAGCTGGATCATGCGCAGATGGTTGAGTTGGAGTCAACCTACGGCTCACCACAGGGCTAGTTCACCGACCAAAACATACTGTGTGTCGGATTGGTTGGAACGGAGACAGGCGTGCACAACAGAAACAGCTGTGCCTCATTATCCAGCTACTGTGGTAGATTCGTGGTTACACTTGCGCAGCTGTAACTGGCCTGAGCAAGTAGTATGCAATAGGTTCTCAGTTTTATCCCAGCAAATGACTATAGAATGAAAATTACCTTTCAACAACCTACTTTATCAAAATATTCATTCCTTGCAAATAGGCGTTGCAAATATGAAATGTGACGTTTTGAGAAAGGAGTCCTGAAAAGCTATGCCGTCCAAAGACTACTCGCTGCCGCATAGTCTATCCACCCGTCGCAGTATTGATCGCGGTTGCAGGAGACAAATATGGTTACGCTGCCCCATTTGCTTCCGGCGGGACCATGAGAGTTCATTCTAACATATTCACTGATAGGGGAAATATTCCATTAGCATGGAAATGAGAAGCTGCATTTCTAGGCAAAATCTAATTCTCGCGGATACTGAGAATCACGTAGTGCACAAAGCGCGAAGCTCTTTGGCTTGAAGAAATGAATAACAAATCGTAGGAGTGGAAAGCTTGCTTATGAAATACAGCCTGAAAAGATAAGACACCTTCTGCGGCTGCTAACTTGGCTTCGGATTTTCCAAACCTTGTTGATGATAAATAATTATTTCACGGGTAGAAGATGATGCCGCAAACACTGCTTCCTTATAACGATCCGATTTAAATTGCTTTTTAATATCAGATGTGCCACCGTGAACCATAGAAAATTCGGATTTGCATTTGTCAAACGGAACATGCGAATCGTTGTCGCGTGTTGTCTTCTTAATGAATGAAAGATCGTTCTCCAAAAGCGCCTCATCACGAAGCATAGCCAAGTCAGACTGCGGAAAGAAACGGTTTTGATAGCACGTAAGGAAAAGGTATACCTCGAGCTCCCATTTAATGGTAACACCGCTTCCATGAGGGTAACCAAGCGCTTAATCTCTGGCACTCATAGAACCTAGTACGCTGCAGTTACTGGGGTGATCGACGGAACTTAAAAATTGTCGCTACTTTCAGTAAGGGAAGTGGAACCCATCAGCTCCAGACCACACTGCACTTAACAATTTGATCATACCTGCAGCGTCAGGTAGATAGGCAAGAATGGGAGTGTTTTGTATTTCAGAGTGAAGGAACACCTGGTCAAATGCGTTCAGCTTGAGGTCAACCATCCATCGCCCAATATTTCGTGTGCACGCAAACCGTCAGCATCATTGATAAGCCGACATGTTTTATTGACCCCTTATCGGATTGACCGCGGCTCCGCATTTCGGAGACTACGTCATCCCAATCCACGCTTCTTGCGGTTCGGCGAGGCAGTGAATATAAGCCGGCTGAGACCTGCCCTGTGTGTACAGAAACAATCAGTAGCTGACCTAAGGATACTCCGGTCTTAGGACGATTGCCGCTGCTCACTTCACAGCATTCCATTAGTTGGAGAGGTATAATTCCTAGTTATTGTATGGGCACTGATGAGGCAATAGGAAATGCGCGCATTTATCAGCGATTGCTTTCTCCTTGTGTTATTCATATGATTGAAGGGAACTAACTGTTAAAAGATAGTTTATTTCTCTACGGAGCAAGAGACCGTGAAGGTATAGGGACAGATCAATGCTTACATGAATGAGTTTCCTGAGACCGGTCACACATGCAATTGAGTGTCCCACTGACGCAAACCGAACTTTGGCGTAGTATGTGAACCGATGGTGAGCATCCACTCATACGGGGCTTTCACTGTGTGGCCAAATTTAACAATACGTCATGCCCTAGTTATCTCGCACGCACGTGTTCATCTGGCCACGGTACGCGACCGCTATGCCATGTAAGGACAGGCTCTCAGGGCTTGTTGCAAGTGTCCATTCAGTTATGCACGTGGCCACCAGCTCTTTTCTCTACTTAGCCCCTGTTTCAGTCGAGCGGCGGATCAGGTGACTATCGCCACCGTGACAGTGCAGTTCATGGTTGCAGAACATGCGCGTACGTTCGGTCTGGGTCTGCGGGGTACAAGGTTTGCACGCATGACCTGACGGCCGGTCCGATAAACCCGCCACACCTTCGATAGCTGCATTGAGGTCGTAGAATTCAGAATGTAGAATGTAGGTGATAATACCAGAACTTAGTGGACTTTAGTGGAGAACGCCTACATTTTGTCCAGTTTGGTAGAAATACCATCTTTAAACGAACGTATAAGATGACTACCCAATTGGAGAGCGTTTCCATTCATTAAGAGGGTACTACGTGACAACGATCCGCATGTTCCGTGTAACAAATGCTAATCCGAATTTGCTCACGGTGGCACATCAGATATCATAAGGAACTTTAAATCGGATCTTCATTAGGCAGCAGTGTCTGCGACAGCATGACAGAAGTAATAACTTCCGATCAGCAAGGTTCAGAAACACAGAAGCCAAGTTAGCATCCGCAGTAGGTCTCTTATCACGCTGTATTTCATAAGCACACTTCCCACTCTATGAATTGCACCAGAAAGTTGGTAGAGAAATGATGTGAGCCGAAGTTTGCTTATGCCCGCACAAATTATGAGCCAATAAAAATAAAAATAATCATTTTAATAATAATAATAATTAACCTAACTAACATCCGGTCCCCATTGGCCAGAGGTCAACATCAAGAAAGTCTTAAGAATGTAAACTACGTGCCAATGTTCACAGACGCCTCAAATCACAAGGAAGTAAAGGTGTTCCCACTCCTTGTGAGATAGTTTGTGCCGTCATTTGTTATTTTCGTGACTAGAACTGCAGTCACTTACTGATGACACATCCGGCGCCATTTGTAAATTTACAAAGAATGTGTTTGAACAAAACAATATGACCAGAAAGTTTTAAGATTTTGTGCTAACAACACCAACACAAATTTCGGTGGCGTTCAGAGAAGAGGAGCAAACGATGTATTTGCGAAATTGAAAACTTCGATTAGAGAAACACTTGTGTGAACTAGTTGCGTGACTCACAATGTCCACAACACATTATAAACGGCAGCTGACTTTCTTCCTATTGATGTTGAAACAGTTGTGGCGAAAACATCTTTCTACTTTTACATTTACACTGCTGATGAATAAAACGAATTCTGTGACTTCACGATGGTGGAATACCAACGCATTCTAGGATACGGGAAAACCAGGTGGCTTTCACTTATGTCAGCAGTGGAGATCATCCAGAAGTTATTTTCAGCGTTTAAATCTTATTTTAGTCTTGACAGAAGTGTCCTATCATCATAATATTTCTTTGCAACCTCAGCCTGAGCTGTTACCCTACTTTATGCACAATATCTGCGATTTTTCACGTTACTGTGAAATTTAGGAGCAAAATATATCGGCATTATCATGTCAAAGTAGGATTTATCCACCCTTATGGGTGCATTTTCGGCGTTTTACACCGACACCAAGGCATCAACTACACGGCATCACTGAGTTATACGAACCAAAGCGCTAAAAGAAAAGCGACATTATCATTCGAGCATGTGGTCGAGAGCGCGAAGTTTCACTCTTGTTGTTTTGATTAGAAAGCGAGATAGAAAAAATCAGTATGGAGTTTCGATACAACGAGGTAGGAGAATATACAAGTTTACAGTTTGCCCCGTTTTGTCATTAGCTGGGATAACACTGAGAACCTATTGCATACTACTTGCTCAAACTAGTTACGGCTGCACAAGTGTAACCACGAATCTACCACAGTAGCCAGGTACTGAGGCACTGCTGTTTCGATTGTGCACGCCTGTCTCCGTTCCAACCAGTCCGACACACAGTATGTTTTGGTCGGTGAACTAGCCCTGTGGTAGTCGTAGGTTGACTCCAACTCAACCATCTGCGCATGATCCAGCTACTTCACCATGGACGACACTGGCAAGTACACATGTACCCACATGCATGAATACGGTCGTTGTACATTCATGTGACCGGGCCAGACATTTTGAGATAGAACAATATCTACTATTGGACAGTTGGCCATTTAGCGCGCTTTACCTCACACCCGAAGGAGGGAACACTTTTTCCGCATAAGCAGCTTACAGTGATCAGACGTTTTTGGCTTATGATATCTCGTTATCACTGTGAACCCTACCGGAAAATGTAAATCTCAAATCCGTTTGGAATCTTATACACCAGGCATTCTCAACCTTTATTTAACCGTGGCTCCCTTATAATCTTTTCCATTTCTCATGGTCTCCCTCTTGATTACCTCATTTTTTGCAATCCGTCATGCCTAACAGACGTAAATCTGTGATTTTCAGTGATCACATTGGTATCTTTTTATGTCGGCAAAATGTTTAATTTGAAAAGCACGGTAAGAGGACAAAAGCTTGCACTTGCATGCATTTCTTATTGTCTCCTCAGTACCATGAAGAATTACCGGTCTGCATACCGGTTATTGTTAATGGTAACAAGGAGACAATACAAAGTCATGCATCTACCAGCTTTTGTCTAATTACTGTGCTTTTCAAATTTCTGAGGGTAACTAACTGCTCTAAATTTTAACGTTTGTATCACTGCTGTTTCTCTTACAAACCTTTCTAACTTTCACAGCCTCAAGATGAAATTTATTGTGCGACAACAATAAGCCACTTGTCTGTAAGTACACAAAGCCAGCATTAATATTTAACTTGCGTTTAATTATAGTTCTTTTAACTGTAATGTATCTCATGAATTAATATTTGTAGTACCTTCTTAAGAATATGTTTATCGAGATATTAATGCGAGCACTGAACCTGATGTTTTCGAGTAAGCTTGCTTGTCTTCGGTTCCAGACTAGACAACGCGAGTCTAATATCTCCCCTTGCTGCGATGTTCAGTCTGTTTTTATGCCTTTTAGAGGAACCACACTGCGGAATCCACCTTCAGTCAGTTATGTGGATACAAAAGCAAGGAAATATGTCTCAACCATTCCCATCGTAAGGGTAATATATTAGTGGCATCAGTCCTTAACAAAAATTCCTTTTATATTGCATGAATTTGTATCTTGCTAGTGTAACAATTTTAAGCTCTGTGAGACTGCTGGAATCCAACTCCAACTTCGCAGTGCTGTATATAAAATGGACCTAAAATTCAAATCAGGACTTCCATATCAATCAGGTCATGAAACCCATCTTTTCTTTCTTTCCGGTGTTGTTGTACATGACTGACATAAATAAGCAAGTCTTCATCCTTCTGCTCCTCCGTGATTGTAGCGAGAATTTGGAACTGTGAAAATTCCAGACGTCTGATCTTTAGAGCATACACTTTTAGCATTCTAAAAATAGCGATAATGGCCTGTTTACTCGAGATGACGTTACTTAATTTGTCTTGAAGGGTTTTATTTAGAAGTTGAGTTTTTCAAAACCACCAGCCAGGTAAAAGACATCTGGCTTAGCTGTTAACAGTTTTCTTTCATAATCAGTTCCAGCAAGGGATGTGCTGATGGTGTCCCACAGTGCAACAAAACGGCGAAGGCATTTGCTCTTGGAGAGTCATCTAAGTTCTGTATGCAACAGGAGAACCTGGAAGTTTTCACGGTTCTCTTCACACAACTGCTAGCAAAGGCGATTTTGGAGAGGGTGTTTTACTATTGTTGACTTTTATTATAACAGTTGACAGTGAATCGTTTAAGAGCCCTCCCAATTCTTAGCAACTAGGTGCTCACGATGAATCACACAGTGAATTGCCTGAAAAGTAAAAGTTTTAGATAGGCAATGAATCTCTTATATCTTACGACCACTGCGGCATCACATCTGTTGCTCGTAGTATCATGTTCCGTATTGTGATGTAGTTTTCAGTCAAACAGCTACTGACTACCTCAAATATAGACTGGCCCTTTGTTTGAGTTTTAATTCTCCTGGCGAACAGAATCTTCTACACTAATTCATTATCATTGAAGAATCGGACATATGCCACGAGAAGAGTCTCGTCATCAAGTAAATTACATTTATCTACTTGTAGCGAAAGTTTGGTGGCGAAAGTTTAGTACGGTAACTAAGGTGATTTCTATACACTGAGACATCACATGTATTCGCCTAGATACAGTCGAATTGCTAAACGGAATGGTTTGAACTGCTTCTCTGGGATTCATATTCATCAGGTCAGACATATCATTAATACTGAAGGTAAGATAATATTTTCTCCATCATCATGCGGACTGCAAGTTTGTGCAATCAACTTCCTAGTTTTATAAGACGCCATAGATCCATTCGCCATTTGTTGCCCTGTCAAAAACTAGCCTTTAAAGTTGGTCTCCTTCCGAAACCATTCCACAGCTTTTTGAAAACCACCTTCTTTCCTCTTTCGTCTTTATGATCACTTTACAAACGATTTTTTCAGTTTCCTTGGTCGTATAGTTTCAGTTGTAAGATGATTTTTACAAATTAAACACACAGATGATGCGATAAATCCAGATGACAGGTAATCCACAAAGTACTGCCGAGGAGCTAATTTCTGAAATGGCTCATTGCAAATGCTTCATATGTAATACAATGTTATATTGGTCTTGCTTTACTTTTCCCACGCAGTTTATCATGGGTATGAAATAACACCATTCGACAAAGCGAAACACGCAGGTGGTATGAATTTTTGGCGCTACTCAATTTATTCTTGCTTGACTGTCAGACTACAGGATAAGACATTCGGTAAGTATACATGTAACATATGATGGCAGCTATAATATTAAAATGTAAAAGTAGAAACACTGTGAAGAGCAACCCAAAGGTAGTTTCTGAGATTGCTACTGAAACTACCGCGGAAAGCTAAATGGACTGAAGCAAACTTCTTAAAAGAAGCTAATGAAGAAAACAAGTGGAACTCGAAAGTGACAATGCTCACTGGACACATATTTATTATAGACAAATTAAACTAAACAGTCAACAGGTAAAATGAAGGACAGAAGAGACGAACACGGAAGAGGATGCCGGATAGTTCAAGAAACCGGCACGGGCGAGTCCACAACCAAACTAGTAGTGCACATCGGCTGTTGCCTAACATGGTGACAAATGCGTGTGTATTATGATGAGTATCAGGAGAAGTATCCTTAGGTACACATTAAGTTACCTATACTAACCAAAGAAACCGGACGTCCATGCGTAAGCTGAAAGTTGACAAAACTGCTCGACAATTTGAAAAGTCAAGCTGAACTGAATAGGAGGAACGCGTTATAACTCGTCCTAGCTGTTTCCACTGTTAGTCGCGTATAGAGTAGCCATTCGAATTCGGAACCTTGCGAACTAGCATGAGCTAGCGTGTAATTTAGCGCTACCGCACTGAGACCCGAACGTGAAAGACTGACTGGCACATGATTTGTCATACGGTGGTAGCGTCCTGAGGAAAACTCAATATCATTGTGGTTGTGCGGTAACCGCCGCAGTGTTCTGACGACAGTTCGCTAGGTTTACTACAGCTTGCGCCGTAGATGCATCTGTGAAACTCAGATTGTTCACTATGGATAGACATCGAATCCTGAGGACGAATCGGTTGTTATTTGCGCATTGTAAGTCGCCGTATGATAACTGTTTGTTTAAGGTGAGCCCAGCGAAATTTGAGCAAGTTTGGCGAAGTTATGCCAGCTCTGCAACAGACAGTCTGCCCAATCTGATTTTCATACTTTCGTAAACGGCCACTTCGCTGACCAGTAGCTACCAAGGTAGATTAGTGCGTGGAGAGAAAGTATCAGGAAATGATTTAATAATGCTTTTTCTTTTTCAGGTTATCACAGCCCACTTTTCAGAGCATGGTTCCGTATGTCCCTTGAAATATTTTCACATCGCAGGACACACATGAATTCTCTGAGCCCCCCATTGAGAATGGCTGTTATATACCATGTCGCCCTTCAGCTGCATAAGCGTAAAGGCGCGCTCCAAAAACGGAACAGCCTTTAATTTACCAAAAAGTTATCTATTGTGGCTATCGCATCCGCAATGGCAAGTGGTTGCCATGTTGATAGACAGCAGTTTTCTTGCGTGAGGCTGAGAAAGAAGTCTGAGCTAGGTTTATCCAAGTTGTAAACGAAACTGCCTGAAAAACTCACTCATAGTAAGAGTAAGTTATACCTTAGGAAGGATTACGAATAAATGGTATTGAAACCAGCTTTAACCGTACTGCAAAGAGCGTGCATAAATGCCTATAACCGACAAAAAAGTGTTGCAGATTTGTTAATGGAAATATGATGAGATCCCCAGTTGGCTGACCCAGATCGCACTTTGGTCACTAATGAATCCACCCCAACGTTTAAATCGAATTATATCTGTTGCAAAATCGCCTCCGACACCAGCAGTGTTGTGTTAGTCCACCATTACTGTGCAACGCGTCCCCAAACATACAAGAAGGTTACATTGCGCAGATGTCCATTTCTGCTCACTTTCTGTCGTTCACCAACCAGGAGCATAGGCATTAAAAAAGAACACTGATTCCATACGCAACCAAGAATCTCTCGCCAGTAATTAGTACACTGCTAACAAATAAAACGCTGAAGAACAGGCCGTTAATAAAGAGCATCCCTTGCAAACTTCGCGTGGCACGTATACGAGTGATACTAATCAAAATGAAAAGCTAGTAATTCAACTGTTACACAAAAGGTTGCTAATATCGGAACCCTGGGGCGCATCGGTATATCAGCAACAACGCATCGTTCGAGTATGCAACATGTGCACTCCACAAACTACGAGCCGCTCCTTAGCAAAATTGGCATAGCAAAGGGAATTTGAAAAAAAACCTCATAAACCCCCTCAACATGTAAATAACCTTACCAGACAGGTAGGTTATATGCGACAGCCAGTAAAGTGTAATTTCCTAGTGAGTCGAATTCCTCTAGTATTTCGTCTTCCTAAGATTTTTAGGGGTCCGGTGGCGCTTTACCCGCCACAACCCCAGCCGACACTAATTTCATCAAATCCACTTCACCCTTTCCACATACTATCTCGCTGGGGTCTTCTCCCATAGGAACATCAAAGAGGAACAAGACACCCCAAACAGTCTTAATAAAATCTCATTCATTGTTAAATTGAATGCGCTTTCTGTACAATTTTATTTAGCTTTCTTCTCTTGATGTAGTACTAATGACAGAGGCATGGTATTCAGCATAGATGCCGGATATACCCTCTAGGATATTAGGATTTAGCTCCCTTCGTAATGATCGTCCTTCTGGTAAAAGAGGTATCCATCTAATCCACTTCAAGGACAGATAGTTTATTCTTCCTCTGGATGAACCACTCCTTCGGAAAATGCCTGAACCCATGTGGATTACCATTACTGGTTATCCAACCAACCTCTTATTAGACTGTAATTACAAATCCCCTAAGCTGTAATCGCCAGTTGATTAGTTGATAGACACTTACTTTTCTTGCCGACCCCTCATTCACTAATAAAATGATGGTTTGTGATATTTTTTATGCCAGTAATTCCATGATCCCTTAATAGTGAACCATAAAAACGTAAAAGGTTTACGTCTACCCTTGGTCGATTGGGATAGGCACAAAAAAGTCTAATCCGATTGATAACACGATCTATTTTTTGCTATGAGATGTTTAAATGTGTTTAAAAGCAAAAGTGAAGGACTAACGGGAGTGATCCTAATATGCTTGGCTTTGATTTCCTTATACTTTCTAAAGCCACAGAGTCAGTGATCAAGTACCACCTGTTCTTCTCTGGGTTGGTCCCTCTTCCCGGGTCTCAGAAGGTTTTCAAATTAGGATTCATTATTCTTAGTACAAAATCTACAACACGCTTGCGATGAATACTACAGGTATACAAAAATTTACATTTAAGTTGTAGCTCAAGAAAGTAATAAGTGATTGAACAGGATTACCGCACCAGTAGGTATATCGTCAAATTTAACTACTAAACTGCATATATCAGGGTCAACTTTCAGGAAAATAAACGATTTTACTCTACTGATGCTCCACACCAGAATGCTAATGGTATTATACCATGATCACACAAAGTGCCATGTTTGAATGAGACAATAGTACTGAAAGACGTAAAGGTGACAGACTGCATTTATAAACTGTTGTATCGTAGGCAGAAAAGGGAATCAACTTACATTAATTCAATCATAAACTGGTGGTACCGTTATAATTCATTGTGCAAGCATGTGTTCGGGCTTCAAGAATTAGTTCATGCCTAACTATAGTACTAATGCGAAAGGAGAGCTTGAGTCGGAAATAATTAACCAAAGCAGTAGTACAGTGCGAAAGGTCACATTCAAACTTTGCGGTATGTTCCACCAAATCGGCTTATTCCGGCCATCATGCTTTCCAGGCCCTGACAACATTCCACCAATCCTTTTCAAACACGGAGATCCAAACACATCTCGGTTTCTACTTAATGTAATTACAGTTACCGTGAGCAAAGAAGAATGTCTTTTACACTGGAAACAACTGACTTTGATACCATGACAAAAATGAACGCTCAGTGTAAGCTGTAAAGAATTACCACCCCATCCACCACACATCAGTTATCTCCAGAACAATGAAGCGCCGTTAAAGAATGCATAATAGGTCACCAAGATTCTATGAGCATTATCAGTAAACATCAGCAGCACTTTTTGAAAGGTAGCTTATGAATACCTGTCAGTTAGATTTCCTTGATCATGTAACAAGGCAAGCGACGCTGGAAGTGCTATCGTTGTACTATTTCCTGAAACCCAAAAGGCTTTTGACCGTGTCCCACGCTACTTGTTGCTAGGGAAGCATTTGTCTTGTGATATCTCGAATCCTCTTCCAAAGTGTTTGTCTTCTTACCAATAGGGTAGAAAATCAGTAGTCAAAATTTGTAACGGTAAATCCGAAGGCACTTCCTTATCTAGTGGAGTGATTCAATTTAGCGTGTTTGATTCATAGTCTACTTCAACAATCTTGATGATGTAATGTTTGAGAAGCCAATCCCCTTCGCCGACGACGCTAAAATGTGTATTGTTCCGCCTCTGGGCAAGGTAGTTCCAACCTAGTTTGTATTCAGTCTGAATTGTTCGTGTTATAGAACTAGAAGACCTACTAGAAGTTGCACTTTGCCACCGACAAGGCTTACCTAACATATCACACCTTACTTTTCTCCCAACGTTCTCACTTTAAACAAAACAAACTTAAACAAAGACTGAGACCTTGGATTGGGATATTTTGTCTTAGTTACTTTTTTACAGCGTTATATTTATGTAGACTCTTCATGGAAAGATTCTCTACATAAACAGAACGCTTATACTGTGGGAATCCAGGCTTCAACGCTTAAAAATGTGTCTTAAGCCAAAATTTGAAGACTGTACGATAGTATGGCGAAATCTGAGAAACGCGCAATCATAGCTTTGGAAAACATCTAACGAAAATTCACAAAGAGATTTTTGCAGGCTTAACGAACGGTGCGATGATCCAAACCAGAGCCGCCATGGTACGCGGACTCAAACTTAACCTATGCCCCCTCCACCACTTGATATTCGGATTAAGCGTTACAGCTTAGCCACAACTCGAGTTTCAGATTCCTAAACGAAGAAATTAGATAGATGATCGAATAGTGCATATGCAAAAGTCTAGCATCAAGATGCATTCAAATTATTTCTCACTAATTGTAGATCTCCTAATGTCCTATCATCTGCTGCCTTCCTACCGCTCCCTGCCTCGTGGTTGTGATTCCATTTACCGTTTACCCAACTCTTTTCCCTGTCCCAAACGATCTTTGTCACCTGGCTCTCAATGGAGATTGTGCTCCGTGCCAAGTTAACTAAGTTAATTTGCACTTTAAGCACATACATGACCTGCATTCAACCGTGCACGTATTGACTGCTATTTCAAACTTATGTACAGACCATATTGTCGCTTCATGTGGCTTCGCCTCATGTTATCAGTTTGTGATGTTCTGTTTGAACTCCATCGCCTTGGCATTCGGATACTGGCAAGGCATTCTTCACATTGTATGTGACCTGACGATGTTGTGAATCCATGTGAGTAGAGATCACACACATGAAACCACCTCGTCTGTGAGGACAATTATAAATGTTACCCTATGCGCAATTGAAATATTTGCAATAGCATCCCGGTGTGTGTGTGTTTAAGGCACTGGCCGTAAGCTGACGTATCATGGCAACCTCCCTTTCCGATTGGTGATGTGTAACCCTGTTAAAGCCACAGTACATTGAGGCGAGCTTATTCTATGTGAAATTGATGCTATGCTTGATGGCTCTTATGGATATTTGTCGTTGTTTGATACACCTGTGCCGAAAGCACAGCTTTGTAAGGGATCGTACATTGTTGTTTTTAGTTATTTGTAATAGCACCGTATTCCATTTCCGATGTGGTATTGTTGATCCTGGTGGAAACGCGTTAACTTCAGGCTTCCAAGCGAATGGTCGTTTATACCAACTAAACATTTTTGTGGAACAAATTCCCATTAAATGTTAGCAACTGTAGTGGCCTTCCGAAATTCAAACGGATGACCAATATTTACCTGACTGTTGAAAATAGCTTATCAAAACCTAGGAAGTAGATGAAGCCCGACCATTTGTATGAAAATTTCCTGGATACACGTGAAAGTGGTCATATTCCCTCCTTGTCTTAATACTATAATTTTATCCACGGAAGGGTGAATTCTTCTGTATATATTAACGAACAATATTAGCACCACTTGTTTTTCCCTGACACTGTTATGAACTTCCTCTACAGTCGTCTAACCAACACAGTTTTCTTCTCCCTTGATGCACCGGTTCGGAGATGCATTACGACTTTCATGCTGAACCGCAAGCCGGCCATTCTCTGTATCTATTATTGTCAACCACTTGATACCAACCCCGTTGGTTCTACATTTCGAAAGGAACTCCATCGAGCACACTACCCAATTTCAACGCATTTGGAACAGCAGTATCTCCGCTTTCTGATGTCTCGAACTGTTTTATATGAAGCTTTGCTTGAGAATTGTCATGCCAATTATTAACTCAAAGGTTAACCCGTTTCTTGTAAGTCATGTGAACATTTGGTACACAAACCGATACGAGGACCTGCACCGTAGCGAAAAATGCTATTAGCTAAATTCTTCATTTGTTGTTTTTATTTTCTTATATTATCTTGCATTTTCCCCTTTTCCCCTTTATTGGTCATGACTCGGCTGATCTACATAGGTGACGGTTTGAAGCATCCAAACATAACGTCTTTTCACGCAAGGCGGAGAGCCAAAGACCCACCGGTGAATATTAAAATGTGTGTTAGACCTATAAAGAAGCGAAGACAGCAGTACACTCTGAACTGTTGATTACGAACTTTGTGGCATATACCGCCAAAGCGGGTGTATTCGGCTATCATGCCCAACAAACCATTGTTTGCCGAACGGACTGACTAGCTTAAGCAGCTAACTTACGATAAACAAAAGAAAAATGCTTGAAAAAGTAAATTTGGATGAAGACTAATCTGCATCATACCACGCCAGCACACAGCCAGATGGGGTGTTGAGGTGCGGATAAAAACTCATGGGGGAATGTCCCTCATAGAAATGGGTCCCAAAGGAGACGGTTCCACAGATGACTTTGTTATTTCACTTGATATTTCACACCATACTTCCCACTTTGCCTTGAATTCGTTATGGTTCTTGTTCCTTGTTATCTTACCTTTCCATTGTCTTACCGGTAGTGCCCGTTAGATTACACCTTACATTGTGCTCTTGATCTTACTCGGCGCGTCCTCCTTTTCTATCTCTATGCCAAAAACTGAATTGTGGTCTGTCCATTTACCCATTTACCCTATTTTGAAGCAAGCCTGTGATTCGCAGCTCATGCCTTGATTGGTGTGTTGCACACTGCCGAGAACAAACGTTAATTAATTAATTTAGTTAAGCACAAAATATGTATGCAAATAATTCACATGGAAATTCCCTTTGTAATTCTAGTGAGTTGTAACCAACACAAAGTTACCCTTGGCTACAGCGACAATAATTTCACCAAAGTAAGTGCAGAATTGCCTAGCTGGGGCTGCTCAATTAATCGAAACAGCAATTGCTCCAGACTCTGTATCAGAAACACATCTACCAGGTTGGAAGAGCGATAGTGTGAAGGTTCTTTCTTAATTCGTCCGAAAATACTGGTACATATGGCGCGTTTTATGATAACAAGGCTATCATTATTATTTGCTTGACATATGGTGACGACCACTCACTAATTTACAATATGATGACAAATCATCGCATAGTACATATGTAACTGCTACAAACAACTTTCATGGAAGCTGTAGCGTTTGACACATTCAGACTTATCAATAGTTCATAGGGCCAATGTCAACCGATGTATAACATTTTGCAATGTTGCCTAGAAGTAGCTTAACTAGCGAGCTTTAATAAGGAAGTACACGAGTTTTTGAAAATAGCACTTATTACACTCTCCAGAGTCGACCTTAGCAGAGCCCTTAAATCGGCCGTTGCCTTGTCACCAAGACATGGCCCTCAATTTATCCGCTGTGGATTCATCAGTTTTCCCTGTGTTTTTGCTTTCCTCAGTTAGTATAGGCCACCGATGCTATCATTTGCCGATTTCTTAGGATGGCATTGAGATACTGCGCATACGGCGTGAAGTTATCAGAAGGTATTTTGTAACTTAAGGAATATTCGTCCGGATCGACAAACTGGGCTTCGACACTGTACGCCAACCGGATGCAGAATCGGAACCGTTTACTTGAATGACAACTGTGCTCTTAATGCTATTTTGTCCAATTGCGAGATGTTGCTAATTATTGAGGTTGTTTAAGAAAATTCGCGGTAGCTATCGTCAAATAATGAAAAGGTACCCACTAGCGTACAAAAAACTTATGTGTAGACTTGACTATAATTCCGAAAGTCATTAATTCGGTACTGTTATTTTAGCTCACACTTAACCAATTGACTTAAGGAATACCCAGATCATGGACCAAAAACCAAACCCAGTACACCGATACCAAGCCAAGACACCATTGTCTCGCGGAATCCGAAATGGCTGTGGAATTGCCCATCCGTGTTCAATTCTGACTGCATTGCATATTATGTAGATATAGAGACTTTGGATATGCCATATTTGCAAAGTGCAGTACGTACGGGTTCCAATTTTGATGTTTGAAACACATCAATCAATGTAAGTACGGTGTACGT
Source organism: Dicrocoelium dendriticum (assembly GCA_944474145.2). Lineage (NCBI taxonomy): Eukaryota > Metazoa > Platyhelminthes > Trematoda > Plagiorchiida > Dicrocoeliidae > Dicrocoelium > Dicrocoelium dendriticum. The sequence continues at coordinate 49,924,967 of OX104070.1, read as the reverse complement.
TAATTTAAGTCAAACGCTAATTTATCTTCTGCTTTGATAAGGGAAGTTCAGTATGAGAAGATCGGATGGTAAACAAGGACCATAAATAAACATAACACGGCATTTGATGAGGTATTCAAAGCTGAACTAAAATGCAGGGTCACACAGTCTACTGAGTTAGCTAAGATCGGTCTAAAGAGCATTAGTCCGACAATAGATTTGCGGTATCAGAAGGCTACAATGATTAATGAAGTATATGAGCAAAACTCACTCAATCATAATAAACACAAAGGTACGGTGCTGTGATGGCGAAGCAGAATTTTGAGTAAGGTAGCGTAATCCTGACTATATCTAATCTGCAGGTTCCAACGAACCTCCCAAAGTCAGATAGTTAAGAATATGTGTTCTCATTAAGTTGAATTACACGTTGACGTTTATCCCTTGGCAGTTAGGACTTGAATGCTGCTATCCAAACGAAGTATATTGAGTTTGGTTATGAAATCTGGCATTTCGTGGTCAGAACATCAACCAAAGTAGAATCTAAGCATACCGTACAAGATGACAAGTTAGGTAACCACAGCAGTTGAATTTCATTCACACTATATTTCGTGCTATTTTGCACAATAGAAATAGTGGCAAAGAGGCCGGTCCACGTTAGCACATTTACGAGTTCAAAACAGGATTTGTGCTACCTCATGTAAAAAGTGGTTCAGTTCTAAGTACTAAATAGGTTTTGTTTCATTAACTGTATTACTGGCTACTGCGTTCAGGTCTTTGATGGTACAACGTTGTTTTGCTTTTTTTCCTGGAACATAATAAACATTAAGCAATCTAGTCGGCTACAATATAGGTTTATGGAATAATTAACCGACATAGTTACTTTGGGAACACGCAAACTTATTGCTGATTATTCGGTTGGTGCCGGTTAATATGTTTTCTGCAAGCATCAGGTTGCGCAGATGGACACTGGCTTGAACACGTGAAGCGTGTACGTGACATGGGTTTTTGGATCTACTTAGATAAAAGTAAAACCACTTGATTAGGAAGAGACCGGAAGAGACGAGAACATGCAGACAAACAACAGCAGGCTCAGATCTGTGCATGCGCGCTTCTATGCATCCACTAATTGTCTTTCGTCATTGAGCATAATAGTCCCCGAATGACTGCTATATGGAAAAGGTATTGATTGGTCATTATGGGTCTTGAAGTACATGTTGTGTGTCTAGATTGCGACACGCAATCTCGATTGAGGTCACTGTTTCCTTTGTAGCGAACCCCTGTCATCTCGATCACTGGGACCGCATCCGAAGTGGAGAGTTTTGCATCTTTTTTCTTGCAACACTGCACTCAACGACCGAACGGTTTTCTCCTGATTTGGACTTGTCAGGTAGAAATAGCCCGAGTTAAAACGGGAACATGACACAGAGGTTGACCGGTTTCGTCTTGGGCACTCCAAGACCAAATATTGAACCTCTAATCGCTGTGTCGAATGCTAACGGTGGAGCTCCGAATTCGTAACCAAGATAAAATCCATCAGCCGCTGTGTCGGTTTCCCCTCTCAACTCAGGCTATCTACTGACGAGTCATAATCGAGTGCCGTTTTGGGAGAGAGGAGCTCTGAAATTCCACACTGCATTGTTTAGTGTTATTTTAGTGTCCGCAATAAGCACCCGCACTGTACGTTCATGAGTATGCTGATATACTAGGTGTGTATTACTACATCCATTACCACTGATTTCATGGAATGCGCAATTTATTCACGGAACCTAATTTTCTCTTAAAAATCGTTTTTAAATCCTCGTTACTATCGCTTTCACAAACCTTAGATGCATTTTGATATGTTTTAACAGCAGGCGATTAAGTACAAAGGTGTGTGCTTGCCGGTGCTCTGTGGATCTTTGCAATCGCATAAGCGACTGATGAATATAAATGCCTACCAGCGCAGCAACCACCTCAGAAATCGCCAATGGTTTAAAACGTTAATACTAACTGAACAAACTAACTGCTTCTCCACATGCAAAGCGGTACTAATAGACTTTGGTTTTATAGGAGTCAACAATGCTCTGCCTCGCCGCAGTCTATATACAGTGTTAGCGATGCACCCAACATTGATAAAATTAGTATCGGTAACATATATTTCACTACTAATGGGCATAAATATCGTGCTGGTAGAAAGCGTTCATATAATGTACGCGGATGTTGTCAGTTTCTATGATCTATTGGTTGGAACGTTTTGGAATTAGTGAGAGGGGATCATGCTTATAGCTTAATGTTGCTTTGCCGCCTGCAAAAGCATTAATGTAAAACTAACAATCAGCTGTTGTGCAATCTTCAGGAGAACATTTGTAAATAGAGATATGAAAACAGAAACAACATAAGATTGGACGTTTGCCACTTTTCATTGCTAAATGTTTATTCATAAAGCAAAAAAACTACGCCGTGTTCTATCACTTATGACGGCAGGTGCCGCCAGCGAAGTGCAAAAGCAACGTGAAAAAGTTATCCGCATTGTAGCAGTAGACGATTTGGCACGAAATGTAGCCCAATGTGGCAGGGAAGGTGAACAATTGCTCCGAGACTTGGCTAGCTGGAAGTAACACCACTATAGTGATGGGTTTTTTGCTTGACTTATCACACCCAGGTGAACCACTGCAAACACCTGGAGGATGCCACAAAGGACTCGATGATGCCGACAGTTGAAAGTAGCCGCGGTCGCCATTTAGCTGTGGATCAATTGCAGCAAACACACTGGAATGCTCACATTAACGTCTCGCGTTTAGAGCCCGCCAGCGCAGTATGGAACAACTGCTTTAACGCTGTGGGTGTGTGTGTGTGTGCGCGCGCGCGCGCGCAAATATCAGCAGCAACGGAAATCGGCCACCGAATACAGGTTTTGTTAACGAACCAGCATACCTGTTGCGGATTTCAGACCTCAGTTCAACCAACAAAGCACGTTTATTTAATTCATCGAAACGTGTAAAATTGGTCGGATTACTAGGCAGTGAGCAGTCCCATTCAAGGCTGTGAGATCTGCACCCCACGCACAAAAACACCGGGTATTGTTTTCCAAGCCTGACAGCTTTTATCAATGATATGTCATTAGTATAGTGGGTTATAGAACCGGTGCAGAAGGTGAGTTCAATCTATTGGCAAACGAACTACTGGGATTTCATCGCGAAAATACAAGCAGCCAACCAAGGATCTCATCGAACAGCCACTTAATGGTGGATGATATCTTAAGCGAGCGCGTCACCTCAGACTGTCTTTCAATTTACAACACAACGTCACGCGTCAACTGACTTTAAAAAAGTTAAGCATACATTTTTCCGGGTAGCTGGCCTTGCCTTGGCCAAAATTGAGGAACATATTAGACATCACCAAGATTCATTGTAATCTTGCTTATTCGGACAAACTTAAATTATTAAACCTGGTTGATGGAACAATTTGAGTTGTGTGGTGCGTGCAGTCTTCTACTGTTGGATGAAATTGTTGAAATCCGTGGAACCTGTGAAGGCAGACTTCTAATGAGAGATGAGCATGCTGCATCTGGTTTTATAAACAAAACGAAGCGGGGATGGGACGAAAATTGTGGAGCGAAGAATGTGTCCCTGCTAAATTTTGTGAAACCAGGTCATTTCCAGATTATAGCTTCCGTGGTACGCAAAGCAAAATAAAGAAGCTAAAGAAGATACATTGTTGCACTTGAGTTAAAACAAAACCATTAAATGCTAGGTACAAAGTTTGCTGTTTAAAGTGAGTGTTTTGTGAACCACTTTAGATGTTTTGCAAGGCACAATGGACGTTCTGCAAACAAATTTAGATGCTTTGCAAAGCACAATTGATTTATTGCAAAACGAGTTGGATATGATGTAAAACAAATCAGACAGTTTACAAACCGAATTGAACACATTACATTCTAAGCAGCAAATTAGCAATTTGCTAGCAAGCAATGATTAGTAAGGCGACTAGCCGATGTACACAATACATTGTAGTCATGTTAATGCAACCGAATTGGGTAAGAAACGGGTGTCACTGCAAACCCATCTCTTAATCGTGAACCACGATCAACTTGATTATAGGCGGGGAATAGTATTCCCCCTCTGTTCCTATCCGCATTCGCGTAGTTCATGTGCCAGTGACATTACACATGGACATGTGTAGCTGTGTAACCAATGGAAATTCAGACTCCCGAATCGCGAAGTCTGTTTTTTCTTAAACAAACGTTAACTAGCTTTGGAGGGTCCATGTGAAGCACTTGTTTTCTGAATGGATTACGATGGGCATCTCCGGCGTGTTGTCGGGACCTTTTAATATATGCACTTTCATCTACCGTGTGTTCAGCTTTTATTGCAGTCCCGCTGACATACACTCATTCGGTCAGGCTCGATGGGCTCCTCCCAACGTTGATATATCATAAAGCTACGCACTACAGATTACCTTCACCCATTTATATTATATTTTTGTATTTTTCCTCCTAAAACGTGCGCGTCAAATTCATTAGCCTTGCTTCCGACATTACGAATTCCGGCCATTTATGGAAGCCCATTTAAGGACTCTTTAATTACCCTGTGAATACCCATGTGTGTGGCTGTAAAAGGTAACTACAGGTTGATGCAGACCTCTTCGGCCAAGTACCGCTCATATTGCATGCCGTCGACTAGTGTCGCCGAAACTACACCTGCGTGCGATCGATAGCTCTCGCGCTTCTACCTACCTAGCATCCCGATCCGTGACCCCGACGTTCGCATGCAGCGAAGTGACGCACAAATCTGACCTCAAGTCTAATGCATGATCGACGTCCGACCGACGCAATGTATTCAGATATCCGCCTATCCCTCCAACGAAGGTTAGATTGTTGTCTGGATAAGGATCAGCCAATCAACGCGCAGCACCTATTGTGACTTGGCAGCAGAGCTTTCAGAAGTCCAACCAGTTTTTCTTGGAATATTTTATAATTATTTGAGGGTTCGCCGCAGAAGCCAGAAGTGGGATACCATTACACTAATAATAAATGAAAGGTAGATTTGCTTGGAGTGCGCTTCCGTAGAGCTATGGCCGTGTTTCTTTCCATTTTTCTACCATTTGTGTTCAGATTTTTAACTCTTTCCAATAGTGTGATTAGCTTTTTAGTACGGACAATGTGTGCAAAGGTATTACCATGTTCTCTGTATTTTTAGCATTATTCCCCATTATTTTGTCTGACAAGTCAGTGTCAGTGTAGTCACACAAACACCAGCTGGGAGAGCGTCAGATGTTGCATCGAATGGCCAATAACTGCTGATAACTGGGGCAGTGGTTTCGAAGTTACTAACGTGTTCATTGTGCTTTTTCATGCCTAGCCGCTTTGCCCTGAATTCGGCAACTTTTCGTGATAGTAGGTTAGCATCTTACAGTTTGGCTAGTTGATTGAAAGTTGTATAGCATAATACCAACTTATGCTTTGGGCCTCTGACAAATACTTTCGCCCATTTCTCTTGCCAAGGTCACGTAACTTTGTTTCAATGTGATAATATCACATGATTCCGACTCGTAAGTTCGTTATACCGGAGAAACCGTTGACTTGTTGGTAGCAACACCCCGTATTTACTACAATAATTCAAAGTAATTATCTGTTGTTTCTAGCGGTTTGCCCTTTTTTACAGTTAGCAGGTTTGTTGAATTTATGGCTTCCATGCTCTTGCTCTATTGGCTTTATTTTTCTTTATTTTTATATTCATCTGTAAACCACTGCCACTGCCATATTGCATATTAGCTACACACAGTTTCGTTCTTTTAACATATTATGCGCTTTATACTGGGGAATGCTTATTTGTTATATTTATCAGCATCGCTTTGTTTTCATTTATCCGGCCTGAGCTCTGTGGTCACTCGCGTCTCTTCGTCAACGACATTTAACATGGACTTTCCACAGAAATCTCTCCACCCACTCAACTCCCCCGCTATCTCTAAGCTAAAAGCTGCCACCACAACATCCACTCTGCAACTGGTATACTCTGCCGCAATTCCCTTTACGGATAAATTGGCTCACCGCAGGGGATATCACACAGGACTTCGCCCAGAGCACCGTCGTGCCGAGTAGTAAACACTTAATGAACAGTGAACAGTGAACAATCATTTATCACGGGAAAAGGTATGTACTTGACGAGTCCTGTAGGATGGTTGGAGTAAAAATTAACATGGAAAGGATCAACGAATAGGTAAATCGTTATTTTAATCGTCTACCGATTGAAATACACTACTGCATACTGATAGTTTGAAGTGGGAATGGGATGTGCACACACAAAATAGTATAAAGAGCCGTGATAGCTCAGTAAGTACATGAGCACTACAACGACGACGCTTATTCGCGTGTTACTTCCTTTGACAGACGTGGTATGTCAATCCCGTTTAGATACAACCATGCTACTCACAAGGACCTTCTGCGTGTATCCAAACCGCCACGTGGCGGAGAAGGCGGTTAAGCACATGCTTAGGTCTGCGTTATTTCGTCCTCCAAGTGGAACGGACTATATCAAAAAATGCAAGTTTGAACGCATTTCACCAAGGCATTTTTGAATAGCGTAAATGTAGGAGCAAGGATAACGTGAGTCGGAAGGGCGTTCCAGGCACGGGACACACGGAAAGGGAAAATGTTTCGTCGACAATCAAGTCGAGTTTAGTGCGTAGCCACTTTGAGCTGATGTCCTCTCAGGTTGGCATTTTGGCTCAGCGGCAACAGATTGCGACATGGGTAAGTTGGGTTAGTCAGTATTAAGTAAACCATGACGTGGTCTCCTCTCGGACATCGATGTTTACCACCGTACAATCTCAAGGACTGCAAGCAGCGCTGGTAGGAGAGATGAAACAATCCTCTAACGAGTTTAGTTGCTCTACCTAGTTGAGGTTCAAGTGCATTGATGTCGCGTTTGCGCCAGGGGCGCCGACCTGGATCGCATATTAAACCTCAGGCCTCACGTAGGCTTTCAGCGCTTGCGGAAAGATTGATGGCTCAAATTTTCCGAAAGCCCTCCGTAGAGGCAAAAGATGTTGACTGGCTCTAATCGATACCTTATGAGACTGTTCCGAGCAGCCAAGACCGTCCTGCACGATCACCCCGTGGTCGTTTCCTTGGGAAGCATGTTATAACTGCTGATCCCCAACTCCATATTCAAAGATAACCTGGTGGCGTATGCGCACGACATTACACTTCCCCACTTCGAATTGGAGAAGGTTATCGGATAATAACGCATAAGCCTTGTCGAGATCACGCTGCAATTCCATGTGATCATCCGATGTACTGCTATTAGGCCAAATGTTGACATCATCTGCAAATAGTAAGAAACTCGACTTGAGTTCACCAGCAATAACGTTACTGGATATTAGGAATAAACGTGGCCACAGTACCGGTCCATGGGGCACGCCACACAGGACGTCATATGAGTCGGAAATGGAGCTGCGGATTCCCACATTCAGCTTACCTTGAGTGAGGAAGTTGCCAATCCAACCGAGCACAGGGTCACTAATTCCATAGCTTCGGAGCTTGTGAAGGAAAATGCGGTGGGTCAAACGATCGAACGATTTAGAGAAGTCCAGGTAGACAACGTCGACTCGCACTCTGGCATCAGCTGACTCTGTCCAGCTTGTTCGGGCTAGCAGCAAGTTTGCAGTGCGGGATCGATTTCGGCGGAATCCGTGTTGATGTGACACTAGGACGTTGTTGCTCTCAAGATATCCCATGAGCGCCTCTGCGATCACACCTTCCATTACTTTGCATAAAACGGGGAAGAGAGTGATTGGACGGTATTTGGAGGCTCCGCACGATTGTCACTTTTGTAAATATCAGTGACTAGTTCATGTTTCCACATTGTGGGAATCTGCATTTCGTCGAGACAACGTTGATAGAACCGGGCTAATGGTTCCAAAAGGTCCATGGCTGCTGTCTTTAATACCTTCGGTTTGATGTCGTCCACGCCAGGTGAGCCGTGCACGCGCAATGACATTAGTCTTTTCATCACATTGCCTGTTGTAAACAATATATGGTTTAACCCTAATGGCGACGGCAGCTGTGTAAAAAGCGGTTGAAATGATAATTCACTCCGGAAAGTATAGATTTGTTTTGGCGAAACAAGTTAGCCGCATCTTGTGTGGTTTGCCCAAGGCTGTCAGTTGCACGTAAAACTGGAATCTCGCGCTGTACTCTGCGGAGCTTGTTGACGTGTCTATACAAAAAATCGGGATTTGTACTAAATTTCGCCGCTAAGTTCTGTTGCTGCTGGAGTTTGTCTTCGTAGATCAACTTGACTCAGTGTTTTCGTTGAGTTGTGTAATCATCCCAGGTCAGCTCACTTGGACATACTTTGTAAGCCCGCAAGACTGAATCTCTTAAAGCCATGCATTTTTAGTATGGTTCCTCAGTGTTAAAATCACTTGCTTCGGACGAAAGACCTTGTTTTCTGACGCATTTGCCACTGGCTCAGTGAATTTGGGGACAAACACCATCCAGACGACGTCGGGCGGCTAATCGACCAGGAAGTACTTGTCGGTTTCTTGAACGAGGTTGGACAGGATGTCGTAATGTGTAACGACATAGGTTTCCACGTTGTTCTCACTGATGTACCCCGGGCAACAGGTGTAACGAAAGCGCAACATCGCGTGCTCGCTATAGCCAAGTGGTGCATCTATGTTCATGTTGTCAACCATTATTTCCTCGTTGGAGAGCACAAGGTCTAAAACAGAGGGTGTGTCACCCGTTCGGTATCGCGTGGGAGAGGTGACATGGTTGTACAGAGGTACATCGGCAATCACCTCTTGCACGGCAACCTCGAATTTTCGTTGTGCGATGCTAGAACTTCGATTGTGTGAAGGTTGAAGTCCCGCACCAGATGGACATGACTCGATGTTCGCACCAGGACTCGTTTCATCGCAGAAGCTAGGCATTAATCCATTTCCAAGGTAGACATTGGATGGCGGGAAATCATTGATAGTAACACATTCCCACCTCGTAGGTGCTTATGACACCAAAGAGAATCGACGACTTTCGTTCCTGGGTCCTCAGTGATATCAACATGCCGGTCGGATAGATAATACAGAACCACTAGGCTCTGAGTTCCAGCCCAACTCAGGCTATCTCCAACTGATGAGTCCCAACGAGGACGAAACCGCGGTCTTGGGGTGCCAGTGTTGGGACGAGCAACACTATAATGTTTCCACTCCCCATCCTCTTCTAGGTCGATCGTTTCGTATGGAAGTCATGCCCAGTAGTGTAATCTCAGCATCCGTGATCTCGGTGTTCAGTCAAATTTCGGTGATCATAATTAGGTCCCAAGGCGTGGAGACCTGAGGAATAAGAATTTTGGTTAGCTTGCTGACAAAACCTTGTGCATTGGTATACAAGCAGGTGAGGGCATCAGTGGTCAGAAGTGCGTTTGTGAATGCTGCTTTCCGGTGTGGGTCTATGCCGACCCTTAAGAGATCGGGTGCCGGTCGTCTTTTTGTAAGACCGATGTCGCAGGCCCTATGGCCAGTTCAAGAGGCTGAGACGTGCTATATGACGGTTAGCTTGTAAATCATGATGGTTCGATGCTGCACCCCTTGTTCCAGTGGCATGAGCTGCTGGTGGTCCGGGGGTTCGAATCCTGATGGAGCTGAGGGATGACCGCTACTGATGATGCCCTACAGGCTGAAACTGCCGTCTAGTCATTTTCGGGGCCTGTGGACTATTATTTGAATTGGAACTGGCATTCGTGATTGCTTATGCTGTTCCAATAGTCCGGAAGATGCACAGTTCCGCCTACTCACTTCCAGTAAATACATGAAGGTCCATAGGATGACAGAGGACTACTGGGTCACGGCCTATCGACTTCAACAGTTATGGTCCCAGTGATTGGAATGACCAAGGTCTAATTCATTGGAAATCGCGATCCACATTGAGATTGCTCATCGCAATCCATTCAGAAAACAAGTGCTTCACATGGACCCTCCAAAGCTAGTTAACGTTTGTTTAAGAAAAAACAGACTTCGCGATTCGGGAGTCTGAATTTCCATTGGTTACACAGCTACACATGTCCATGTGTAATGTCACTGGCACATGAACTACGCGAATGCGGATAGGAACAGAGGGGGAATACTATTCCCCGCCTATAATCAAGTTGATCGTGGTTCACGATTAAGAGATGGGTTTGCAGTGACACCCGTTTCTTACCCAATTCGGTTGCATTAACATGACTACAATGTATTGTGTACATCGGCTAGTCGCCTTACTAATCATTGCTTGCTAGCAAATTGCTAATTTGCTGCTTAGAATGTAATGTGTTCAATTCGGTTTGTAAACTGTCTGATTTGTTTTACATCATGTCCAACTCGTTTTGCAACAAATCAATTGTGCTTTACACAACATCCAATATGGTCTGTAGAACGTCCAAATGAAAATGATTACTGTATATATACGCAGGTTGTGATTCATCAAATTATGTATAAGCGGGTGGGGATCAGTTTGGTGTCATAAACGATCCTTTTCGTATTCTTTTCGTAGTTAAACTTTAGTCAAAATTTTTGTATCTACTATTTTTTCTGCTACGTCTAGATGCATGCGATAGCCAAGCTGCTTGGTATTTGTCCCCTCACCTTATACGACTATAGCCACAATTCCTTAGATTAATTTAATCGAATGCCAAATGCTGGCCGTTTTATCATGCATAATTAGGCTGATCAGGATAGGTACAAAACTATTAGCTAAAGTTTACGCCGACTCCCGTTTCCATCCAGATATCGTACGACAATTAGGAGGAAGTGTCGTTTCCGAAAGTAAACCATGAGAATCATTGTGAGAAAACCTCAAGCTGGAAATCGTTTATTGTTTGAATATAATGGAAATCACATTGCAGTGGTCAGCTTCCTATACGGAAATCTATTGCTAGTTTCTCAGAGTTCAGTGACCTGATTGAGTGAAAATAAACTATAATGTATAATTCTTTCTTTACCCGTGCAAGTAAACCAAATTTATATTTTATATTTTGACCGATAGGAGATGATTCTACGGTTACAACATAGAGATGCATGAGTTGTGACCAACAACATACGGTGAACACATACGTGTAAAACGCTGGTACTTACGCAAATGGCGATGGACCCCCTGAAGTAGGAATTTCCCTGTGCACGTTCGTGGTAGCAATAGTACGATACCCATCTGATTGATCTGGACCCGGTGTATAGGCCCTAGAAGCTGAGAAGGGATAACATAGTTAAACAGGAGTCACTTCGGATATAATGGGATTAGTGGGCAGCGATAGCCAAAAAATGAAAGGAAATGATAATAAGCAATGAGGAGAGTTACACCAAATACGGGTTAGATGAAGATATTGAAAGCTGGTGAATAAGCAACGCAAATGTGTAACTGCAATTACAACGTGAGTTGTTGGTGGTGTCCCCATGAAAATGTTTTTATTCGGTTACTAAACATTCAAATCTGGAATAGTTGAGAATGGACGGTGAAGTAAACGGAAAAATAGACTTTGAGCCCAAGGCAAACACGAGCGCGTTTGTTCAAGCAGAGATGCGGATTACTTTCACTCTATTCACCGGCGGACGTCATATTATAGGCATCGCCCAGTTAACACGCAAAAAAGAGTGCCTTGTGTGACCGCATGATTGTCGAGTGGCAAGGATTTACCCGGAGAACTCGACTCATGTGCATTCAGCGTGGAGAACATCGGCCGTCGAACTACCATCCCTTTTGGACTCCGTTGTTCACAGTTTCTGGGGCTAGCAGAGCCAGTTGTACGCGGTAGACTTCGTGTTATTCCAAGTGGTGACAAATTTTGCCGACCTTGATGTCTGGGTCGATAGGACGTGGTGTCAACCCTCAACGGGCCTTGGAATTCGGCCGAATTACTATAGGGAAAAGGACCTGAGTGAATAACTGGGGTGCCAATAAAGTTGAAAAAATCAGCTGAGGCCGATTCATGCACTAATTTCGGGGACTGAGCTGACATCTGATGAGCCCAACCCCGGTGACCTGTCTCCTGTTGTTGAGAATGGAACCGCGTCAGGTTTTCGGGCTGTATTTTGCTCCATCTGATGGGAACCGATCTAATGGACTGCACACTACCTAGAAAGAAAGGTTATAAAGACAGTAGCCTATGTCAGAAAGCAATGGGTAGTTACTTCAAGAAGAACGGACTGCAAGATAGTAAACGAAAAGGAATCAGTACGTGCATGTAAACGTTGTTTGATCGTTATGCCATTTTAAGTTAAAGGAAATTAAAGTAATCATCAAAGATATAGAGAAAGGAACAACCAATCCCATTTTGGCATAAATCAGTTTACCATAGCTGCATTTATCGCGGTTGACTCTGCTACGTGTCAACCGACACTTAATTAATGCATGGTCTACACATTAACTACTCGTAACCCACTGCTTACGCCTTGACGAACCGATATTTACCACCGGATTTCGAAAGTATACAAATTCAACTTCTGACTTCCTGCATACATGCTTGTGGAATAGCGATAGCGTGCACTGACCCACAATCAAATTCTGGGGTTAATGTTTGATCCGTAAAGGTTATATTAACATTCTACATGCCAAGAACTACCAAGGTTTCCCAGACTATTAGTTTAACTCTTCTTTTTTAGGCATGCCATTCTGTCCGGCTATTAGAAAAATTTCATATTCGAAGAAGAAGGAAATGGGGCATTCAGGAATTCAGTGAGGCAATAATTATGCAGCTAATCGCATAGATGATATGATGAGTGGATCAGCAGACTATAAATTAACGACTCACCAGTTGGTGTGTAGGCTCTGTACGACCGTCCAACCGACCCGGTTGGTTCAAGATCGTGCACTCCGCGCCCAATCGGCTGCAAAGTGATTGTCTCCACTTCTTCCAAAACTTCCGCTCCGCCAGCCACTTTACTGTCATCGAAGTAGCGAGTGGAACGTTGCTAACGCGTGAGTAGAGAAAACATTACAATAGAGAAGGCTAGATGTGGCGTAAGCAGGGGACCAAATTAACCGTGGCATTTATGTCTTAGAAATTAAAAGAAACTATACCGATTTTGGGAATACTTGTGCAAAGAGTCAGCCTATGTGTCAATATGGTCGACAGTAACAGAACACGCTTGTTACTTAGTCATGATATGATCCATTCATTGGTTGGCTCTAATTGCACACCTTAGCATCTCACCTCAGCTCTCCAGCCGCTATACATAGGTTTGTTTTTAGGCGTACATTTTGAAGACCAGAGACCCTTAGCGTAGCACTTCATTCGTATCACAATCAAATATTATGTTGCCGCGAATTTTAAGCACTGTTATTTGATTAAACACTACAGAGCCTGAGTTGGTGAAGCACGCAAACTGCTGTCAGCAAACAGCCACCTAAAAGTCATGGCTGATAAAATGATATAGTGACTACTAGCAACTGAATAACCAAGGAAAGCAAGAATGTCAATATTGACTTTTACATGTACTTGGAAGTGTTCAATATATTATTGGTGTATGCACTACTTAGTAACACCTGTAAAGTGAGCTAAACGAGGTTGAAGCAGAGTCGATCAACAGATGGCCCTCACCTGTGCCGTGAAGTAGCGCTGCTGTAGCGAACAAATACTAGCTTTCATTCTCTGTTGGACTCGCCAAATTTCACTGAAGTAATCAAATGCCTATGGTCGCTTACCTATCCTGAGATCGCACATTTAGTCCTAGAAATCGCTGTTTGCGCTTCATCTTTCGGCAAGATGTCTTCAGTCCTAAATTACCAATCACTGTGGCAGGCCCACGAAATCTGTTTCAATGAGGAGCTAATTGGACAAACTGGCAGTCGAAGTAACAGCAATTGGTGTGTGAGTGCTGAAATTAATTACATCCATCTGATGACTGAATATGTTTTTATGAGCCTCTACTTTATTTAACGTCCTACTGGTATATTTTATCAGCTGATGCCAGTTTCGGTGAATGTTACCGACGCGGGGTTGAGTGATACAGGCTTATGCATGGCCCACGAAAACTGGATAACACATAAGCGATTTTTTTAGCAAGAAGTAAGATCTACTTGACTTTAATCGGGGAGGAGCTGGATCGGGTAGAGTAATATTAAGAGAATGGCTAACTTGCGTAAATGAACCCAAACAACGGAAATAAGATGGACAATATAAATATGTATTTCCTTGTGGTGTGAATGGATAAGTTTTCGACAACTTGTGTGTTTTAATTAATTACTTATTCATAACAACATAATTATAAACGCAGTCTAGGCTTCTCCTTGCCTCGTGGATGCGTGCTCTACATCTTGCGTTTGAAGGTTCCGCATTTGCGAACACAGTAATGACTATACAGTATGATTCTGAAAGTGCCTTTTTGTTTTTGCTTTTTTTGTGTTTGACATTGTTGTATGATACCTGCGGGCCCGAAAAATGCGACGTGCAAGAATCTATGTTTAGGTTATTTTCCTAAATGAACATGTAAAGTCTATTAATCGATTTCAACCAAGTAGTTGCTATGCATACCTGTTCAACGCCTAACAAGGAAGTGATACTTTAGCTAGTGGAAGGAAATCAAGTCCACTACTTTTGCTTTTAATGTTGCTTGTCTGCATCGTCTTACAGACTGGGGTCAATGCTAGCTAGCACTACACGATATAGCACACAACAGGCCGCGCTGTAGTGCTTGATTTCGTCATATGTATTAACTTTCTATCCAGTTCTTATACTGTCGATCTATCTGTGGGGCAAGGTTGATTATGTCGTTAAACGGTTGAATGCGGCAAAAATGTTAGCTGGCAGATACCACATTCTCCTTTTGCTCCAGGCAGTCTTTTGCGGCGATACGTTGTTAAGAAAAAGGAAATGTCCTGGTTCTGAAAACTAGTTTGGAGTGGATAGCTCATTTCGTCATAGATTATTCTTATTCATCATTATTTGGGCCTTTATGGATGTACAGCGTCACAGCATCAGGGCAAATGATTAATGAAGAATCAGTGCGCTCCTTCGTCGCACGTAGCAGTTTCAATATTGAAGTACAATGCGGACAGATACAGAATAATGCTTTCATTTTTAATTTCAGCCTACTTGATCATTGGAAATGATCACTTACCATAGGTTAAAACGGCTACCGCATAAAAGATTTATTCGTACATCGTGACCTACACAACAAGGTGATATAAACCAAATAGAAAGCGCTGCCATCAGAACTTCAAGCAAGCCTACCGCATTTATTATCCCTACTTCAATCTCCAATTGGACTCCGCCGTACCGTGGCGCCAACAATCATCATTTTTCTGACACCGGTCGAGAAACCTGCGTCACGCATTTCGTCGTGTAATACTTGCTATCTCCGATTCCATTTCTACCGCCTGTTAGTAGATTTTGGTATAACAATTCAGTTAAGCACATAAATGTGGTAGATAGCTCAGTGTAAGTAAGTCGTTCCAGATGGAACGAAGTTCTGAGCACATGATTACATAACTTGGCCGTCTATAACACAAATGCGCAGATAGCGTAAAATTTACCTATGAATAAACAACTTTTTGTAGAATTGGCCTCAATTGAGCATACTGTTTAGGTGCATTGTGGTTCATTGGAACTGATGAATGGTTATATAGGTAACAGAATATATATTTAAAATATGTTGTTGCATCTGAAAGGTTGAATCTTACTGGGTCACAATAATTAATTTGTGCTCACTACAGTGCCGTTCGGTGCAACCTGAATAAGTTTACTTCGGCACCTACCGTGCTTACCTACCGTGAGCTTGTATTGTGACGCGTGAAATTAATCTGAACCACAGCTTATTTAGAACTGCACCTCGGCCATCACCATCACTGGGACCGTATCTAAAGTGGTTTTGATGGTTCCCTTCCACAGCACTGCATTCCGCTACTGCTTTCCTCCTCATTGGGACCCATCAGTCGCAAACGACCGTACTTACCTATTTACGTTGAAATTACTTTTTGGTTTAAGTTTAGCATGATCCTCGTACCAATTGCGTGCTAAACATCTGCTCGAACGTGTGTCCCGGTGTGTGACCAAAATTCCTAACTAGCAAACTCATGGGTATTGGACAAACATTTACAAACTTAACCACAAATAACAAGTAGCGCTTTCCATATTTATACTACACAAAAATAACGACAATTCTATACATGACCACACAAGAAACATCTAATTCTCCTATGAGCCCTATGAACCATAAAACACTTGATAATTTGAGGTTACACATAGTGATCTTGTTTAACTTGATCTTACTGATGGGTAAAAAGCACATGAAATTTAATGGGTCGTACTGCACCGCACTATGCAACTGTTACTTAATTCAT
This sequence comes from Dicrocoelium dendriticum, assembly GCA_944474145.2. NCBI lineage: Eukaryota > Metazoa > Platyhelminthes > Trematoda > Plagiorchiida > Dicrocoeliidae > Dicrocoelium > Dicrocoelium dendriticum. Next base: position 49,908,697 of record OX104070.1, on the reverse strand, counting down.
AGCCATGCATCGTGATCAGTGTTGTGAGTCACCTAACCGCGGCTGTTTCCCAAAGCAGTAGTAAATTACCCAGCCATTTAAAGGAGACAGCTCTTGGAAAGTTTAAATGAGTGAATTAGGTCGAATCTACCAGAAGAATGATGAAGTTGGAAGAGCCGAACAACGAATTTCATCGAAAGGTCAGTTTCGTACATGTTAGCTATGTTTCAGATGATTTACCTAGATTATCCCAGTTAGGAAGGTGCAGCCTGGTGGTACAGTGCATAAATAAAAGGCTTAGTCAAAGTGCAGTACCGACTTTAATAGAACAAAACGAGTGAAATGTTGCGTAGTATGGAGTTGTATGGAAATTACTGATGGCAAACAGCACGCCACCTTGTTAGCAACGTTTGTCCGAATCGATTTTCAACCCGAGGTTACTTAGACATCTAGAGATTGCGTGTTGCATCTGTTCGAATGGTGTAGAGGAATCTCTGAACTAATAGACGCTTGTACTAAACCGTCCTGAGCAATCCCGATCAACTTATTTTGATGACTGCAAACAGATTTTAGTTTATTTTTCTCCAAGACACCAACATGTTCGAGCGCCATACTAATAGTTCATCTGACTTTTACCTCACATTGGAAGCATAGATGGACTACGCCTAAGGTAAACACTTTAACGGTTAGACAGATCCATAAGTCCTTTCGAATGAAGTGGAATCCAAAAATATCAGCTGAAGCTTGGATATTGAAATTTGAGTGCCAAGCGACCTTTGCCATGAAGAACAGTTTGGTACGGTGGAAACCATCCAAGAAAGTCTACTTAGATCTAGAGTGTAGCCCGGCAAAACATACGTGCAAGTATGACCTTGACGAGTTGTTGCCTGAGGTACATCAGAGGGGTAAATATGGTAAATTAAAAGTAAGAGATGTGACATTTTGACGCTAGCATTAATTTTAGCACGTTTGCTAGCACGTTTGTTTGGCAGCAATAGAAATATGGTACAATCTGATATATTCCATACTTTGGTGTCATGGAAATCATTGGCAGAAGCAGCAAATGTAACGGAAAAGTTTCGTTTAATATACCAACGCGGATGTAATCATAGCAAAAATCCTCGAACAGTAACTAAGGTAGCCACAGGGTCACTTGTGAAACGGAATCTGTAATATCAGTGAACTCACTTCCGCCTCTGTCGCTCTACGCTGTTCCTCTCGCCTTTGCATATTTTCTCGGTGAGCCGAATAGGTGGAATGCATTGGCATCTGTTTGTAGTTCGTTGTGCTCCGTATATTTAAATCTGTTAGATAATTATGGTAGGAACATCTAGATTATAACTAAAAGATTATCATGGTTTGTAGTGATACCACATATTAAGTAGTTGAAATTCGGGAACAATGAGTGTTAGATCACCGTGAGTATACGCTTATTAAGGGTAAAGGTTTTCACTAGCACAACTCACCAGATGTCCATTGTGGTCGGCCGAGGCTGGTGTAACCTGGGATATTTGTCTGGCTTGTCGCTCTACCCGGCGTTGCTGCATAGATCATACAAAAAGGAATGAATGTTCTAAGGTTAGTGGGTGCAGCAGCGAATGTGAAATAGCAAACGGCAAATTAATTTGCAACAAATGCAACTGGTATAAAAGTTTAGATGTAGGTGTGATAACAGCAAGTTACCCGTTCGGTTGAAAGAATATGAGATCCATTCAGTAAAAAGTAACTGAAAATACTGCGAATGGATCATACAAGAATATCATATTTGTCCGACTAGTAAGACCGAACAGGTTATTGTTGTTAGCTCCAGAAGCCAAGTAATCTAATATTATTAAGAAACATAAAGTGAAAATAGAGTACTTCCGTCTTTCGGCCCTAAACACTGACAAAACATTTAGTGAGAATATGGCTGAGCTTGTACTTTTAAGCTATGGTAGGTCGAGGTAAAACAACGAAGGAAAAGACAGGTTATTCCAAGCAGCCTTCGGCTGAAAGCCATGAAAATCATATAACGTGCTCAGCAGCTTTCCCTTCGTTTTTGTTTCGTAGCTTGGGCGCATATGTGTTGCTTCCTTTGCTAGTTGTTAGCAGTGTAGGGAGTTCGTTAAAGTAAACATAATTACAATAAAATGGTACTTAGTCAATGCGCTGTGCGTTTTAGTACACGGCTAAGCGTTATTCGCTCCCTGGCGTGTTCCAGTAGTAATTTAACTGGGTGTACCACGATAATTTTGTTATTTAATTTATTGCAATTTAAATAATGAAAGAAAAACATTTCGTCCTTGCACTGATCCGATGCAAACTGCTCTTAACGTCTAAAAGCTTCCGATTACATTAAAGGCTACAAAGTATTCTATAAACATAACGCTTATGACTACATTTCAACAAGAATGACGAATTACCTAGTGAGACAAGCATATTTCTGGATAGACATTCGCACTGCTAACGGAGATTTTGGGCAAACATAGAGGCTACTCACTTTCATTTGCATATTCAGCTTTCTATCGTACTTATGTATCATTGATCACTTTTAGTTTCAGCGACAGTTTTATCAGGATTGTGTTATGTAAAGTCAATTCCAGCCTTTAAAAACGCTCTGTATAAACCCCGCTTATAAACTTTACCGATTTGTTATGATTCAAGCTGTGCGACAAGTGTCTTATGCATCTTTTATACCCACACATAAACATTGGTCGCGTAGTCTGCCTAGTGTAGTCAGAAATTTAGGTATACTGAACAAGGAAATCAAACAGTCTCAAAATCTAGGCTAGGAATAAGCGCGAAATAGATCTACTAGTATCAGACCTAAAAAGATACTTTAGCATTTTTGTCCGATACAGTCAAGGTTATCATGCAGCATAAACGACGGTGTATCATCGATGCCGTCGAATAAGGTAAAAATAAACACTACCGCTAATATCATGATTTCAGTTGTGTTGAGAAAAGGCCAGCAGAAAGTAGCTTTTGGTTTGAGTGCTAGAGCAAGATCATCAGCCGACAAACGAGAAATTTGACCTGGAACATCTTTCTACACTCTGGGATCCGTGATCAAAATCACTTTGAAAGGGACATATCACTAAAGAGGTAGACAAAGATTCACTATAGATAAAGGTTAATATAGCACACAGGACGATGTTTACACGTTCAGAAAAATTAAACAGAAATCTTGCTACAGCACCAATAGTACTTTGAGAGAAGCGAACACACACAGACATGTTCACTTGTCCATATGTATCACACCTTGGCTCACCGCCCAAGAAGACATGGGGTAAGGTTTTATCGTACTGTCGGTTGCTTTGACCAGCTGGTTGGAGCGAGTTTTCAATTCAGTAATCAATTCTTCAATCTCATCAATTTTCTCGCGTAGCTGTTTCTCTGCTGTTAGTCCCATGCGATCTGGTACAGTGGGTAGTGCATTCTCATGCTTTGTTGACAACTGCCTGGGAGAATCTGATGAGGAAAAGGTGCATGCATGATGTCAAATAGTCGAAACTGAACAAGCATAACATTCACCGTCAGAGGTACAGTTATATGTAGGCGGGACGTGCGGCCTCGTTGTAAACACTTCGTCAGACCCTCGCTTGCAATAAGGGATGTCATACAAAAAACATGCGATTCTGGACGAACCTCGTAAGGAAAATAAACACAAATACGCCTTCATGCATGCCGCAAGGAAAAAAGCAGAAAGGCAGGTTGAGTAAGTGCGAACGACGTGAATCGGTTTTCGTAAGATTATATGTCTGGTATATGCTAAAAGCTAATATGGGACTTAGCAATTCAGGTCGATTAGGTGCAAAACCATTAGCTGAAGTTAACATTGTGATAGGTGTTACCAGAAACGCGACAGTAAGCCATGCATGAACTAAACTACAATAATATTCTGACTGAGACAGAGAGCAAATAAATAAATGGGTACACCATCCAGTGTTCTAATAACTGTCACTCAATGAAACTGCTGGTTAATGTTTGTACAGTGCCTATCGGCAAAATGTTTTTGGTGCTAGCATTTAGCAACTTTGCGATCTATACCTAAAAGATTGAATTTAACTTAACTACATAATGCACATGGCGTAAAATTCCCAAAGTGGCCTTAGGTTGTAGTTTCGCAGTTTCATCATAAGTATGAAGCAGCCTCCAATAAAGCGATGGACACCATACTATTTGCATCCACTGAAGTCAGAGAAGCGGCGTTGCGCTTTGTGTCACAGAAAGACAAACAGGGCTCAGTTCACAAAATACATGTAACGAATATTGTGGTAAAGCTTGCTTTTAGTTATAGCCCTATTGTAAATCCATTCCGGTAAATCCGACCTCATTCAACGAAGTACATTGATGGATTCACTGGCATTCTTTTCAACAACTCGGCTGAAACTTAGCTTGCACACACAGAAGCAAAGAAAACGCGCCCTTGACTTGAGCTAGACAAAGCTAACAGCAGCAACTGAAAGTAAATATGATTCTGGCCTGTTATTTCATGGTGTGAAGGTACCCAGACCCTCGAAACATCGGCATGTATTGCAAAACATCGGAATCGTCTGCTCTGCAAGCACGAATGAAAACACAGACAATGTGCTGGTCAGTAAGGACGAGGAGCACACAACCGGTGCCCATCAAGATAAATCTTTGCCCTGTACCATCCAAGTGCACTGTGATCACAATGAAGCTACAGTCGAGTCGTGTTCAGAATATAAATCATGCTTTAATTTAGAGTACGCAATAGTTTAGGATGGATTCAGGAAAACATTCGGCCTGTATATGCATTTCAAAATACGTGCTCCCGTTAATTTACTTTTTTGATGGGGTTTTATTCTAATGTTAAGTAGAATAAAAGATAAACGGTGACACAATGAGAGATGGCCAGTAAATCTTCCACGGAACGATGAGAAAGGTTGCGTAGTTGCTATTTGAAAGAAACGAGCAAATAAAGAAACTTGTAATCATAATTGTGTAGTGCTTAATTTGTAGAAACAAATATTCATGATCCCATAGAAACTGTTATATTATCGTTGGTAAAGAGAAAGCATTTCATTCGCAGTGCGTAGTCATGGCCATTCAGCTAGTAAGTGTTTATTACATGTTTCCCTATATGTAGATCTTGAAATGCTGTTATTCACCCAAGGCTTTGTCTTTACTGATGGTCCTAGGATCTTCACAGTTATTTTGGAAGTCCAAAACTCAACAAAGTGTTTCAGGCTAAAATAACTTGACTACGGTTTTACCTCGTGTGCGCATATTTCCCGCAGTTTGTAATACACCACGATGTATAAAAGTAACATGTCCATAAAATTCTTTTGTGCCCTGTTGCTGCTGCAAGCTTGGTAGTTAATAACTAACTTTGGACCGCTAAATATGACAGAGTGCAGCTTCAAATTCAAACCAGAAACAATGGGAAAGTATTTAACATCACGCTTAAAACGCCAGTTGAATGAACCAGAATGATCGTCTTTCAGCTGAAAACCAGGACAGACAAACATGTCCATCACATAATTTACAGGAATACAGAGGACAGCGTTGGCTCCGAAAAACACGACGTCCAATAACAATAGCTATGTGCGACATAGCATTTAGAAACCGCCAGGGCAGATTTACTTTGATGAACTCATGTATAGGGGATTTTGACGTACTGACACTTAATAAATGCTATGACGAACATAGCAATGTTAGTGGATGTCGAGTCTTTCGGGGCCAACCCTGTCCTCTGCAACGTTCGTAACTTGCATGACAGTGAAGGATAAGACGCGCTATATCACAGTTAGCTTGTAAATCATGACGGTTGGAAGCTGTCCCCCGTGGCTCAGTGACATAAGCTGCTGACTGGCAGTTCAAGCCGCTGGTGGTCATGGGTTCGGATTCTGATGGATCCGATGGATTCGCACTACTGACGATGCCCAACAGGCTGAAACTGCAGTCTATTGCTTTTCCTGGCACGTGGACGACTATCTGATTTGGATAAATCTCACTTAATTACATCAAAATCCCCTACTCATGAATACATCAAAACTCATTGTGTTGGGACCTCATCATGGTAGCTGAGACATGGCTTTACAACGTGCTTACTGATGCCAAGGTCCCACTGCATTGTATGTCACTCCTGCGTAATGACCAACCCACAAATGGAGGTGGTGTAATTATTTACTACCGTACCGACCTGTCATCCACCGCGTAAACGACCCTGGGATTGAAACCGTGAACGCTTATGGTGATGCTTACACCTGAGGCAGGACAATAGATGCTTAGTGGCCATTGTATAATGGCCACAAATGTCCACTTTATAAAGCGACCTAACCATAACCTCTACCTTGAAAAACATATTTGCACGATGTTTCAGCCACGTTCTCTGTAATGCCTAGAAACCCCAGCCACGTTCAGTGAGGAATTCAAGGTGAAACTGCAAGAGCTAATCGCTGGTTCACCGCTGTGCAACCATGTCGCTTCTCCAACGCGTTTCAGGACAGGAAACAAACCGGCCGTCTTGGACCTCATTTTCACCAGAAAGGAACTCACGATCGATGTAATATCAACGTACACTGCTTTGGACCTCAGAGATCATGTGGTATTTGCGTTCCATTACATGTGTTCCGCGGAGTATCCTAAAAGGCATGCCGAGGAACCTCACATCGTAATCAACTATAATGATATGTTCGACCTCAGTGGTGCAACAAGCTGGTCATTCCTAGCCGAATGGTCCCCTGAAGTGGCCTGCGGAGCTTTCGTCAACAGATGTAACAGGCTCGTGGCAAGCACATTTGAAACCAAAATATACTGACGTAAAAAGGTGAAGTCTTTAGTAAGGAGCTGGACATGTAAATGTATGGCATTGAGGGACTTGGCATGGCACACCTACATAGCCTTCCCGAGCGAGCGCACCTGGGATGTCTATGCAACACAAAGAACCAAAGTGTCAAATTCGTCCGGGAGTAAAAACTAAAGAACCAACAAGACCCAGTGAAATATGTTTGCTATAATCCCAACCTGCTATACAGACAAGTAAAAAGCCGCGGCGGGTTAAGTGTGGAATTCCTACTTTGCACACAGTATGCGGGTTAGCACAAACGGCACAAGAGGCGGCCAATTGCTTAGCCGTACCTCCCAAAGTATGCAATCAGCTTACATCCTGCCTACGCAGAGCATACCGCCATCAAAACTCAACCACATATCGTTTACCTCCACAGCTGTACTAAAGAAGTTGATGTTCTTGCGCGAGTTCAGCTTCGCGAGTGCGAAAGACATTCACCCGAAGACATTGAAAGTTGCCGCCATGAGTTTAGCGCAACCGCTAGCAATTCTCTTTCAGCGACATCCTAACGAGATGCACGACCCCACCATATGGAAGTACGGGATCATCGCTCCAATCTACAAAAGTGGTAGCCGTGCTGAACCAGAAATTATCGCCCGACAACACTACATTCGGCGATCTCTAAGTTTATGGAGTCCATTGTAGCTGAGGCTTTGATGTGGTAACTGGAGAGTAATAACATTCTCGTTCCGGAACAGCACGGTTTTCGGCAAAATCGGTCCTGTACTACTACTGTTGATAGCGCGTGCAAGCTGGGCGGAATCTGTAGATGCTGGAGCAGGTGTGGTTGCGGCCTACCTGATTTCTCAAAAGCATTCGACAGGCAAGATCATCGTATTCTACTACACAAACTTCAGAATTGTGGAAACAACGACCCCATTCTAGGCTGAAAAGGCGACTTTCTTGTTCAAGGTCACCTGAATGTGATGGTTTGCAGCATCTTATCGGAACCAATTGAAGTTCAGTGCGGCGTACGTTAGGGTTCTGTACTCGGGTCCCTCCTGTTCCTGGTCTTCATAACTGGTCTCGCGAGCGTGCTATCTTCAAAATGTCTACTATTTGCCGATGATCTAAAGATATGGTTGCTACTGCTACAGTGGAGGACCATACATTCTTACAGAACGACCTGGACAAAGCGAACACATGATCCATGGGGAACGTGCTGCATTTCAACGCTACCGACGCACACAACATCCGAGTACTCACAACTGTCGCCTAGGACCACGAATTCTACAGCGGACTTCACATGAGTACGATCTCAGAGTGCTTATTCATGATGACCTCGGTTAATTGAGGCAGACCGAAAAGGTATCAAAGAAAGTAAACTAGCACTACGGCCTCTTTTGCAGAGCGTTCGGGAAGTTTGACGTCTCAGTCATTCGGAAAATGCTTGCTTCACACGTGAGGCCGTTTGCAGAATATGCTGTCCAAGCGTGGCAACCCTGGATGAAGCACCAGCACACGACGCTCGATACTGCACAACGCAGGACGACAAAGAACGTCCAAGATTTGTCTCGCCTTCCCTATACCCTCAGGCTGAAAGCCCTTAAAATATACAGCGGATGTTATCGGCGGCTAAGGGGCCATCTCATTATGATGTATCAGATCCTGAGAAACTCCAAACACACATTTCTTTCTCTTTTGAAACTTAGTCAAACCATATCTCTGTCATCAATTTAAGCTGGTCATACAGTACAGCCGACCGGAATGTCGACGAATCTGTTTCTCCCTCTGAGTTTCAAACCTTGAAAAGCCCTCTCGTCACTTGTAATTCTTGCCCCCACCTTGTCTCTTTCAATAAAGGTCTTGACAATACTCTGACACACTTAAACTACGTGACCCTCAGATGCTGGCAATACTGCACAACAAACAGTGGACGGCGTCATAGCCCACTCTAGGTTGGGATGCTAGCACATGTGCTAATCTAAACCCCTTGGTGAATCATGTATTTCACGCCTACTTTTACTGACACTGTTTTTTATTTTATAATTAGCACCCTAACTATCCTGTTGGAAATGTCAAGCATTCGAATTTAGATCCGTCATAAACCATTGCTGCATTGGTCCACAGTTAGAACTTGCCACATAAGATGCAGCCAGTCTAGGCGAAGGACTCTCAGCTTAGTGCAGTTTGCTGAACATAGTTTGGGTAGGAAGTTATCTGCTCTTCCTATCCAAACAGCAAGTAGTAGAGCTGGAAAAAATCGGACAGCCTCTTTGTAACGAATTACGTTTTAGTATGGTTCAGAGAGACAAAATTAAAGCAATCAATTTATTTTCGTTCGGTGATATTGTGAGGGATTTAGAGACGTCGCAATCCTAACTCACTCAGTTCCCAACTTAGTTGATGGGGCAGGCTAAATCGCACCGCATTGTAACAATCTCAAAATGACATTAACCTTTGGGGTGACGGCTATTAACGTAAATACATCCTAGTGAACTTACTATCAGTCCGGTCAGTTGACTTCCGCTCTCTTACTGAGTTGTTGTGACCTGAAATACACAGATAATCTCTTACCGAGCAATCACCCCATTGGTTATTCAAATGATTTATTCAAAAATATACTTTAGTTATTTTTCAATTCATCTCGTACATCCCCCCGTAGTGATCAAAGGTTACCAGAAAATATGCCGATACGCCAAAAATGAAAGATGCAATATAGAACAGAAGATTATAGTCAGTACAAGAGAAGTTAGCTGGATATTACCTCCGGGGCTTCATAATTGCTACGGATGTTGAAAGAAAGAGAAGTTCACTAAAGAAACCGTTGTCGATGCAGTGCGTGACCCATTGTTTAAACAAATTCAGATTAACTGTGGGCACAGCTTGGTTGGAAGCCTTGATCGACATTTAAATGTCCGAATCAATGAATGTATTCGAAAATGGCATCGAAAACGGACAGAACACATGACAGCTGCACCGGGTGAACAAAGAAACAGGTTTCCTCAGCAATTGTGTGAAATTTACTAAGCACCGGTCAGCATGTCCGTCCTAATGCATTATTCACAGTCATCGTGTGCTGAGCTCATGCGCCCCATAGTACCAAGCACCTCAAGACGATCGCTATCGATAGAGATCGTCCACTGCTGTCTTCAAACAAATCTGATGCTGATACTAAGTTGACCGTGGTAGCTTGTATTTCCCCAGTTGAAAAGATACTGGATACCAAGCGATTTCAGGTGTAATTGTTTTAGATCCTTTGTTGGCGGCGTGTAGTGATCAAGAGAGTATGCAAGCGTCGCACAAATTGCTTCATCTGATATGCCAATTTGAAATAATAAAGATAGTTTTATACTTTAAACTAAGACTAAGTTGGTGTCAAATGACAATTATCGTCCAACATTAAATAAGAAATGAGTGGAATCATTATTTTCCCCACAAGAATAGTAATTAACAGCATTGAGGTGTTTAGCTTATTTAACTATAGAAAACAGCTGCAACTTCATCACCGCGCTGTATGTGTATCATTCGATATCGCTATCAGCATGCAATCAGCTCCTTTGCGATTAGGGAATGGTGCAGATCGGGAAAATGGGCAAGCTCTGGGAAGTGCGCTTTATTTCATTGATGTCCCGCCGGTGCGAGTGGACGCGGAGCCCTACCCCACTAAGAGTGTTCCAAATACATCAGATCGACTGCTTATTATACCACACATTCAATCTTTAAAAACGGTAAGACAGCGACGCGATTGTAGCGCCGCTCTGCTGTGTAGTTGCAGGTTCCTCCTATACATTGTAGCACCAGAGGAATGCGCAATGCTGATGTTTCCCGGAAGTGTGCATCGGTCGTCCAGTGCTTTTCTGGATTGCAGTGGCTATTTTGCCGTGTATGACTGAGTCGAATATCCGTCAACAAATCGCAAAATCTGGTCAGACTGATGGGTAAGTGAAAGTGGACACAGCCGAAACAGTGTCATATGTGAGTGACTGCAGAATATATAAAATGAATACCAACTTAAACACTGGAGCGTAAATAAATTGTTAAGCGATTATGTGTCAAGAGTAAATTAGAATGCTGGCGAATCAACTGCTGTTAGCTGTGTCTCACCCTTTCTTACAAGCCTTTTCTTAATGCAATGTTCCATAGTTTCATCACTTTCTATGGTTTCGTCCAACTCGGTGAGGATAACATTTCGGTTGAGATCGGTGAATGACTGCGACCGGGTGGTGACTTGTTTCTGCTGTCCTGTTGCTGGTTCAATGAGTGTACTCACTTGCTCCACCGGTGGCCCTGTAGGAGAAAGAACTGCACCAGTGGCTGGATCTCGGCGAGTCGAACGATTTGGGCTCGCTCTCCTGGGAGCAGGTGGCAGGCCAGAGACATTACCCTGATTCTTATTAGCCGATGGCGTACGATGGGGCGATACTGAACCTTTGTAAACTGAGCAATGCTCATGCGGTTTGCCTAAAATTGGACTGGAAGGGTTGCTCCGCACTGAACGAAGCGGTTTTGTGGGAATTAGTGAGCTGGTTGCCGTTTTTACGTGTTCGTTGTTCGTGTCCACCGAGTTGATATGCTTCATTATTTTCACATGATTAGGATTGTGTGTCCACTGTGGATTGAGTGTCTCCCTCAATAACCCACCGTCCCTCAATGTGGTAGTGCTGTCTGTTGCATCCGATGGTTCAGCTGTTGCAAATTCAGAGCATAAAGGATTGCCAACATTTCGAACGCTGATAGAGCTGCTAAGTGATGGCAATTTGAGCTGATTTCCTTCAGAATCGTCGATCTGGAGGGGTTTTTCGTAATCTGTAAGATAATTAAGACAAGTAATTGGCTACTTCTCATAGTATCGGCAAATTCTCACTACCGGTCACACAATCCAGTGCTCTCAGTTAGCATTTAAAGCAATCAAAAACACAAGCTTATGGACAGCCAATTTGCATAAACGGTCAGGCGGCACAAAAACAGACTAGAGTCTAGGGATGTTTAAGATTTCAACTCTTCAAAACGATAGGGAAATCAATAATAATAACAACATAAGATTGTCAGTGAGTAAGAATCAGTGTATTCCTGCATTTTAAGCTAAGCTATAAATTCGCTCAGCTCGCTATAGATTAGTGCACCTTGGCTTGACCAAATGAATGAATTGAGCGACCATATTTAACGGTTAGCTATACGAAATATTTAACCAAATATTCGACTGCTGGCGTATGTTCGTATTGTTTCGCCGCTCCTTCCTTCCTGGAATTATTAGCCATAATTCCTGACGCTCTTATTCAACTCGGATTTATCAGCTCGGTTACAAGGTTGTCTGCCATGCGTCATCGTTGTATCAGCTTCCGCAATATCAGCAGGATTTTCATTGAAACTAACGCGCACATCGATATTATGTTTCGAGTGCATACCTCTCATTTTTCTCTCATTCGAGAAAGGGTTCTTTGGGCTATTCAATGCTTTCCATACTACAAAAATCTGATGCTCCATTTGATAGCTGCAGCTCCTTTAGCAGCTCTCATTTCAACATACGCTAAACTATCGGGTACTCTTCCACGCTCAACGCTCAACTTTCCACCAAGTCAAAGTCCGGCCGAGCGATAACCAAGCGCCCATTGCCTCCAACAGAATGATCGTCTCATGACCTTTGTAGGCTTTGTTCGCACCTGTGGTCCCATGCGTAGGACACTGTCAACAAACATCTTGCACCTGTCCCGACAGGCTCAGTTCTCTGAACGCAATTTACACACATGTCTATTTGCCATTGTGTACCGTCTAGCAATGTTTACTTTAGAAACGTTCCAGGTTCTAGCTTCCGCTATGAAGAACCTACTGGCACGAGATTACAGCCACGTCCTCCTGGTACGTGACATCCATTTGCACCCCCCAGAACCCCCAGTCACGCTCGGTGAGCAATTCAAGTAGGAACTGCAAGAGCTAATCGCTGGTTCGCCACTGCACTATAATGTCCCTTCCCCAACGCGTTTCAGAGCAGGAAACAAACCGGCTATCTTGGACCTCAATTTTACCAACGAGGAACTCATGATCGATGTAGTAGCAACGTGCAATCCTTCGGGCTGTGGTGAACATGTGACACCAAGGTTTCGTAACATGTGCTACGCAGAATGTCCTAAGATGGCACAGAAGAATCACACGTCATAAACAATTTTGTTAATTTGTCATACCACATCCATGCAACAAGCTATTCTTCTCTATCTGAATCGTCCCTATGCTAGACTGCAGGGAATTTGTCAACAGTTTCAACAAGCTTGTGGCAAGCACATCTGAAACCAAAATTCACTGAACCAAAAAGATAAAGTAGTTTCTAAGGAACAGGACTCGAAAATGCATGACAATGAGGGACTTGGCATGACTCACCTACATACCATAACTGAGCGAGGACATTTGGGACGTCTATGCGACACAAAGGAACTACCACTTCAAACTTGTCCAGAAGGAAAGAGCAAAATACAAACAGAAGCTTGTAATAAGATTTCGCTCTAACTCTAACCTACATTACGGACACATGAACAAAGTTCATAGAGTTAATTGCTGAATTCCCGCTCAGCACACAGCATGTGGCTTGGCGCAATGAACAATGAACAATGATTTATCACGGGATAAAAGCAAGTGCTTGACACGTCCCGTAGGATGGTAGCGGTGAATAGGATGCAATTAAAATATGTCTGGGTCATCTATCGAACGTCTGCCGAGATGAATACTTTGATAATTAAACATCAGTGTAAAATGAAAAAGAAATATCGCGCGTAAACATTCCGAAAGACACTGGGGCGCAGTGATAGTTGAGGTAAGCAGTGAGAAAATAAAATATGGTCGCTCACTTAGGTCCATTTGATACATTAGTCCTGTTGAAAACATGCTTGGCGTAATCCACAACAGAGGAGCTTAGGTAACAAAATGTTGGGAGCTAAGAGCAACATCTAATCGTTTTGTGAAAACATCCAGGGTAGGAGAGGATACTACGGAGTCTAGGAGTGCGTTCCAGGGTTTGCAAACCCGAAGGGAAAAGTAATTCCGTCGACACTCTAGACGGTTATATTGTTCCTGCAACTTTAAGCAGTTACCCCTGAGCTGCGTGTTGTGGCTAAGTTTCAGCAAATGGCGGCATACGTGGTTGGGGTCACTCAATATCTGATACGCTAATATGAGATCGCCGCGCAGCCTTCGATAACGTCCGCTGAAAATTCCCAGCAACTTCAGCCTTCGGTGATAAGAGTGATACCGCAGGCCCTTCACGTTCTTGGTTGCTCTCCGTTGTGGTGCCTCTATCGCTTCTAGGTCGCGTTTCAACCAAGGTTGCCAAGCTTGGATTGCGTACTCAACATGCGGGCGCACGTAGGAATAGAGCATCATGGGGAAAATTGATGGGTCGAATCTCCCGAATGCCCTTCGCAGCATGCCGACGTGCTGGTTGCCTCTTTTGGCAGCTACCTCAGCCTGTTTTGAACAGTTGAGGTCGCTCTGTACGAGCACACCAAGATCACGTTCCTGGGAGCTATTCTGCAATTCGTTTGTCCCAAGTATGTAGGTGTAGTTATGTCTATGGCGTAATTGTACTACGCGACATTTGTCTACATTGAACGGTAGAGCGTAAAACAGCGTAGAGCGCAAACAGTCCAAGAAGCGTCCAGCATTCTTACACAACAATTTGGCCGCACCTTCTAAACTGTGCAGTCATCTTACATACCACCTACGCAGATATTGCCGAAATTAGAGCCATACCCCATATCCTTTAAAACCACAGGTGTATAGAAATGGCCGATATCCGTGCGCTGGTACAGCTCCCCAGGTGCAGACGGCAGTCGCACAAAAGCGTTGAAAGTTGCTGCCAGAGACACAGCTGAACCGCTAACATTATTATTTCAACGATATCTTGACGAGATGTAGATTCTGACAATGCAGTAACACAGGATCATTATTCCAAGCTACAAAAGTGGCCGCTGTGCAGAACCAGCGAATTGTCGCCCGATAACACTTCTTTCAGTGATCTCCAAAATCATATAGTCCATTGTCGCTGAGGCGCTCACGAGATACCAGGGGAGTAAGAAAATGCGGATTTTGAGCGGTTCTCCGAGCTGGGTGATTATTATGCAGACGTTTCGTTGCTTGGCTAGGCAACATCATCAGTGCGGTTTCGGGGGCCTGGTTCGCAGTGCCTCGTAAGCGACTTCAATGTCCAAGTGATTATTGATCGAGTTCTGCTTTGAATGCCAGGCTTCAATGAACTCACGTGCTTGCCGGCTTTTAGCCCTTCCGAGGATATTGGCATGCTCTATGTCGAATTGATGGTTCTCAGCATCCATGTGCACTGACATCAGGGAGTTCTGATCGTGGCGACGTATGGCTAGGCTGTGTTCGTGTAGCCTTGTGCCAAGCTTCCTCCCAGTCTGTCCCACGTAGTACTTGTCGCAGTTCCGGCAGCAGATCTTATAAATCACACCAGTTTCTTCTTCTTTGCTGAGTTTATCTTTCACCTTGAAGAGTTTACCGCGAATGGTTTCCGTTGGCTGGTGTGCAACTTTGACTCCAAAAGGCAATAAAAGCCTCGCTGCCGTTTCAGAGATACCGTTGATATAGGGAAGTGTTGTTCTCTTTTCAGCTGGTACATTTGTCGAGGTGTGTTGAGTTACCTTTTATGATGAGAGGCAGCGTAGAATGAAGCCTTTTGGGTACGAGTTCCGCTTGAACAGGTTGAAGAGATGAGCTTCCTCTGCCCGTCTCAGCTGCGGTGTGCTACAGTAGGTTTGTGCTCGTTTGAAAAGGGTTTGCACGCAGCTGCGTTTGTGGGCTGCCGCATGATTGCTGCCGTAGTTGAGGACCTGGTCTGTATGCGTAGATTTTCGGCAGACCGTTGTTTCCAATTTTTCAGCACCAGTCCGTCGTATGAGAACGTCTAAGAATGGTAACTGTTCGTTGTTCTCCTCCTCCCTGGTGAATTGGATGCCATCGAACACACTTGATTAGTTCGTGTGTTTCCTTCAATTTGGAATGTTTGAGGATGACGAAGGTGTCGTCTACGTATCGTACCCAAAGTTTTGGTCTCGCGATCGGATGTGCTATTTGTTCCAGCGCCTGCATCACTGCTTCGGCTATTAGACCAGAGATCGGCGATCCCATTGGTGTGCCTCTTGTCTGTACGTAAATTTGGCCGTTGAAAGTGAAATGTGTTGTTAGACAGAATTTCAATAACTCCATCAAATGTTTGGGTTCGGGTCCACTGTTTGTATCAGACGACGTGTGCTCCTCTAGCAGGCGCGTCATTGTTTGTTTCGCCAAGCGAACGTCGATTGAAGTGAACAAGGCGGTAACATCGAAAGAGACCATCATTTCGTCTCGTTCAATTGTTGCGGTTTTAAGTTTCTCAAGGAACAGCATGGATTTTGTCAAAATCGTTCCTGTACTGACAGCTTGCTGATAGCTCAAGTATGCCGGACGGAAAATGTGGATACGGCCTACCTGGATTTCTCGAAGACATTTGACCGTCTGAATCCCCATATGCTACTGCATAATCTTCAAAATTATGGAATTAACGAGTGCGTTATGGGCTAGGTAAGTAATGTTCTCGTTTAACGTCATCTGAATGTGAGGGTTCGCAGTAGTCTTTGTGAACCAATCGAAGTCCGATGCGGTGTACCTCAGGGCTCGGTACTCGGACCCCGCCTGTGGATGATCACACATCCCTACAAGACGATCTGTATAATGCATACACATAGTCCACCGAGAACATGGGCCAGCTCAAGGCCGCCATTTCAAAGTTTGAGGTATACGCCACCCGAGTACTCACGACTACCGGATAGGGCTACAAATGCTACAGCTCACTTCCCATGCGCGTGGTTTCGGCGCGAAGGTGTAAGATCACCTTAGTTTTTTGAGGCAGACCGGAAACATATCAAAGAATGCAAGTCAGCACTTCGGTCGCATTCGTAGTGCGTTCTGAAATGTCGACGCCTAAGTCTCCGAAAATAGCTGCCGCGTACAGGAGGCCGCAAGTTAAAAACCTTATCCAAGCCTAGAAACCATTCCAGAAGCGCCAATTCACCGCACTCGAGACGGCGCAACGCAGGGCGACGAAGAACTTCCGAAGTTTGGCCCACCTGCACTGCCAACACTGGCTGAAAATGCAAAGACTGTACAACGGACGTTATCGGCGTCTGCAGAACGATCACATAAAGGTCATAGGTCTGAATCCTGATGGATCTGATGACTGCGCATTATTGATGAAACCCAACTGATTGAACTCGCGGTCTGGTGGTTCCGCGTGCATCAGATTTCAAAAACCCCAACCATCCCTGCCACTATGTGCTAAATGCAGGCAAAACACATTTCTTTAGATCCATCAGATTAAGTTGGCCACGCAGTACAGCCGACTGGAATGTCGACGAAACATTGCCTCTTTTCGAGTGTCACAACCCTGGAGCACTCACCCAACTGAAATAATTACTGTCTCTATGCTATCACTATCCAATGAACGCATTGACAATACTCTGACACATTTGTACTACGTGATATAGCTCATAACTATCAGATGATGGAATTAGTGCGGGACAAACAGTGGAAAGTGTTATAATCCTCTTAAATTCTAGACAGGAATACTCACACATTTGCTACTGAACATTGCTTGGAAAGTGATGTATCTCGCGCATTCTCTTAATCACAATGTGTTACTATCTTATAATTTTCACCCCAACTATCACACGGAACTTCTCAAATACATGCTTTTATACCCGGTATGAACTATTGCGCCATTACCCCATTGCTTTAGCAATGTAGGCGCCTACAGGCCAAGCTGTGGTTCTTATATCGAATAACCGCTGACCATGAAGAAGACGCATGACTTAGTTTGAAAACTTAAACCTGATCTGAGTGAAGGGAAGTCAGTTTCTGTTCGACAAAAGACAACGGAAGCATTTGCATCGTTAATGTCTCGAGACTCATAAGCTATTGTAATATTTTGCATATAAAACGAATCCATCCGAAGTTGATATATCATTAACTGAAAGTTTTAGGCGTTTCTACTGTTCCTACTAGACCCCAGCCACTGCTGTTTGTTGGTGATATATATATCTACACTGAGAAAATGTAGCGAGTAGAGCTGCCTCTGTGTAGTTACATCTAAGTTCTTTTAAGCACATCTACCTATTTTATGGAGATTATTCTCCAAATCTCAAGTCGGGAAAGTGCGAGTCTAGGAACTGCTTAAACTTCAGCACCGACTTTGCTTCGACCATGTCTACAGACGGGTTGTTCCAAATAGTCACGACCCTCCGCTCGAAGCAAAGTTGGGGAGCGACCCGGTTCAAATCCGGTACGACAAGTTTACCGGTGTCCTGTTGTGTTGCCTTGTGTGCGCAGATGAAGCAGCGGCCTAAACATGGAGCAATCACCCAGATGTAATATCGAATGCGCCATGATGAGGTCAACCCGCATTCGTCGATAAGACTAGGTGTACAGCCCCAGTCTTTTGCACCGTTCTTCATATGGCACACCACATAAACCGAGCATGAGCCTTGTGGCGACATGCTGTACCCGTTCAATCCTTTGCATCTCGCGCTGCGTGAGAGGACAGTGGGTGCCTGAGCTGTACTCTGGCATTAGTCTGATGATAAAAGAGAAGAGGCGGATGGCCACCTCTTTGAAACAAGTGCAGATGCTGCGTTCGAGCGCCCAGAGCATGCGCAGTCCGTTTTGGTAAAGCTTGCTCGTGCTTTCAACGGATTTCAACTCACAGCGTGAGAATAAGCTGAGATCCTTCATGGATGGCGATAGGTGTAACTGTTGGCCGGTCAGATTGTAGACTCGGCCATTACCAAGTTTGCACAGGCTCATAAATACCAATTTGACCGGATTGATCGGAAGGTTGACCATTGCTAACCACGTGGAGAAGCAGTCAAGATCACGCTGAAGTAGGTCACAGTCCTCGGGCGCATTAATTACCCTTCATACCTTAAAGTCATCTGCAAACAACGCAGAAGGTGAACTGAGAAGCTGAGGCAAATCGTTCATGTGGATCAGGTGCAAAATAGGCTCAAGGACTGTACCCTGCCGGGACGCCGCTGATCGAGGGATACCACTCGGTCAAGTGGTTGTCCACCTGTACCCTCCACGTCCGACCAATAAGGAAGTCACTGATCCACTGGTGAAGTGATTCATCAATACCGCACATCCTCAGCTTCCGATGGAGGATCTCATGGTTCATCTTGTCAAACGTTTTACTGAAGTCGATGTAAATGACTTCAACCGACTTCCCCTGGTTTAGCGCTTGAAACCATTTTTGCCTCGAGAACAGCATGTTTGTGATGCATGACCAACCTTTCATGAAACCGTGCTGCGCTGGCGTAAAGTTGCTTTTCGACTCCATGCTGTAGAATATCACGCTGCATGATCTTCCTGAGTGTCTTAGCCAAAACAGTGGTCAAGCGTATCGGCCGGTACTTGTCCACCATGTTCGGATCGCCACCTTTCGGAATTGATTTTACCACCAAGCATTTCCAATCGCTCGGCAATGAATCGGCGGACAGCGACGCGTTGAATATCTCACTCAGCGAAGGCGAGATCATGGCCGATAGTGATTTGAGGATCAGCGGATGCAGACCATCAGGCACGGCAGGCTTGGTACCGTGAAAACTAGCGAGCAATTTGCGCACATCCTCAACGCTGCAATCCAGGCTGTCCAGCTCGGTAGGGGCGATATGCGTCGAACTCGGTACGGACACCCGTTTATCCTCAAAATCGGAAGCGATGTGAGTCGCCGACGTGGAAGCACGCTCAGTGCTGGAAACTAGGAGCTGTCCGTTCAAGTTCTGCAACACAGGCACATCACCCGTCGGCTTCAGGCGTCGCTTCACGTATGCACAGATCCTCTTGGGGGCTGCTTTTGCCGCGGTTGCAAGCACCAATTTAACACCTTCACAACACAATGGTCGACACCAACAGTTTCGGCTAGAAATAAGTGACCACAATGAATAAATAGAAATGGATGTTTCATAGGATTTTCGAATATATGCTGCAAATTTCTAGGAGATTAACCTTGTTTCTTAACCCATAATGTTGCCATTATAATGCATGCAAATCGGAACTAAGTTGTACTGCATGGTTAGCCTTTAATCAGCTTTCGGATGAGCAAGATATATATCTTGACCAGAGACTACTGAAGCCAGCTAACGGTGCACTGTCGTTTTAAGATTCGCAGTGCTGTTCGTAGATACCGCACCTTGTAGGCGGTATTTGACGTTGTCAAAACATATGGATAGGAGAATGATGGGTGCAAGTGAGCTAAATTTAGTCAGAACGTATTAGTAGTGAATGACAAAACATCTGTCCAGAAGTAAGCTTTTACACTGGGAGAAGCTTAATTCGCTCTTTGGGACGCTATAGCTAGGATTACACATTTTACTACATTGGATCAAAAACTTAGTGCATGGTCACGCAAATCAAAGCGTTTAATTCATGGAACTGTTTGGTAAGGAATTTATGGTAATTTCTGAATACAGCCGTTTAATTCTATTGTAAGCAAGAGGAACGTGAGGCTACTAAGCAGATGAGTGTTTAAATGCATCTGAACACCCACAGCTTTCTAGGGGTAAAGCAGTCATGTCGCGTTCGCATCTTGTTTTCGAATATAGGCCCGCAGTTTTGAAAAACAAATTCAAAGAACTGAAAATAACCGTTGATTTTGCATGGTAGGCCATTAAAGGCATGAGGTCTGGATAAGGTACTGAAGTACGCTCACGATCAGTCAACACATTGTGCCAACACTTAAAGCAATTCCGTGTGATTTACTTTTGGGACAACTCTGAACATACCAGATGGATTCGGCGCACAGTGACGTCAAGGGCCGAATCGTCCGTTAATGCGGGACGAATGTATTGCTGAATGGTTGCATAACACACATTCAGCAATATTTAGCACTCACAGACTACATTGCTGTGTTGTTATTACAGGGCTGACTACCTCTGCGTTGTAGTTTTTTGGACTGTTGTAGGGACCTTTCTGTTAGGCAATAATAAGATGCAACCAAGTGGTACGCACGAATGGTTAATGCTAGAAATTTCCAGCCCGTGTATTGGCTGAGATTAAAGCACGGTATCTACTAATGACATGGAAACAAGCAGATTAAACGAGCTATCGATCCGTCAAAAACATTCGTCGATGTGTCTAATAGAAAAAGCTGTCATAAAGCAGCATTTATATTTTTCAACTCTTTTTAAAAATGAGAAAAACGCTCGTTTATCATGTCCACATCACTGTCAAGTACGTGATTTCTTTATTCACGGTAAGTATGGCAGCTTATGCAGCAAGAAATGAAGTTATGAGATACCTATCACGACATTTTTCCTACTAACTTGTTAAAAGGGGCTATTCCGCAAGCATTACGCAAAGAACAATTGAAAAATCGTAATTGCAGTCCAGTGGATTTAACATTCTTTTTCCAATATGAAATCTTTGAAAAATTAAAGTTCTGGGTACCAAAATCATTAGCAAGCTTGTGAGCAACTGTTAGCATTCACGCTGTGTTCCGCTAGGGCTAATTTGAACGAAAGTATTCCAGCAACACCAAATGAGCCATTGAATGTTGTCGAACACCCAATTGCCACGTACGGATATGCAAATTCCCTTCGCCTGGTGTCATTAAACAACCAGGGAGACAGCGCAATCTGCGCTAGAATGCTTACGTCATCTTTTTTAACTCTGAACATGACCCAAATTGTTTTGCATTCATCCTAATTTCAAACTCTCCTTCTATTCATCATTTCCATCAATTGAACTCCCCAAAAACCTGAATTGGATCTGTTCCGGAAAATTTGGAATGATATCTGCATCTTGATGTCATGCTGCATCAAATGGTCAATCCAAGTAGTTAGACTGTAGAGAAATATGCATTCAGTAGGACCAGGTTAACGTACCTAGTGCCCATTTTCGTCAGTTGAAATCGGTGTGGTTATGGCAGTTCAAGCAGAAAGCCGGGTTGGCATTGAAACTGGAAAGGATGTGCTGTAACTCCTGTTCTTCTTACAAGGTTATTCAGTTCACATTGAGGCGAAAGAATTATCCTTTCTGAAATACGTATATCCCACGCTGTTTGCAGGATTAATGCTGGGTAGAATCTTAGGCACGGGGTGTGAAGGTTGTTCAACCCATTTAGAATGTGTAAGTCACCAAATTAAGGCAAACGATGTTTGTGAGAAACATCGGAAATATTCCTGACGTAGACGAGGTGGCTAAGACGCTTGTTAAAAACATCAAACGAAACGTGCGCTTCACATTTCGGGCCAGTATTTTATTAGTTAAAATACTACTGAAGTTCATCTTTAGTAAGTATTCACAGCTATTTCTACTAGCATGTAGTGGAGAAAGTGAAGATGGAATTGGCTTATTCGAACTTGACATCCTGTTGATGCAAGATGAACACCGAGTATTGACTTCATGGACAACTTAGAACGTCACCAAATCCATGATGAAATTCGTTATACAAAAGCCTGAGCTCAGGTTTAATACGTATGGGGTGTAGTCAATATACGTATGACCCCTCTGCCTCTTGTATAGAATGGTATCGAATAATCTAAATTTTCGAAAGATGGCAGTGACCATTACGTAAACATATCCATGGATAAAGAAACCGTTAAAAACGGTTGATATCAGAGTAATCAGAAATACATCCTCAAGAAAAACTGGTCGTCTAAACAAAGAAATAACTTGTACAAATAACTTGTACAAATCTGGTGAGTTGCTCGTCACCCTGAACTCTGCACACTATGGCGAAACCAGAATTTTTAGGGCAACACTGGAATCGGCTACTGATGTAGAAACTTTTTACTCTCTGCAATTGCGCTACAACACGGGCTTTGTAAGATACGCATCTATCCTGAGGTCCCTTCGCGCACACGACAATTGAAAAGAAACATCACAGTTGGACATAGAAAGCTGGGTTGTCTAAGCACCATCTTTATTTATGGTGTGCCAGAACTTGCATCCCACGATAGTCATGAGGCCGGTAATCACGATTTGGAACAGTGGCGGTTCATTCGTGAAACCTTTCTCTTGGACAACATTGTGGTGCGAGCGCCCAAAGGGCTACCTTTCTCCCCAAATTATAGAGGAAGCGGACCAAGAATCCTAAAACTCCTGGTTCAGTCACAGCAGACAGTAACGGAAATGTTAGAACGTCGGCGAAGACATCGTAAATGCTTTCCATCGAAACATCTGTTAAAAACCGCTGAATCCATGCGAAGACCAGATATGAGCCTACCTAAAAAAGCAATCCCACCAGCGATTACGCATGAGCATAAGGTTACGGCTCTGTCACGCGATTCTGCAGCAGGAATTGGACGTACGTTGACCAAATCAGTTTGCGAACCACTTGTCACAATCATCCCATCAAAAACCAAATAGCGGCCGACCTCACATCGGTCAACATTCTAGCACACTTGACACCTTTGGTTCCCTGTGAGCTCCCAGAGATCGAGAAACTATCCTATCTTTGTACAAATGCTCAAGGCCTTTCCAATAAGCTGGCCGAACCGAAGGATTGCCAAATTTCTAAGCAATGAGACATTATCGGTGTCACGGAGACATGGTTGCACACTGGGGTGACAGGCGCCGAAGTCTCGCTGCCGGGCATGTCACTCATAGAAAACGACAGGCTTACGAAAGGAGGACGGGTAATTCTGTATTACCAAAGCAACCTAGAGTGCGAGGCCGTTGAGGATTCAGACTTACGGTTCGCCGATTCTCTTTGGTGCCGTCTGCAATTACATGGCAGAGACACCTGCATTATAGCTTTGGCATACTGCCCCCACAAAATATCTGCACTGGAAATGGACTGCCAACATGCAACAGCTTTAAGTTGCAGCGTAAAGCGAAAGCATACTCACATCATTATCATGGGTGGTTTCAATGTACACTGTTTAGAAACTCCTACAACAAACGAAGAGCCATTCAGAGCAGACATGCAAGAGCTCGTACCCAGTGTTCTACTTGATAATCACGTCAACACGCCCACTCGTTTCAAAACAGCTAGCAACCTTGGCTGGATCTCGTTTACACCAACGAGGAACACATGATTGATGTATTGATAGTGGCGAAGCTGTACGCTATCGGGCGCGTCCCCAGGTTGCGGATCGGGAAATGCCTTCCTTGTGGCAGTAACTGCGAATGAGTCTCGTTCGGCTTGCAGGCGTGATGAGTAAGCAGCCGCAGAAAATCAGCGGCAGCCTCTCAGAGCGTGGGGAGTTCTGGGCTGGTCACCTGATTCTACATGAAATGCCATAATAGTTAGTACGGCGCTGTGTCAAAACCAGTGTGACTGGCTATGGGGTCACTGACCACTCGCCTTTGTACCCAGAAGTGAGTATCTAACGGAGGGCGATGAACAACCTTGTTGGCCACCGGCTTCTCTGTGGACTGGTACAGAACATAAAGAAGGCGATTGAGCTACCCGGATGTCAACAGTCTCCGTTAACCGCCCCGCTGCCTTGCGGGTCAGGTCTTAGTGACCAAAGGCTCGGGGTAGGGTCCCTTAAGTCAATCCGCTTCCTCGGCCTGGGCAAACTGGAAGATCACTGACCGCACAACACACTAACCTTGTAGACGTTCCAAACCTTTACAATGTCTACCTGGTTGCCCCTTTTGTTGCTGTTGTTGTTTCGTTGTTCCTGTTGCTGTTGTTGTTGTTGTTGTTGTTGTCGTCGTTGTAGTAGTAGTAGTAGTAGTAGTAGTAGTAGTAGTTGTTGTTGTTGTTGTTGTTGTTGTTAACTGTGTTGTGGCACTGCAAAGTGCATATTGGTCAGGTGTTGAAAAATGTATAATATACTTGATCGTAGAATGCCTTTTGGGTCCCAGTGATCATGCGCTCATCAGTTTCGATTTCAGCTGTTATGCGAAATATCGCTACCAGAACCCTGAGTTGGTGTGCATCATTACGCACCACGACTGCTTAGCCCAGGTCATCAGTGCCACAACCTGGTCGTGCCTCGCTGAAGCCCATGCGGAAGTCGCTTGGCTTGAATTCGTCAGCAAATTCAATCAACTGGTTACGGATGCCTCAGAGACAAGGGTTTTTAATGGGCCCAAAACCGTCTCTTTCGTGAGGATCAGAACTAGAAAATGGACGGCTATACGCAACGCAACCTGGCGGGAATACAGATCATCACCAACGCTAGATAATTGGGACAATTACGTAGCCCATCGTAACCACTACACTCAACTGCTCAGAGATAACAAAGTTGCATATCAGCAGAATATGGCGAAAACTTTCAGCGCTAACCACAAACTGCTGTACAAGTATGTCAATGGATGTCGTAAAATGAGGCAGGGAACTCCTCCTCTCCAGCCGACTGACGGTCACCTAGAACAACCATAGAAGCAGCAAACGCGTTGCAGACGCAATATGCTCCCACATTTTAGAGGGTCTTATCACCAGGTTGTCTTTTAACTACTGTTTTCTTGCTTCCAGGACTTACCCACATCTCTTTTACTGCCGAAGCTGTTTTGCGGAAGCTGACGTCTCTGCGCAACCACCGCTCCCCGGGAGTCGACACCATTTGCCCAGAGGCATTGGGAGGAACAGCAATTGGCAAAACCTTTAGCACAGTTCACCCAGCGCTACTTTGATCAGAAGTAGCTTCCTGTTATGTGGAAACGAAATAATAACCGATTGACAAAAGTGGAAGTAGGACTGAACCCTCAAACTACCGTCCAGTGTCCACTGTATACAAGTGGTCAACCGCCGTGCTGGTCGGAATTTTTTCGTTGCTCCTGACTTTTCAAGTTTTCGGATTCAAATTTTTCGCACATCGGCCTGGGTACCCTCATTCAATCGGTCTCGATCCGGGCCTACCCATTGTGCAAACGTTCTCTAGGGTACTACAAACGGATAAACGTCAAACGCCGGTTTTCAATTTTGGCTGTGTTTCAGTGCAGTCGTTTGCCTACGAGTGCACGACTTTTCTGTCTTCATCAAGGTTTTTGGAGTTATCGGAAAGCTTATTGCTAGGTCTACTTCAAGAGACCTAAACCAAACCTGTTGGTAGCTGCGTAAGGCAAGTAGAAGCAATCATATCTTCGTACACTGCCTTGGTTGGTCAAGAGCTCTCACGCCGCACTGTGAATCGCGTTCTATCGAACGCACGCAAATCGCTTTGTTTGGCCGGATTTGTGCGTGTGCGCCTGTTGGAACTAGCGGCATAACGTGACGCGGCACGTCACGGTTGACCTCAGGGCTACCTGTGCACAGAGCGGTCGATTACTGAAGGACAATCTACCCTTGGCGGAATTTGGACAACTGAGTACTCTTACAACCGGTTGGTTTGTATCGATCGTTGCATCTGAAACCGTGGCCTGTTTGTACCCGTGTGACTCGTGCACTTTAGATAAGTCGTATAAGCCGTAAAATCCTAGCCGTTTCCTCGGTGGTTTGCCGATAACTGATTCCGCTTGATCACTGTAACAGAAACGGTGAAATTTGTCCCCTATTTCCTTATGCTTGTCCACATAAAATAGTTGTTACAAGCCCTAAAACCGAGTGACTAATCAGTAAAAAATGCTCGTTATCTCAGTTAAAACAAGAAACTTAAAGAAACAGGAAGCCAGTGAAACACTGGCAAAACATCCTGCTTATAACCAGTCCGTCAGCACGGAAAAGATTAAAGGCTCATCATCTAAGATGAATATAAAACCGAAATCGCGCGTAAGAGTAAAAAAGTAATCAAATGATAGTTCTCATAAGGTTTCTCAGATAGAGCACAGCGCAGTTAATGCAGAATCGCCCTCTAAAACGATTCAAACGATTGCTGCGCTTGAACTACAGCTGAAGGACTTGAAGGAAAGGTTTGAAACTCTGTACCAAGTCCTAGAGCAATTTAACTCGCTTAAGTATCTTTTTAACACTCCAGATACACCAAAAATGGAACACCTTCGATCCGTTGGGAATTTTATACAACATGTTGCATTTGAGGTGCATGAGCGCATTAAACGCTCCAAAAATGTTATAGCATTTAATTTACCAGAAAGTTATCTCTTGAGGCTATCTCCTCTGCAGTGGCAAACGACTGTCATATCGAAAGAATGCAGTTTTCTTGCGTGAGGCTGCGAAAGAAATCTCCGAAGCAGGTCTGTCCAGTACTTTTTAAATTTTCAAACGACACACTTGCTGAAAAATTCCCTTGTAGTAGGAGCGCATTATCCCTTAGGAAAGATTACATATCCATGGTCCTGAAACCAGATTTAACAGTACTACAAAGGGAGTGCAAAAAAGCCTATTTCCGACAAACAGTCTGTGACCTATTTGTTCCGCTACCCACGGAAACTCAGGAACTTCCCCACCTGGTTGACCTAGATGACACTCTGACCATAAATGAATCAGCTCTAAGGTTGAAATCAAATAGCAACTGTCATAAAAGTATCGCTTCTGACTCCATTCAGTGTCACATTAGTCCAGCATTACTGCGCAACTCGTATTCGAATATACAAGAAAGTTTCATTGCGCAAACGACTATTTCTACTCACTCTTTGTCGTTCACCAACCAGGTGCATAGACGCTCTGGTACGAAACTGAAAACCTCCTCCCCTAAAAGCTGTGAACCTCTAAAACTGCGGAACAGCCTTGTTGCAAAGAACACTGGTAGCAAAACTTCACGTGGAATCTATACGGGTGCTCCTAAGCACAATAAAAACAGCTATTTTAAATGTTCCACCAAACGCTGTCACCACTGAAAACCTGCAGATAATCGGCATATCACCAACCTTGCAGCATTTGAATATGCGACCTGTGCGCTCCATAACTTGTGAGCCACTTGCTAGTGAACTTCAAGTAGCTGAGAGAAATTGGCACAACCAAAATCCTCTCAAACTACCTCAACATTTAACTAATCTTAACTAGCAGGTAGGTTATATGCAACAGCCAGCAAACTGTAATCTCTCGGTGGGTCGCCATTTTCCAAGTATTTCTCCCTTCCGATCTTTTTTGGGGGTCCAGTGGCGTTTTACCCGCCACACCCCCAAATGACACTAATTCCGCAAATTATATCTCCTCCGTATCCACCACCCCCACTCCACTCTCTCCAAATACCACCTCGTTGGGGTCCTGTATCTGGATTCCTGTAGACAACCCAACGGATAACAAGACACTGCACTTACTTTTACTTAATTCCCGTTCATTGTTAAATAAAATGCACTTTCTGCGTAACATTCTTCACCTTTCTTCTCCTGATATAGTACTAATAACAGAAACTTGGTGTTCAGCAGGGATGCCTGACACATTGTTCGGGATACTGGGTTATAACATCTTTCGTAATGACCGCCTTTATGGTAGAGGTGGTGGCTGTATAATCTACGTCAAAGACAAATACTTGGTTCTTCCTCTGAATGAACCACTCCTACGGAAACTTCCTGATTCAGTGTGGATTATCATTTCTATTAATCCAACAAATCTCTTAGTAGGTTGCATTTACAGACCCCCATCGTCTGCACTCAGCGTAACCGATGACTTGTTGGACACATTTTCTTTTATTGCTGACCTCTCATACACTAATAAAATAATCGCTGGGGATTTTAATATGCCCGAAATCCCATGGTCCCTTAACAATAAACCACAAAAACACAATCCTTTTATGTCTACTCTTGGTCGACTGGGATGGGTACAGCACGTCAAAGAACCTACACGACCTGGTAAGACACTTGATCTAATATTTACTATGGGATGTTCGCATGTGTCCACATACATCAGTGACAAGTTGCCGGGTAGTGATCATAACATCGTTGGTTGTTCTTTCCAAATTCTTTCTAAACCGATAGAATCAGTGATCAATTACCGCCCATTCTCTTCTGTGAATTGGTCAATTTTCTCGGATCTTATAAGGTCTTCATATTGGGATCCATTCTTCTTAGCACAGAATGTACAAATTGCTTGTAATGAGTTCTACCACCGCATTCAGCTTTGTGTTGAAGTTGTGGCTCCAGAACGTAGTAAGAAGTTGAAAAGGACTGCTGCACCTGCAGGCATCTCAAAAAAGGTAGCCACTAAACTTCATAAAATAAAGAAAAATTTAGGAAAACAAACGATTTTACTCTGCTGATGCTCCACACCAGATTGCTTACAGCGTTATACCAAGATCACCACAAAATGCTATGCTCTGAGGAAGTAATGGCACTGAAGGGCGCCAACGTGGTAGGCTGCATCTCAAAACTTTTGGACCGTAGGCAGAATAGAAAATCAAGTTGTATAAACACTATTGTAAACTCTGATGGAACTGCCATAACCGATCGTGCAATCATATGTTCGATCTTCAGTGACTACTTTATGTCTACTTATGGCACTAATGCGAAGGAAAATCCTCAGTTCAACCTGATACACAGAGGCAGTACTACACTCCAAACTGTTGACATATGTCACTAACTCAGATTAGTCCGGCCATCATGCTCACGAGGCCCTGACAACATCCCACCAATTCTGGTCAAGCACGGAGGTCCAGTCATCCCCCTGTTTTTGCTTAATGTATTTACACTTTCCAAGCTCAATGGGGAGTATCCTATACATTGGAAACAAACAACTATAATACCAAGACACAAAAGCGGATCTATGCAAGATGTAGAAAATTAGCGCCCAATCCACCACATATCTATTATCTCAAGAATCATGGAGAGGTTAGTTAAAGAGCGCATAATAGAATATTTGAGTTCTATGAGCCTTCTCAGTAAACATCAGCACGGTTTTTTGAAAGGTAGGTCATGCACTACCTGTCAGTTAGATTATCTTGATTATGTGACTAAAGCAAGAGACTCCGGAAGTGCCACCATTGTAATATTTCTTGACATCCAAATGGCTTTTGACCGTGTCCCACACTATTTATTGTTGCTGAAGCCTATGTCATATGATATCACAAATTCGCTCCTAGCTTGATTGCCTTCCTACATCGGGGGTAGAAAGCAAGTAGTCAAAATCGGTAACTATACATCTGAAGCCACTACAATCTCTAGTGGAGTGATTCAAGGTAGCGTGCTAGGCCCGCTTTTATTCTTAATATATTTCAACGATCTCCTTGATGAAATCTCGTACGGGAAGCCGTTCCTTTTCGCTGACGACGTGTATTGTTCCGCCGCTGGGCAATGTAGTCCTAAATTAGCCTGTATTCAGTCTGACTTGTAAGCACTGGAGCACTGGAGTAACTCATGGAAGTTGCACTTTGCCACTGAAAAGAGTAATCTATTGTACCACAGCTGTGGCTCTACTTTGAACATCCTTACATTAAACGATACCCCTATTTCTGTGTGTGGTGCAGTCCGAGACCTTGGTCTAAGATATTCTGCCTCATTAAATTTTTTAAAACATGTTATATTCTTGCAGGTTTCTGTCAGAAAACTGATTGCCTACATAAGTCGAACTCTTATCTTGAGGAATTCCAGGCGTCAAGCCTCTAAAATATGTGTTAGACCGAAGTTTGAGTACTGTAAGGTAGCGCATAGTAATCTGAGAAAAGTGGACATAATAGCACTAGAAAACATTCAACGATCATTCACAAAGAGGCTTCTGAACATGCCTAATACTATGACATAATGTGATCGTTGCGATGCGCTAAATCTGGAGCCGCTATGTCTACGCAGAATCAAACTTAATCTGTGCCTTCTACACCGCTTACTATTCGGATTAACATCACTGCTCAGCCACAACTCGAGTTTCAGACTCGTATGCGCTATGAACTAAGAAACAGCGAGCGCACAGTGCAAATATAAAAGTCTCGCACAAAGCTCCGCTCAAATTTTTTCTCCGTAAAATATGCGTTAATATGGAACAAACTTTCATCGAGTATTAGAAACTGCACTACCTATCCGCAATTCAGACGCATGATTAATATTCACCTGACTATTGCAAACATCTGGCCAACACTAAGCCAAACGATGAATCTAGATAATTTGTATGAGAAAGGTTCGGGATACATATGAAAGTCGCCATATCCTCTATTTGCTTCAATATTATAAGGTTACCTACATATAGCTAAATTCTTGAGTATGTATTTGTAAACAATTTTATTCCTATCAATCCGTCTAACCGATTCTGTTTTCTTCTTTGATGCACTGGTTCGAAGATGGACTACGCCTTTCAAGCTGATGTCTCTGTACCATCGTCGTCACTCGCCAAGATTTTCCATCAAATTATGACTGGCCTATCGGCAAGCGTTTGTATTCGTTATTATGTTTTATAAATTCTCATACTTTATCTTCTTCTTTGTTTCACCGTTGGACATGACTGGGCTGATTTCTTGTGGTGACGGATTACAGCTTCCAAAATAAAAAAGTATACCCATGCAAATCGTATTGTTATCGACTCGCTGGATTAAAACAAAAAAGTGCCATACTTGATTGATCCGCATGACAGAACAGGCTGAGGCTGCATCGCCTATAATGTATGCATAAAACAGCCCTAAAATATATTTTATACCCTGTCTGATGGCCTATTTACTATTTTGCCACACCGGCACAGAGCCAACTGGAGCACGGAAGTGCTGGTGAAACCCATCGTGGGAATAACCTGCATGGAAGCAGGTCCCCTGGGGACAGTTCCATGGATGACCGTATTACTTTACTTGAACTTTCCGTGAAATCTACATTTATTATTGTTCCCAGTTTCTTTATCTCTCTACTATTTGCAAACTGCTAATCACTTCAAAAACCCATATGGGAACCAGTGAACAAAAGACGTAAAATTAACTATATTATGCGATCAGGTTGCACATATCGATACGACCACCCAATTGGTCTGTGCTCGCACTGTCAAGGAATAAAACCTTTATTTATTTATTTATTTATTTATTCCATCGTTGCTGATACGTTGCTGTGTTATCTAGAAAATTTTAACATTATTGCTCCCGAACAACACGGCTTTCGTCGACAGCGATCATGCACGACACATTTATTAATCGCACTGAGTAGTTGGACCGTGTCAGCTGAAACTGGAGAAGCCGTTGCTATGATCTACTTGGAATTGACGAAGGTGTTCAATGGTTTAGACCATCGGGTTCTCCTTTCCAAGCTCCAATATTACGGAATCGGTGACCCTCTCTTCAGCTGGATCGCTAACTTGCTCCTGCAAGGAACATTAGTAGTGAGTCCGGAGTTTCCTACTTGAACCCATACCAGTGGTATCTGGTGTACCCAAGGGCCCAGTACCAGGTCCACGTTTGCTGTTGGTATACATCAATGACCTTGCACGGAATATCGCTTCAAATTTTTTGCTGTTTGCTGACGATATCTAGATATGGCGCCGGCTTAAGGAGGATGCCGATCAGAATTTACTTCCGCGCAACCTAGTTACAGTACATGATTGGTCAACCCAAAATCTGTTACAGTTCAGCGTGGACAAATGTAAGGAACTCTACATATGACACCAGAGTACCTATTCCCACAACCTAGGAACGCAAGTACTGCAGCGGTCATCAGTCGAACGCGACCTTGGCTTCCTTGTTTAGGATAACTTGGGTTGTTCCAAGCAATCCGCAAAGGCTTCGAAAACTGGTAACCAGCACATCTGCTTTCTACGATGGGCGTTCAGACAACTAGACACCACTATTTTTAGACAGATGCTGAACGTGTATTTCCATCCCCATGTTGAACACGCAATCCAAACCTGGCAGTCATGGTTGAAGCACGACCTTTCTGCACTGGACCTACCTAAATGTCGGGCTTCTAAATATGTCACTGGAATGCGCAGAGGCTGAAACGTTTGGGAGTATTAAGCGGGTGGTATCGCCGACTACGAGGTGACTTGTTTATGGCGTATTTGATTTTACAAAATCCAAATCATGTGCGTCGCTCTTTACTGCAACTCAGCAGTAACACCAAACGCAGAGGCCACTCCTTGAGATTAGCAGAACAATACAGCCGCCAGCTGTACCGTAGAAACATTTTTTCCATTTGCGTGTGTCAAACATGGAACGCTCTCCCCGAATCTGTTGTTTCAGCACCCACGCTAGGCATATTTAAAATTCGATTGGATGACGCCCTCCGCCACTTATATTTTGTTACTTGACGCTGCTCCTCATCCTTCTCCCAGGAAATACCTTGGATTTAGTTATTTTTCTCCTATTAAAGCATTGGAAACGCTCGGGGTGCAGGGCTACTGAATCAAAAATGATACGTCCATTATTTGACAATAAAACTACTAACTGCTTTTTTCATTAACGTTTTTCACTAACCCAGCAGACCACCCAACGGGGCTTGCAAAGCAATGCTTCTTAACCCGTATAAAAACATTGTTTATTGAGAATGGGCCGGCAGTCTAGTATAAGGCTACATGACGTTTCAAGACGCAATCACTTGACGGATAGCGACTTCCTTATTCTAGTGGTGGTTAAAATAACTGGTCGGCTGATTTACAGGCACAAGCCTGCCGTGCTAATCAGCAACGTGTTTTACGCTACTGCTCTTGAACATCAAAACAAAGTGGCGCCAGTTTGCACAGGATGTGAGATAAATTGGTGGTGTCCTGTTAAATTAGAACGTTCAATATATCATCTCCTAAGCTGTTCATGTAGAGGAGGATAGATGCCAAACTGATGTACATTTTTGGACCCTTTAGCCCAAATGATAAATTCGAACAATGAGTTTTGAGGATACGGCTACATATCCGTGTACTAAACGGTCGGTCAAAATCCTCGTTGATCTCCAGAACATAAGATGCTCAAACAGTGTGTCTTGGTCTCAGAAATAGGCAAAAATTCAGGGGGGATTTCTATCTATATTAAGGAGTTGAGATATGTTCCGTGGACCTTTAAGTACTAAGGCATATCTATAGTCTAAGGATGCCCCATGCAAACAGTACACAACAAGGAACTATGGAACAAAATCGAAGGATACTTCGCAACATGTTCAAAGTCAATAATTTGAATAATCCCGACGTCCGATAAACATATCCCAATAGGCTTCTAGACTGTGGTCCAATTTTCAAAGCGTAAAATGCATGCATAAATTTTCTTCTATGGATGTGCAACATACAAAGTTGGTCCAAGGTTATCTTTATTTGACACAACGGTCAGTGTAAGTTGAATGAGCTGTTTCCGTTGCACTGTTCAACAACTCATCGAAGCCGCGAAAGTGTTTTATGATTCTGTGGTTGTTCAGCACAGTACTTGAAGGAGATGATTTTCTACCTAAATACATAAAAATTACGCTCTGCAAATGTACCGGAATAAGACTTTGATACCCCAGTCTGTCACAGCATATTGAGAATATCAATCACCAGTGCTTCTCTACGTACCACTTAAGTCGATATCATTGCATATTGGTATTTTGCCACTCATGGTTAGTGACCCGCAGACTTACCCTCATTGTGACCTTGATGTGAATGTTTTGATACCAGCCAAAAGTGACGGCGAGTGCAGTTTCGGACTAAAGACTCCCCATATAAACAATAAAGCTCATGTTAACTATTGACAACATCTCGCCCGTCTCATCTGTGTGCAAAAAATAACAGTGTACTCCAAAATGTGACAAACCCTTACATGTCAAGTAGTCACACTATATAGAGCTAAATCTTCAGACCAGCTAATCATGTGTTTAAAGATAGGATCTGTAGCTGATAGGTGGCAATAGGTAATTCATAAAACTGTTGTATGAACAGGAGCTTCAGATCTGTTTGGTCAACACAGTAGTTATCTTTTAGAAGCAATGCAACTGCGCTGAAATACTTTCCGTTACCTGACAACTATTGTGTTGTAAGGTCAGGGTCTAGTGTTGCTGGGAAACTTATAAACCAGTAATCATTTAAGGAAACTGACGATTGTATAGAAGGCTTAAAATGGATAAGAGATATATGTACTGTTGCGTTTCAAGATGTATATTTTCTTTATGTCATGTGATTGTGTGATGTACTGTTTTATATCAGGAAAAATATACGTTTGCTTGTGGCCTAACCTTTAGCGTAATATATCAGCATGCAACAAATTGAAGTAACTAGAATTCATCACCCCTCACCCGCAATTCAGGACACTAACGACTATTTAAAGTCCCTGAAACGAATTATTTGTATCTGTTCACAATTCCGCATGATTTCTCTTTGCGCTTGATTTGCTCTACAAACACGGTGGAGCAAGACACGCGAACCGGTTGGCACAGTCTCTTTTAGGCCGATTTGCTGCAATGAATTAGTCACCCGCAGGCAATCACTGTTAGGATGCATAGCGCACACAATTCGGAAATCAATTCAATTTGCTTCCACTGCACGGAGTTGTACTTGTTAGGTTACCAGGTGAAGGTGCGAAAATAATCAGTGGGGGGTGCAACTGAGAAAAAAGATGAGTGACCGATCTTTTGAATCTATGCATTCCTTCTTCCCATATTAGACAGTTAAATTCAACTAAATTTCTAGCTTGATGTCCGCGGTGAAATCTGGCACCAGCAACGCTCTGTGGCAATAGCAGATAGATGCGCGGTTGCCTAATGTGCACAGCTACTGTGCCGCATAAATGAGTATATTGTTTATATTCGATTAGTTAATAGCACACAGCCATATTTAAGCTAACTTTAAGAGAGTTGGGAAATACACTCCGTGCGATGAACAGGAAATCATAGTTGGGCAAATCCGTGGTTCTGCCTGTCGTTCTATTTGAGACCGGTAACTTATGTACGAGTCCTCTCACTCATTGGATCCAATGAGCTACGGCAGTGTAAATGGCCATTTACATAATCAAGCTCATTTCCATGAGCATACGCGAACAGAAGTCCAGAAAGTAAGGCGTTCGCTACTAGTCGTGGGGGCACTAGACGAACTAGTACACCATTGAATCGATCAAACAGAGGTTACTAAAAATTGCATTATTTTGTTTGGCTTCAAATATTAGAGCTGAAGAGCGGTCAAAAATCAATAATCACACCGAGTTAGCACTCTCCCGCAATGAATCGAGGTGTAAAAATGATCCTGTCAAATATTTAACATCAGCTACCAGTTATTAAGCATTTCACACATCTGACTGCATCTTCAATCAAGGAGCTTACAAAGAACTCAGTTTTGGTAAAACTAATCATATAAAGGGGACAGAGAATCGCCACCCATAAAATCTGTCTGCTCCGAGCTTTTATAACTGCAGTGAGGAAAAATATAAGATCACCAATCTATATAACTTTATACACTCCTTTCTCCCGTTTTCTTTTTCTACTGTATAATGACGGTCGTCAACGGATGAAGCGAATAAGAATAAAAGTGCCCGTTTGTGAAGCATGTTGACAAGGGATGCATCCACAGCGGTTCGTTCATAAAGGTAACCACCCAAATGGCTGTCCTATCCATATTAGTCACTTGTTTTAAGCAACTTAGTTAATGTCACTGGTTTCAACAAAAGATAAATATCGCCTCCGTTGATTGACCTATACGCTAAATAACGAA
Source organism: Dicrocoelium dendriticum (assembly GCA_944474145.2). Lineage (NCBI taxonomy): Eukaryota > Metazoa > Platyhelminthes > Trematoda > Plagiorchiida > Dicrocoeliidae > Dicrocoelium > Dicrocoelium dendriticum. The sequence goes on along the minus strand of OX104070.1, from coordinate 49,872,596 downwards.
GCAACATGAATATGCAAGAATCACTTCACGCTGACACATCATTGCTCACAAGAAACAGTAACGCAAAAGATCCAAAATTTGGAGTTGCGACATTCAGCGTTTGTATACTAGAGATCTTCAATATCTAAATTTCTTTCTCACACATTCAAAGATTAAAATGAAACTCTTATTGTCATATGAAACCCGTCTGAAAATCTAACTATATACCCCCATTGAGCTCGCACCAAATTTAAGAAATTTTCGCCTCCATTTAGCCGAAGCGAAGATAAGAGGCTAAATAGTCGTTGTAATTAGTCGCATTCTTAGTCTAAATACAATTTTACAGTCTCCTCGTAAGCTGGTCCTCTCGTCGTCCGTGTATACTTCCAGAAAGGTGATGCATCCATTGCTGACCATAGTTTTTCTCTGAAGTGAAACGGACTATACCCTGTTAAATGTCAAATAAAGCGAAGAAATACTTTAATGATCTTTGTCACTTCGTTCAATCATTCTTGTTAATAATTTTTTTAAATTATAACATCCTACTTAATTCTTAGTAATAAAATATGAAACCCAATATTAAACTGAAAAAGTGAAATCGTCGAGGGAGTCAGGGTTCTAGCAGTCCCATAGACTATTTTTCCGCCCAAAAAGCCTATGGCACTTCCATGGCTAGAGTTCATTAAGAGAGGACAACAAAGCACGGGACAAGTTAACATTGAGAGCTACGATTCCTGCTCACAAGTAGGACTTAGTTACGAATGGGCATTTTTGTGAATAATTGGGGTTTCATTCTTTAAAAGCAGTTTACCACACCACACTAAAATTTTGAATTCGTATGCGCTACCAAAATCTTATTTTATCTAAGCCTAGTGAATAAAAACAAAGGAAGCAAAACACATTATGCCCCAATTCTCACAATGTTTCTTAATTGACTGCGTCCAAGACCAATCGTCAGTCATAGTGTTTTACAAGCACTATTTCAAGGAACACTATGGGGTTATGATTCGCTTGTTCTCTGTCACTTTAATCGCGACAGCTTTCAACCACATGTCCAGGGTTTATGAGAATCCTATTCCACGGAAGCTAACCGGATGCAGATCAGGGTCGGTGCAAACCGGCAGGCATAAGTTATCAGGACAATTGTGTAGAATTCAAGTGTAGGTAAAGTTAAATGATTCACATCCACTCGACAAGGGAATATTGTAGATGGTAGCTACATTATATTCCTTTAGCTGATCACGACTTCACTCTAATTGCTAAATCTCGTCCTTTGACGATCTGGAAACGTAATCAGTGAAATAAATCCGATGCCATTAGGATGGTAAATTATACACATTTGGTTATGAAAAATCAAACTGCTTCGGAAAGATTCTTTCAGCTGCGAGTATCCGTTAGTCTGACTTGTCGCCAGACTTTTGAAGTAAGTGAAGTGTAGTCCGGAGTGCCAGGGAGGAGTAGCACCTCTGGTAGTGGACCTGTCTTACTCTCCTGGGTAGTCCGCCTATCTTTGATCTCCACTTGTCACCCAGCTCATACATGCGGCTCAGAGAAGCTGTTTGCACGCGGCAGTGGACACACCCTGATCAACCGTCAGGCAAACGGGCTAAACCAGATGAGGGTAGCCGGGAACACTGTTCTCGATGAGTTCGTACCCGCGTGCAACGTCAGTGCTGAAAACTGGACGGAAAAGATCCACCCCTAATCCAACGACCATAAGTTAAGAAAATTTTCTCAGAAAATTTTCTCTGCTGACTTGCAGATAGCACAAATGTGCAAAGGATAGAGGTTAACACTCGAACAAAACCAGGATGAGTTTGGGGTCCTCATACCTACTTGAATCCTGGTGCAAACTATGGCAGATGTCCTTTTCCTTGGACAAGTGTAATATCCTGTCGTACAAATGCGAAGTTCCACCAGGCAGTCTATTATTACAATGCACGTTTATATCACAGTGCAAAGTGATTCGCGACTTGGGTGTGCGGTATTCCACTACCTTCAACTTTTCGGAACATTGTGACTTCCAAGTTTCGAAAGCATGAAGACTATTGTCTATATCTGTCATAAATTTCAACTCACAGAATCTCGTATCTGGCTTTACAAAACATATGTGCTACCTGGCATGGAATACTGCTCACTACTACAGTCGAATCTGCGGAAATCTGACCAGCATGCTCTTGAGAGGGTACAGCGACGCTTTACAAAGAAGCTGTGCGGATATTCCTCCAAGATGACCTACAGAGAGTGCAGTGAAAAACTTGGACTTGACCCACTTTGGCTACGGATAATGAAGATGAACTTGTGTTTCCTGTACAGAATAATTCACCATCACATGCACAATTATGCTAACTGTGTCCATATGTCCGTTAACACTAGATACGAGCTACGAAATAAGGAGACAACGGTCATGATTCCAAAGTTCAATACGCGAATTAGGGAGCGTTTCTTCTTAATACACTGCTCAAAGCTTTGGAACAAACTTCCAAGAGCTATCAGAATTTGTGGCACATTGCGTTTGTTTAAACTTTCGATAAAAGATCATTTAACCGTTCAAAATGTGATAATAATGTTTCGAACAGCACAGTCCTTAGATAACGCTTTTGAGAACGGAGTTAATGGTGCCTGAAAATGCATGTGGTCAAGTGCACAAGTGGTTATATTTTGTTGGCCCGCAACACTTTATTCTCTATTTTCGTGTGCGATCAATCTCTCATGTGCCTGCTAAAAACTTGTTAGACGACGGAACAAGAGGAATGTAAATATTTTGGACCGCTTCGCGCTACACAAATTTTCATTTTGTGCTCACATTTTTTAAATTTATTATACCATGATATGAAACTGCTGTACCATTTTTTGATCCGTCCCTCCTGGGAACGGCTTCTCGCATCGTCGAGCCATATGCAATTTATCTATTTATTTATTTATTTATATACATTATCCCCACGAAACGTCATGACATGTCCGTTACCCGCGATTCTTATTATGCTACGGCGTTCGCGGTAGACAACGCGCTCTGCGCTAACCTAGTGGCCAGAGAGACAGGTAAGCTAACTGGGTCTCTCAATCCCCGGAAGCCATTATTCATTTGATGCTGGAATGCCAGAACCCTGTTGGATATCGGCAGACAAGCGTTGGCCATGCGCACACTATATGACTACAAGATGGACATAGTATGTTTGTCAGTCTCAAACACCCGGCTATGGACCTCGCAAAATCAAAGTCCCTGGTTTTACCACAGTGGGCCGGAGGATAACTATGGCAATCATAAGGTTCATGGTTCTCAGTTGCCAGGCACATAACACTCTCCTTTCATGAAAGCTAGTATTAGCCTATATAGCAGTTGCTCAATTCAAAGGTGCTTTGATGAATCTAAACATTAGCTCTGTTTACGCACCAACCTTACCCTTAGAAGAAAAGGAAAAAAGACGAATTTTACGGTACTTTACAGAGAGTGGTGAACCATGTTCCAAAAGGTGACATCCTCATTATAGCTAGGGACTGGAATCCACGAACCGAACAGAGGAACGATCGGACTCGTCACATACTCGAGAGATATGCCCTTGGAGAGCGCTGTGTTAATGGAAACTGCTTACTCAGCTTCGCTGACCTTAACCGGTTGTGCATAACTGACACTCGGTTCCAGCATCCCAGGAAGCATATTTTGACGTGGTACTCCAATGATGATCGTACAGCAAGCTAGATAGTTTACATCTTAATCTGATCCCGATGGATGTCCTCCATCCATGACTGTCGAGCGTACAGAGGGGCTGAAACGGGCAATAAAGGTGGTTCGGACCACGTACTCCTGTGCAAAATTCAGACACCGCTTGGTAACACGCCAGAAGACCCTTTCATAAAAACAAGTCAACACCGTCTCACTGGGAAATACTGACTGCTGCCGATCCCTTGAGACAGCAATAGAAGCAGTACTTTCTGCCAGTGCACCACGCTTCGTAATTGCAGAAGATGAATCTGTCGATGCTTTCTGGTCCAGGCTAAAATCGTCGGTTCAACGCGCTGCTTTATTTACCATAGGCTCTACCTCTAAGCATATGACGAACTGGATCACTGGGGATACTGTCCTTTGTCCGCTAAAGCAAGCGAAGCACTTCTCAGGAATTCTCCAGACTACCGTCGCTTGGGACGTGGGGCATCCCGCTCAACACGGAATGATCGCAACCGTTACTAGTCTGTTATCGCAGACAACATGGAAGCTGCATCTAATTCTGGCAGTTTGGGCCATCTTTTTCGTCTCGTCCGTTTAGCTTCCGGTATGAGCGATACACCACATGGGATATTGCAAAATTCTTACGGTCAAATCATACTCGATACGGAAGAGAAAATTTTCAGGTAGGTAGAGTATCTTAACAAACTCCGATACCGCCCACTACACGCCACCGCACCCGTTTCAGCATTAACCCAGTCAGGATATGACGCAGATTGCTCCCACAGAAATTGCAGACAGCGTGCGTTGCCTGAAGCCGAAGAAAGCTCCTGGAGTGGACGGGAGTCCAGCGGAAATCCACTAATTTTGTCTATCAGCTCTTCTTGATCATTTGTACGAGCTATTCTGCTCTATATGGGAGACCGAAATCTGTCCTTCCTTGTAAAGTACAGCACTTGCCACTTCCCAAGAAATGTGACCGAACTGTGTGCAGTAATTGTCGCGGGATTAGCCTAATCGATGTGGCTGCCAAACCCTTCGCACGAATCTTGCTTACCCGCACTGCCAATGAGAGGAACCTGCGAACTCGCCACAATCAAGGTGGCGTTGTCCAGGCAGAGGCTGCACTGACCAAATCTTTATTCTACGTCAAGTAATCGAACACCGCTGCCAGTTCTAACAGCCCACGTTAGTGTGCTTCGTTGATTTTCGTGCTGACCGTGTTGACCGTGAAGCACTGGTGAATCCTACTTGCCGATGGCGTGCCGGTTAAACTCGGTAACTTGATGAGATCATACTACCGTTGCACGTAGGCCCGGATTAGGGTCTACTGAGAAGAAGCAGAGGGATTCGGTACCAATACTGGGGTCCGGCAGGGTTGCCTGATTTCTATAGTGTTGTTCAACTTCGCAGTCGACTGGATTCGGCATCATTCCCTTGAGGGCTATCGTGGTGTTCAAGGTAGCCCTGACTTCTGGCTATCAGATCTAGAATTTGCTGACCATATCGCTTTTCTAGCAGAAGATCATACATCAGTAAAGACTGCTAAATCTGGTCGACCAATCAGCCTCTATGATCGGCCTCGAATTTCAAATCAGGTAGTACTGCTCATCGTCAGCCACCCAGTCCGCCCCGTCACTCTCCTTACATGGACAACTCATCAACTCTGTTCCTGAATTCCAGTATCTTAGATCCACTATTCTCTCCAATGGTCAGGCTACATCTGAAATCCGGAATCGTACTGACAGCGCTAGAACAGCATCCTTACAACCGAGAAACACATAGTGGCGAAGGACGGAAATTAGTCTGAGAACGAAAATCCGAGTATTCTCAGCAACCATTCGTGCCATTTTACTCTATGGTTGCGAAACATGGCCGCTGCGATCCGAGGACACCCGGAAGCTGGAAGTCTTCGACCATTGGTGTCTAAGGTTTATCTTGAAAACGCAGTGGCATGAGCGTATCGCCAATGACGAAATATATAAGTGTTGTTACCGTCTTCTGAAGGCCTCAGCGCTTAGCGAACGCCGCAGAATCCAGTGGTTCGGTCTCGCCCCTCGCAGACCAGACACTGACTTTACTAGGGTCGTGGCTTCACCTGCGCTTTGCGAGGGTTGGTGTTGTCGTCGTGGTGGACAAACGAATAGGTGACTAGCTGTAGTGAACTCGGATGTCGATCTTCTGGGACTCCATGTTGTGTATGATACTCGTCACTGGAGAAATCATTGGATCAGCCTTTGCGTGGAGCCTGCCGCCGACCGCCGCGCTTGGGCAACTGCAATCCACGACATTCATGAAGCCTGTCTCAAGAGCTACCCGCAGTAAATTAAAGTAAGTCCGCAGCCTTAAGATTGCCTTCAGTCATCATTAGTGTTTACTAAGTTTTAACTAAGTATAAAGGTTATTACTCTACAATTTCATTTGTCATGATGAAATCCTTTAATGAACCCTGTTCTAATTTAACATGGTGTAAATTTAGATGTGCTTTAAAGACCTTAGGGATAATAATCGGTTGCTGAATATTTTGTATGGTTTTCGGAACACATAAAGAAAGATTTAATTTAACAAAGCCGTTCCCGTAGTAGGTCCAACTGTCAATGACAACATTAAATTCGGTATCCAGCTTTGTTTTCTCTCCTGCCCAGAAATCCTGATTTAAGCTGTATCCAAGACTTAAGTACCAATTTCGCTTCAACAAAAAGCTATGCATAGTTGATACATTAGCTTTCTGACTGGGCATTAATTAGCAATTAGTGCTTGGCTCATACATGTGAGAAATTGTGGTGGATGGACAAGGGACTGTGCACCAGATTGTAGACAAAGTACATTAGGATTTTAACATCTTGGAAAATACTTGGCAACGATCGAGAACTCATGATTTCCGAAAGGTTTGAAAATAACCTACAAGCTATACCAACCGGTTGTTTCAAAACCTTTCTGAAATGCATTAGTATTTATTGTGTGACTATGACATGGTTATGTTTTACTTGGAAATACACTTAGGGTTCAAAGTAACGCCGTACGACAGTCCTTAGTTTGGTGAAACTGGGCTGTTGTGTTAAACTTGATGAATAACATTGTGCTGACAAGACAAGTGAACCGCCTTCATTGAACACTCAGTAGAAACTAATAACAGGTGGACTATCAAGATTGGTTTCATAAATGTGAAGGTCTCATTCTGCACTTCAGTAAATCATCATTTAGTCAAATATGGTTGATTTAAACTAATACTAAGTGATTATGTTGTACTGTAGGTAAGTAGGTACCTAGATAGACAAAAATTTATATAATTATTTAGAAAGAAACTTGGTCTACTTCGAGGAGTCTAGCTGAGTTTTCGAAAATACTCCATAATGCGCCATAATGTGCATAATGTCCATAATGTGCATTTGGCATAAGTCACGTGGTTTAGAAACGTAGAACAAGGGAGTATTTTATGGTAACTCCCTAAGGTTAATTTGCTGCAATATTTGAAGGATTTCTAATGATATAGGTAGAAATTCGTCACATCTAATGAGAAAACTACGTTCGGTTCACATAAAAAGAAGATAAACTCTTATTGTAATTGTTCTAAACTATGTGTTCCCAGAATTGCAGGAACTCAAACCAAATCAAACTGAGCACTTTTAGGGATTCCCCCAAAATCCGACGCTGTTGTAAAACATTACAATTTCCATTTTTTCCTTGGACTGATGACTTCAAGCCAAATCAACTCACTAGAATTTTTAAAATTTAGCCTGTTATGCATAATAACCAAGTGTTTTGGTTTTGAAAGGGATTTATTCCAAAAGTTATTTAACACCATTCGCGCAATAGTGGTTTTACGGGCGTTATTGCATTAATGGTTTAGCAACCGATTAATTTGATAATGAAGTTGCTCATAGGTGTGACAACGTGATAATTCTCAAATAAACAGCCTAAGTTACTCTGTTTTCCAATACGCTCAACAACTGATAGAACTGGGAGAGTGCAATTTCCCCTATACATGTGATGTGCAAGAGTAGCTGCAAATTTCTGATTATAGCGGCAGGTTGCCGTGGGTCAATTTGGGTTGTTAACTGGTTGAACCTTCGCCTCGTCACCGGAACACGTGATAAGTACAAAGCCTGAAAGGCGGCCAGATGTACTATTCAGTGTTATTACTATGCTGATATTTTACAGCTGGGTTGGATACCGAGACAAGCAGATATAGTGAAGTCTAGGTCGAAGCTGCGTGGTTGTTGGAAGTCACAAGAAAATGGATGGAGTTAAGACGAATTTACTCACCAAGTATTCATTGAATTACAAATTGTGCATTAAAGGATTTTAAGTTAAGAATTTACAGCGCAGAATTCCAACACAGCTTTGACCAGTTTGACTGGACTGGTAAAACCAATTTTAGCGTTGCTCAACTAAGCCTCCGATGTTTTTTGTAAAAATATAACTAAACATAACTAGCTAACGGCTGGTGCCAAGAAGTGAGACAAAGGTACCACAGGCATGTTTGAATTACGCCATGCCATATCAAAACGTGACATCTTCCGTCGGCAAATAAAAGACCGGCGACTGCGTTATTTGCACACTTTAGAGAGAAAAAATCGTTGTCAAGTAGTTTTTACAAATTGGCATGCATTAGATGCAACTAGTTGCTAGAGATCTTGTCAGTAGAAGCCTGCTTTGATCTTCGGACGTCGAGACAACGCTTTCAAGTCAGCTTTGTGAAAGCTAAAATGCCACATGGAGAACGTAGTATATGCCCGTGAAACCCCCCAATATATAAGTAAGTACTACTGATTCACTTGACGATAATACTGTCTTCCAGTCAAAGCACTCCGTAAATTTGAAAAACAGGTGGTTTCGTACTGTAGGGTTCGGTTCCTGCGCAACGCAGTAGAACAGGACGCTTACAGTTCGTTCTTACAGGAAAATGAATAACAAATGTGCGGTTAAAGGAACCGTGCAGTCCGCTAGACATCTAGCTGCCTAATCAGTTTGAGCGTCATAGGCGCGAAGTCCCTTTTCCATTCACATCAACTCGTTAGACTAGGCAGAACAGCAAGGAACAAGCTTGGAGTACGGTGGCTGGAGAGAAAGCTCAATCGCATCAAACATACCGTTCACTAAAATGGAGGAAGTAGCAAAATTGGTGTATAGCGCCAAGCTGATGCATGCTGAAGTAATTGTGCTATGCCTATGTTGAATATGATTACATGCTTTGGTACGATGATTAGATTGTATCACACTAAGTGAATTCTGTATGTAATCCACTGAGATCAATGAATTCTCCGATTCATAGCTGTAAGAATGTATACTTTTGTAGACAAAGTGCACTGAGTTCCAATTACCTAGACACGTGGACTCTTCCAGCAGCAGAAGACTGGTGATGCAATCAAGTATTTCCCCTTAATTTTCTTTGTTCTATATAATAAGAAAAATCCACACCAATTGAAGGCTCCAGCCGATCTTCCGACAGCGATGGTGCATATTTTGTGGGAGAAAATTAGAATAAACTTTGCAATTGTGCATAGCAATAGATATTCACAGATATAACAGGTTTGCTATGTTCCATAAACATAAATCTACCGTTCAATGTTGACACATGACACTATTTAGACACATATCAGTACTTTCGAACTGCTATATGCAGAATGACACAGACTCAATATGTAGAAGGGAGATTGACGCGTAATTGAGAATTCGGGAACTCTTTTACTTTTCCTAAAAAACGAAATGAAAATTAAATTTGAGTTAATCCTACAATCCCCAATTATAAACTAAATATAGTTGTGTGTGCTGCGCCATGAGACAAATATCATTTTATATCTTATGACCATTTCGCTTGACGAACGTTTGTACGAGGTCGCACATCAGTTGCGTTTTGCCTATCACAATCGGACAGAAGATGTATTACTTGATTTGTTATTGTGCACGATGAAGACTTTTAAGGTAGCGAACGCAAATGCAACAATATTGGTCTCCAATAATAGTGCAAGTACCTTTACATAGGACTTCTATTTGACTTTTATATTTTGTTACGCAAACCAACAATGTCAAATTTGGACTTAAAATTGATCATCTGCCTAATGCTATATTTGGAAAGGTAGTTGAAATGGCTAAGAACGAATTGTTCTAACAGTCATGGAACTGCTGAACCAAAGAAAATGAAGGCCTTCTCAAAGCTTTATTGCGGATAAACGTAAGTATAAAGGTAAAATGGAAAATTGTGTTAATTTTGTGTAGATCCCTTTTTATAGTTTGTCTATAAATGCCTCTAGAAAACCGTCATCTCGGTCGGTTGCAGTCACATCAAGGAAACTGGGAAACGTGTCTGCGTTCCCTGTGATACACGTGTTGTAGTATTTGAACACAGACCAGTGAAAGCTTAGTGTAAATTAAAAAAGTTTATCACGAATTACAGACGCGATTAACACCCTATGATCTATATGAGACGATGGTTTTTATCTCCTTTTTGCAATCCCAAGAACTTGTTCCGTTGGTCTTTAAGTGTCAATCACACAGGCCTCAGATGAGGTAATTATTGTCATTAGGTCTAGGTTAAGTATAACTGCAGCACTGGACAAATTGACAAACTTGGAGTTGGAAACAAACGGTACAATTATTAGGACTCATTAGGGGACAGCATCTCTATATCGTACATTTCTACTGTCAGTGAACCTCGTGTCTTTCGGACCAACTCTGTCCTCTGCAATGTTCGTAACTTGGATGATAGTGGAGGATAAGATGCGCTATATCGCACTTAGCTTGTAACTCATGACGGTCTCACACTGTCTCCGGTGGCCAAGTGGCATATGCCGCTGACTGGCGGTGCAAGCCACTGGTGGTCATGGTTTCGTATCATAAAGTGTCCGTGGGATGTGCACTACTAAGGAGGTTCAACAGGCTGAAGCTGCAGCCTATTGCCTTTCCGGGCATGTAAAGGACTACCTGATATGGAAGCTGGCGCGACGAAACATCAAGTAGTTATATCAAAATCCTCTACTCATGAGTACGTCAACATATTTTGTAAAACAACTAACGTGTTAATCAGAACGAGCAAAGGCAACTGAACAGCAGAGGAAATCGCATTGTTTGCAATAATATATTACCTAAGTAATAGACGGATTAAGTAGTTATAACTTTAAATAATGTGGACTAAAATTCGAAGTACACGTAGTTCAACTCTCCTCTTAGATTTCGTGTAAACACGCTCACTTGTGGCTCTACAAACTGATTTTGGGCAGCAAACGAAAGAACAGTTCGCTTTTTATGGTCATTTTTAAACATTTGATGTGCGCAAAGAATACGACGCGCAATTCCTACCGGGACCGCAGTTCATTTTAATGTAACTTTTCGTCATTACGTCCGCTTGAACAGCCCTTGAAACAGACGACAGTTGGGTGCTGATAGCTGGCTCACTTCAAAGTGATGTGCGGTCCTGATTGTTAGTGCTGATCACAATTATTTTAACATAGCATGCGCTTTAGATTGATTTTTCCAATCATTCATTAACCGTGGTTACATACGTTACACGCCAGGACTAAGTGAGGTTTGGGCAGGAGATTTAGCTGAAGTCACTAATGTCTGGGGTTCCAGCGGCAGGCCTCCTATTCTTCCCTGACAAGTTCACATAAGCAAGAAAGCCATCGTCGAGTGCATTGCTGCGAGCGGAAAACACCCAGCCTTTTTCGGCAAATTTTGTGCTTTGTAAAAATAAAATTGTGCACCCGCATAAAATATAATATACAGTTGATACTTCCTATTTAACTTCAGCGTTAATATTTGCTTCCCGTCCTAAACACCTATAGCTTCAGCGATTACACACCTTCTACTCGAGATGCCAACGGTATTACTTGTATAAACGGGTTGAGCAGAGATAAAAAGCGTACTGGACTGGAACAGGTACTACACATCTCCAAATTGTCAGATAATATATATGTACAAATTCTTATTCATGTATGTTGTTTGTCTCCTCATACAGTACCCAAAGCATTTGAGTTTTCCAAACACAACAAATGGCGAGACGATTAATGGGCCAATTGGCGCCTTCTTAAGAATTCTGGAGCAAAACAGTTACTTCTTTAGACACTATGTTTCACTTAAGCAAAGTGCATATCGCCAGTTGAGAGACGGGAAACGTTGTCTAAAAAGGAGTGACTTGAAATCAGAACTTTCGGACAATTATCTCCTTTCTGTTTCATTGTTATGTTCACTTGGTGACATCTATTGCCTAACAAACTTGAAGATACGCAGTGCGTATCCCCAACAATAGCAAGATGTATAGTCGCAGTTACATGCTATGCATTTCAAACTGGTGGATGTTTCATATGGCACCAACTTTGGTTCGTAACCTGTCAGTGTGGCATGAAGCAAATGCAATGAATTTCACCAGCTTCCTGTATCAGAGCAGTAGCAGTAGTTGCGTTTTTAAAATAGAAGTACTAGGGCGCAATTTTATAAGCTTTTATTCAAAAAGTGGATAAGTAGTGCCAGTACCATAAGTCATATATATTTAGTTTGTATTCCGAAGACATTTTTCATCCATACAAGTTAAATGATGATGCGAAATATATGAATCTGCTACTTTGATGGAAATTTGACCGGTAACTACGTATGCTGCGAGATAGAATAGTTCCCAGCTCATCAACTTCTCCTACTGCTGAACATTTTGTCCAAAAGCAGTCCTGCTAACAATGTGTACCCCTTTGTAAGCTAGTGACTTGAACTGTTGTAAAGAAACATCTGGTAATATTCAGTAACAGCAAGTAAGTTAATGGCTCTGTACCAAAATAATTTCTCCCAGCTCGTATACAACTAAGGTCACTTCCGGTTTTATAAATGGTAACTTAAAGACAACTTTCACATTTCATGAAAAGGCCTAAAAGTCATTTGCTTATACGCCTTTTCTACTTCTGTACATCAATGCGCGTTGATGAAATGCTTTAATGCTACAGTTTTAAAATGGTGTAAATTGAGCGGTGGACCGATGCACATGAGGGTAATGCGTCGACGTACACAAATCGGTCCTAGAGTTAGGTCATACCGTTGGTCGAATAGGTGATTTGCTATATCGGAATAGTTGCTTACGGTTTGAAGGCAAACCGAGAACAATGTTTTTTAAACGGCAGTAATAGACGCTGCCAAGTTCAAATACATCAATGGTATTTGTTACAGATACGACTCTTTTAAACAGGTACAGTACTTGCGGGAGAGCATTGAAAGACCGTTTTATTCTTCTGGGAACTCTTGGCCTCGCGTATTTCAGCCAGAAACCGCGACAAGATTCTTGATGTCAGTCGTCTGGACCACAGAGCCGTGGCGGAAGAGTGAAAACAGACATGACGCGACAACGAGCTGTGGCATAGCGAGTCTAACTACTTGGACAAAATAAGGTTGACCCCCAAGTCCCTAGTTCAGTCGCCATGCCGACGCGGTCAAATTGCGCTATCAACTGTCTTGGCAATTACGGAATTTCGTAGGTAGTAGGCCGTTGGGATTAGAAAGCAGTTTTGAAGAAGCTAGCTTAAAGCTACACTGAGACCATTTGGGACGAAACAGCCGTCCAGCCTCTTTATGTGCGTGTAGCGGCCGTCAGGCCGAGAGTAGCTGTAAAGAAGCGCCTTCGGAAAGAGTACCTAAACACAGTTGCTTAGGCTGCTGGTTAAGAGGCGAAGTGCAGCCAAACCTTAAACACAAATATTTGCAAAAACGATCCAAAAAATTTGATAGACGTACTGTAACAGACAAAGCACAGTCTGTCGGAATCCACTGAAGCATGCCATAGGTGCTGTCTTTAATTCCCTTGTTTCGCTGCCCCGAACTCACATCCAGACATTCACACATTCCCTCGTTCACCTGCCCTATCGACTGTCCCTCAGCCCTTCTGCCCCTTCATAGTATCCTTGTTCCCGGACACATGTCATTGTCTAATTGAATATGCTAGACTCATCCACCTACCCACATGTGTTCCTCGTGTACTACACATTGGCTGATCGACTGACGATTGAGCACTATTTTGTAAACCACTCTGAATGACCTTAGAACCACTTCGCTTCACGTTGGTCATCGGTTGACCGTTGATGTTATTTTGTCTTACTTGATAGCCCGTTGCATTTGAGAGCCGAATTATTGTATACATTTTGGCATGGATATTGTTTGAGGTTTGCTGCTAAATTATTGTATAACCATTTATAAATAGCACCCTAGCTCTTCCGGTTTTGACATATGGATTGATTTGCGTGCTAAGTGTTTCCCAAGTTCCACGACCGATTTGTCGGTAACGTGTACTTTACAACTCAGAACTCTCCTTCGGTACGCATCTTACAAGGCTGATTCTTCCAAAATAATCGGAAGTTCTGTGCATACGATATATGAATAGGCCAACTAAAACTTTCCTGTGCAGTAATCATCAGTAGAAGATCGGCCGTTACCAAGTGAAATCCTAGTAAAATGTCAACCAGAATACAGCAAACTTTTGCATATAGCCATGAATTCGTTTGTATCTTCTTTGGGAGTGACAGTAGACCTTCACATGTAAGCTGGTTTTTACAAGGCACCATTTGCACGAGCGTGTCCTGCAGTGTAATGAGTACGCTTATATGTATTTAACCACGCAGATTAAGATTGTCTTAAAGAGAAAAGTGTTATTGCTCAACTGTCATTTTGCGGTAGCTGAAAAAGCTGTATGAATGCTATACAGTTGATATTAGGTGATTTGCTGATTTTCCCTGGCGTAATTCACTTTGTATGTATGTACTGTTCATGGAAACCAGTATGTCTGTGAAACAAACATCGCTCGATCGCTTAGTAGGAAGATGCACTCAGTAGGCGTTGGTTTGCTAACCTGTATCAGCCTAGTCTGATTTTCAACAGCCATAGAAATCTGAACTTTCAACATGTGTCTAGCGTTACCACCAGAAGATAAGAACTAACTTCGCAATAAGATGTTGTCCGTGAAAATATTAATCCCGTGTACCAAATCCCATGCATCACCCAATGCATCCCCAAGCTTCAGTTGTGTTTGAGAGAAAGAATGATACTACTATTAATAATAATAACAGTTTATCCTCGATTTTTACGAGAAATGCCTGAAAAGGCGAGAGGAAATAAGGTACAGTACATGCAATATAGTTGCTATATGTAAAGTAACCACAGTTCTAGGGGCTTCTTTGTTAATTACAATCCAACTGAAGTTTCAAGAATTGGTCGGGGATTAATTCCTTCAGATACACAACCACTAGGGAATGCAATCCTCTTATAGTGAACATAAAAGGCCACTTGCGCACTATTCTGGAGGAAGGAAAGCGCTAAGAAATGGATTCAAATCTGCATATGATGTTGCTCAGTATACTGCCTTAGTCTATATAAGCTTGTATCACATAACGGTTCGCTGTGATTGCGTTATAATCCTTAGGTTAGGTGAATCGTAAAGTAAGTAATGCAGCGTTTATAACAAAATAGAATAATACTTGAGGAAAAAGTGAGATTCGGTATAAAACGCGCTCTACCGTTCACACTGTCCTAGGGGTAGACGGCACAACAAACATGGAACTTTCCCGAGTAGTTTTGTTTATGGGGTACTTATATGTAGGAATTCTCGTTCTGTCTGAATGACCTAAGATAGGCTGAACTCTGTGATATTTATCCTCAGACCTATCGTTTATCACTGTTAGTTTGCTACTTTTCTGCCGAAGTTGCAACGGTTATGTACTAGCTCAGTTGAAGTCAAGCGCGAAGTTGCCATACTACAATCTTTTACCGAGTTAAAGTCAATATATTCCTAAATTATAACTTCTCTATCGGTTCCTAATATCGTGATGCTGTCTCATCGGTTTGCACAGTATTCTAACGGGTTGTTGAACTCTTTATAATGGTGGATAAAACATGGGGTCATACTGGTTTTTCAGACTTTAAACCGTAAATGATTGTCATATCAGGTGACATAAGCTAAATTCAACACGCGGTCAGCTCATGATATGCCGCAAATAAGTTATTGTGGGATTAAATAAATCACTAGCGAAATGCGGAAACGGAAATGACATCCGGATCCAGTTCTGGCCCTCAGATTTCTGCCAGGTCATTATGTCATTGAACTTTTAATCCGGGGTCATCGACGAATAGTCCGAGGGAAAATATATAGTGAAACAGCCTATTCAATATTGCGCATAAAGGGTAATCACATTTTGTGAGCAATAATGCTAAGATCATTTGAGACGTTTGCATAAGTCAGGAAGAGTTTCATCATTTGTGAGATGACGCATGTGCCGCCGCTTCGATTCACACCTAGACGCTGAAACATGTCTGGCTATTTATCTTTCGTTGCCTTAATGAATAAAATGATTTATAGCAGGAAAGAAATAATTGATCCTTCCGCATTAGGCAAATAATTCTAAAACTCAGTGGCTGCAGACTCTGGATGATTTTTCAGTCAAGTTGTAGTCACCAAAGTTGTGATAACTCAATACTTTAAACTATTTGGTCCGATGGGTTAGCCAATGCTGGACTTGGATTGACGACTATTTCTGCCGCTTCTATTTTACTGTGAGCTTAATAGGACATTAATTGTTAACGGCAGATTGCAACTACCTGCCTGCAATTGGATAAAAAGCATGGATGGAGACTTCAAATCCGCAATGAATCTATTTACTTGGCTTTTAGAACTTTCTAGCTGATCCATAACCATGTAAAAAAGATTTAACTTTAATTTGCATGTACTAAATTTATAACCAACCATGCATGGTTTGCAAGGAGAATTGCTAATTATTAGATACCATACTTTTTTCAGCCAAAACCCGATATGAAAATTCACTGTAAGCATAAAAGTGAAGATTCGGATTAAGTCGATAAACAAATTGTAAGCATTTTACATTTTAGTCAAGCAGTAGTTAAACCTTTACTACCTTTACCTTTTACAAAAAAAACTTATTAATCGCAAAAATAAGCGGGACATCACAAGGCTTGCTATTAAATTATCAACCGAGGATCAGCAAATAAAAGGGTTCCAAGTTTCCCGGCGGATAGATGTTAGGTGTCGCCTGGTGCAAGACTAAGACATAATTTTTGATTTATATTATGATTGAGTGTCGCAGTCTATTCAAAAGCGAGTTCTCCAAAAATCTTCCCACTTATTCTAGTGGGAGTTCTTAAGACTGAAGTACATGAATGTGCGATAGTTTAAAAGTTGGACAAACACTTTTACGAAATATTTTTATCAACTCCTAAGAATGCAAAATGCAGTGTCTTCCAACATTCAGTGCTACATCCACAAAATGTTGAAGAGTGAATATGGCGCTCAAGAATACTAACAAATGTTTTTGAATTAGAGTGGCCGAGTTAGTAGAACACAAGTGTTTCCTCTGACTTAAAAGCTGAATGAACGCTCAAAAAGAATATGACTTCAAAATTAGAGTGCTGTTCGCAGGTTTTTGCATTCGTAAAAACGCTTATTCAGCAAACGTTACAAAAGCTACAAAATGAACACTGTTCTGTCGGTAAGCTTAGTAGAGACGTATCACTAGTGCATAGTTTAAGTTCGTCAAATGTCCAGCTTTCCTAAGAAAAATTGTACGGCAATTTCGAACTGTAACACAAAAGATTGAAAGAATTTGCTTTTCACTATAAAGAGTTGCATAGTTATTTTTGCAAATGTGCAGCAACGCATCACGAAAAGTCATTGCAGGATGAAGGAAGGAATAAGTCACAGAGGTTTTATGATTCTATTAAACTCTAACACCTGCTTCATCTATTATCATCCTGCTGTATGTCATGCCAGGATAGTTTCTTGTAGTTTCTCTTAGAACGTAGATAACACAGCCAATGTGGTGTAAATAAAGAACGCTATTTCACTAACACAGTTGTTATCGATTCGTTCATATAACACACGTTATAGAGCAAATCCAAACGTTGTTTATCACATACCATCCGCAACTTTACAAACCAAATGAAGTCGGAAAACTTAAGCATGATCATTTGAGTTGTATGTTATATTCAACTAACTAGAATTCGTAAAGAACAATTGATCATCATTTACTTCAGTTGGACAGACATATAGCACGACTAAACTGTGGAGTCGCAAACGTCAATATAGGTGAGTAGTCCTCACCTGGCATAAGCGCCACCAAGGTTTCTATATCCTTAATTACTTCGGTTAGCACCTGAAAAGTGGTCTTTTGCGTGGGCAACGACAATGGACAAGAGACAAAAGGCACCTGCCTGCCTTTTAGCAAGATGAACAGCAAGCACAGTTTGTTTGTAGTTCTAATCTGTTGCGGGTCTCATCGAGTTCTGACATAAATATCCAGGAGGATATCAATAGTATAGCCCTAACAGTGTAGCTACTTAAACCCTCTAGGAGTCCGAAGGGCGCCCGGCTGATTAACATCAAGTAATACGCATTATGAAATTATCAGTGCTTACTCAGCTGTTCACACGGCGGCAAGTTTTTTTTAGGTTAACCTTTGCATAAATGTGCAACGAGACTTGAAAGGAAACAGGCTGAATTATACGAGGTTAATTTAGACGGTATACTGTCCATCCGCATGGATTCGACCTGGAGACCGAAACAACTGATTTATGGCCAAGTGAGTGCAGGGAAACGGCACACGGGAAAACCGAAATACGTTACCATGACATGATCAAAGTGAGCCCATCACCTTCTAATGGTTGCAGGTCATGGGAATTGAAGACGGTGGATCGGCGTGCATGTCGCGTTCTGATCATAAAAGCAGTTGCCGAGGTGCAAGAGAAAGCCCTCGTGCATGCAGAGTAGAACTGACAGTTGCGGAAGCGACAGGCGCCGATGGGCTGTACTCCGTCGACCTCGAGCGCATGGGGCAGTAGCAGGTGCAGTCACGAATGTTTGAGTCAGCCAGGTTTAGTGAGCCACGAGTGAGGCCACTCAGGTCCAGCATCGAAACGACGACGAGTCCTGCAGAGAACGTAAGCAGAATCGGCGCAGCGTTGGTAGGTACGCTGCATTCAATTTACTAACCGCGTGTTTGCTTACCGAGTTACTTTATTTCAGTTGGTGGGTTTGATATCTTTTCTTAGTGCCTAATTTTTCTGCCTCATTGTAACGTCCACCTGAATAATCTTCTATTAATTTGCACAAGTCGCTTAAGCTAATTGTGGTTAAGTTCGTTAACATTTTCGCGTTTGCGGCATTTATAAAAAATATATTTCCTGACCTCGAAGTTAACGTGTATTTGTTGATAGCCAATTTATTACGTATGCTAGTTTAGTGAAGACTTATGTCGACATATCCATATGTTTTATGATATATATATATATATATATATATATATTATTTGTTATTCTGGTTTCAAGAGATTGGCTGTTGTTTGACATCCCCGGTGTGGCTGCGTTGATGTGTATGTTGACAAGGTGCCTACCTGTATGTTACCCACTACCTCGTCCATACTGGCTCCAGGAGACAGTTGGTCGTTGCTGGAGGGGACGGGGTGCACGGTCCTCGTGGTCGCACTAGGCTCGAAGATTAGTTCCACGCACTCTGTTTGGAGCGGACTATGGTCCAGCCCCTGCCTGATATGCGCTTGAATCCCAAATACAGCGTGCTTGTTTTAGCCTGTGAAGGAGTGTGGGCCGGCTCTGTTGATGTAACGTGGCTTTCATCCTCATGCCTCCCGGTCTTATTCCTTCGGGTTTACACCGGATATGGGGGTCCTGAATGGAGTTGTGGTTGATGCAGCGCAAGCCACCCATAGTCCCACTGTAGGCGCACGACTCCTGTGGCTATCCGCATAGAAGCCACAGTGAAAGGCAAATCCGGAACCTGATGCCGCCAATCATAATATGCAGGAAGCCAGAATATGAAAAAGTGGGCAGTTAGATGCTGGATTTGGGGGAGAAATAAAATGCATGATGCGATGTTTCTCCCTTATATGTTCGGCTGGCCATTTATCTCGCCATCGCACTTCAGTGCTGATCACAGCTACTTAGACATCATAATGATTATCCCTACATATAGCCTCATGCAACCTCCATAATTGTGCCATAATAAACATACAAGTGCCCTTGAGTACAGTTGTGTTCTTGCGGTTCGTTTGGTAGCCTGTAGAAATGTCATGGTTGACCATCAATGAATGATACCATGTTACCTCCGCTCATTTTATAGCCCCACCTTTCCCCGACTGAAACATGTTGAAATGCACGTTCGGCGACGTGGCTATATGGATCTACTCTCTACGAGTTCCTGGAGACCCATAAGATACTTGCTTTTTCGAGGTATTCCTCTCATTAATGTCAAATATATCATGTCGTATACATCTAAAAGTACTCGCGTTATCTCACTGAATTTTGTGATGCATCTACATCTCTTACTTACGATTAAATTTAAACTCAGGCCAGAATCAAATCGAAGGTTTAGGTGTTACTTATAAGAAAGGACGTTTATTCGCCTTTGTTCGTAAAACCAATATTTTTTCGGCTTTACCTTTTATGTGAATTTGACCCAATTGATTGCAGCCAAATATTACGATTGCCATTCATTAGATGCTAATTTGCAAACATTGTTGCATCTGATGGTGGATATTTGATTTCCATCACTCTAATCTAAGCTGCTTTGGTCGAGATATAAAGTGCGTTTGCAAGTAAAATTCAGTAACACCTCAAGATATTGCACTTAGAGTGGTTACTTAGGTAGGGCTACGGAATGCGGTCCACGAAAATTTAAGAAAGGGTACCAGAAGCAGGGCACAATCGAACCTTATCTGAAATATACTGGCCTCGGCACACTATTGCCACTTTCTGTGGCTTTATTACTGAATTTTTATGGTCGAACCTTATGGCAGTATTTAGTGCTGGGAAACTGAACGAGTTTAATTTCCGGTTGAAGTGATCAAACGAGGGGAAAGCAGGGAGAGGACGGTATGAAAAATGTGCTGTTCAGTAGTTCCACAAGATTCATATTCAAGCTACCGTTTGTGTATCTCTTTAACATTTCCTTTTTCCACTAATCTCATTCCTTGGAACTGGGTACTGAGTCCCCTAACCTGATAGAAAATAAAGCGCACGTTAAAGGCCACTTTCTGATACTTATGTCCATCCAGTAGGTACGCTGATGGAGCAGACAATATGAGGAATTGCATTTACTTTTGAAAGATAGACATAGTTTCTCCGGATGCTTGCGTAATTCACAACGCCATTCGGTTGTGTGGGCCTACGTTTGCGTGGTCGTACCGAGAAATCTGGTGTGACAGCCAACTGTAGTTCGTCACTGACAGGAATCGCAAAGTGTAGTCTTCCGTACCACGTACGATAAGAACAGTGTTAATTTGGAGTTAAAGACAAGGAAAAGATGAAACTACTCAGGTAAGTGCAAAAGTAGCATATAGCTTGACAGGTTAATTGACAGGATGTGACATCACAAAATGGCTGTTAGTGCGCTCCGATTTTTTACAATGCTGCACTTAATTTCACACGAAAGAAGCTAAAATACTATTCACTGTAGTACGGGTGAGGTCACAGAACAAAGTTTAATTACTAGGTTTAATACAATTTTAGACGAAAAAGTGTCAAGTCAAATGTTTCAGGAATGCCAGAGGGTTCAAGGTTATTACGGTAAGTGGTTACGTAAAATAAGGTCAATTCACATTCAGTCAATTTAGTAGTCCCAGATGCTCAACGACGGACAGGCGACATGCTATAATCCTGTAGCTGTTACAAGCTCAAAAGCATCGTAACCACTCACTTATCATCAATCAGCTAATTTAAGAAACCGTAAAGGATTGCGGTAGTCAGTACGTTAGTTCCATCAATTTATTCCTTTGGATCTAGTGTATAGAATGTATGTAATACGGAGGGTAATTCATGCGATCAAGTATGTATTCGTCAGGCAAAGTGATGAGGAATATTGTGGGTCCGCTTAACAAATGTGTCGTCTGCACAATCTTGTATCTGTCGGATACTACTAAAAATAATTCAAGCGTTATTGTGGTTAGTAAAGGATAATGCCCTTGAATATCGATTTTAAACTGATCGACATCACTCACTTTTCTGAACTTCGTATTGTCGATGCTCGCTCCGCTCATAGCTTCTGTTCAACCTCGCGACTTGGTGTCTTCTAAGTGAATCCTTGGCTATATGGAAGGTTTCATCGAGTTTGCTTTTCTCCCTAGCCGCCGTTCCATGTACCGGGAGAGTAGCCGTGCGCCTTAATGGAGACAAAGAAGGACTTGGCCGGTAGCGTCTTTCAACTACTACTGGTGTAGGTCGCCTGCTAAATATCTTCGAGCCGTCGACATAGAAAGGCTCAACTCGACCGTGAGGCGGTTTGATCGCACCAGTTTTCAGTGACGGCGGAGCGTCAAATAATATTAATTTCTGTCTATTCGCATGATCATTTAGTTCAGAATAGTCGTTGGAATCATTAGACGTATTTTTCAGCGCTATCCTTCGCGGGGAGGAATCCGCTTCTTCATAACGCTTGTTTGTGGGTGTGGTTGTCCATGACCGTTGGTGCAGCGGGGTAGGTTCAAGTTCATCAATGAGGAGCACGGGCGATTCCGGTCTTGAATCACTAAGGTTGTGAGCTATCGGCTCCGCATTCGTTTCAGAAAAAAGGTTCCCGGAGTGCTGTTTCACATGTGCAGGTGGGATTCTGTGGCGGAATGAATGCCCCCCATTTGGAACTTTTTGCGTTACACGATATCCAATACGTCCGTCCCATTCAATGTTTAGTGGCCTCACCTTATGATGTCTCGGGAAACTGTGTGCTACTTCGGTAGGACCCTCGTTAGACTGAACATCCGTCATAACGGAACCGTTCTCTCCAATCATGAGATCCACATTTGACTGCGGGGTGCAATGCCAGAATGCTGGGTTTTCAGATATTACACGTATCCTCACGACATTGTGTTCGTTCTATTCATCCTGCCGGCTTGAGTTATGTAAAAAATAATCCGACTCAGCAGGTAAACTCATTCTTACTGCGTTCCAAGCTACACACACCGCTGCCAGATCGATCAATGATAAATAGCCTGCCAAGCGGCACGTGCACAAGCCTTTAGGGACGATTGGTGTATGTGTGCTTCAGAAACCGAATCAGAGAGGCACGCACTTCTGACTGCCGCTGATATATCAACGAAGCGCGTGTGCGCTAGTGCAGTGTGTGTGCGTGAGCACAAATGTATAATCTTCAGTGGTGCAAATCGTATTCATTTGCTTGTAGGTGGGCTAGAATTTGTCCCACGGGCATTCACCGCGGTGTTTCGATATAAATGTTGTAGAGATGCGCTATGAATCTCCTCTAGCATATTTCTCGGAGATACGAAAGAGAGATGACCATCAGGCTCACACTAGGTCTGGCCCGAATAAATCGAGTAGTGTTGTAGTCCTGATCGATGCAATCAGCTAAACAGTGCGAATTCCACACACGGATAATAAATCACATAGCAAGCAAAAATTGTCAACATTTAGAGCTAAATCTTCAGCAAAATGAATGGCACAGTTTAGATATCATAAGTTGCCACGAGATAGATTAAACTCACCATGTTACTTCCAGAGTGATCCGTTATTGTGCTGTCAGATGACCTGCAATTCAGAGCTGATTTAGGAGTGATAATATGTGAAATCCACAATTCATGCGGAACTGCGTGCAAGTGCAGAATCAAAAGTATGCACATAAGTGGGGTCTGTGTTTGAATGCAAGCGTTTGTGCGTGCATACATGCGTACCTGCTTTTGGGTGCGTGTGAGATGGAAATGTGGCAGAGGGGTCACTTAGCAATAGTACCACGTAGTAGACACTGGAACCTGGGCGAAAGCGTGAAGTCTTCTGAGAGTAACACCACATTGTCTGATTAGCGATTTACACATTTTTCTAATCCGTTTCCCGAAATACTAACTAAACTGCACACTCATTCTTCAGTGCAGGTAATAGCTAGAAAGAAAGCAACTTACCGGCGAACCGGGCCCCACAAGGTAGTCCGTCGTTCCTGGGGATTGGATAACAGGGTGGTTGATTAGTTGAGTATTTGACATGGACTTTCCGTACGAGTGAAAAGCTAATGTGCGGGGACAAAATCTAGTTTTACTTTAACACAAGAAGAGCTAATAAAGCTGAAGTAAACTTCATTATAAAGTTACAGGAACATTCGCGGTTGCTTCCGTCGCATTACTTCTAATGCTGCAGCAAATAGACGTTCGATAACATAAATGACGTATTTATTGGGAGCTTTAATTCTGTGTACTTATAAGTCAAAGATTCGAGCTTCAATAATGGAAAGAAGTATGCATAACCGAGTAAAATAATTATTTTATGTTAGGTGTACTTCGATGCTGTTTTGGGACTATATTATGGGGAAACGACAACAAGTATTTCCGGGATTACATCATCCACTCTCACCAACCTCCAATTTGATCTTCGACGATTTTAGATCTACAAAGAGCTATATTCGTAAGAATTCCTCCTGGGCGCCCATAGTTGTTGATATTTTATTCCTTACAACTCTATCAACGTTGTTCAATCCTGATCCGTTTTGCTAGCCGAATGAATCGTTGAATTATTTAAGTTTTATTATTAGGCCTTGGAGTAACCGCTTGTGACTGGATTGCGACACGCAATCTCGATTGAGGTTACAGTTTGCTCTGAAGTAACGCTATGCCATTTCGACCACTGGGGCCACATCCGAAGTGGACAGTCTTGGAGCTGCTTTCTCCCAACACTGCACTCCACGACCGACCGGTTTCGCACTGATTTGGACTCGTCAGGTAAATATAGCTTGAGTTGTGAGGTGAGCCCAACACAGTGCTTGACGGTTTTCCTCTTGGTTACTAGGCCAGAGCTCCACAGCAGCGCTTGACGCAGCGGTTAGTTCATTATTGGGTCTTGGAGTGCTGACCATCTGCACTAACGCAAGGTTCGTCAGTATAAAAGAATGTGTTTCGATTAATTATTCCTGCGTCAACCATAAGCCAGCTGTTGTACAATTTAGTAATAACTACCGTCGAAAAACCTACAAAATGTGCCGTTTTAATACGTGCAAAAGCAGCTCTTTGCTACGCTAATAGCAACAAACTGCACTACTCCAAACCGGACTTCAAATTGAACTCACTTCATCAAAGTGTGTGTTGTCCAAGAACTCTGATTTAAATACTGCGTGGATGTGGATTTCTGCCTCGTGGAAGACGGGAGTAATCCACCCTGTTCACCTGAGAGACTGCGCGAGCGTTTAAGAGCCTGTAACTCCCGTTTTGTGCTAAGTAACTCGTCTTGTAATCGGCGTTCTCGCTCCGTATTCGTCTCCGTTTCAAGTTGACTGTACGTATAAGTGTTGGGTGAGTATACCACCTGCTGTGGTGAAACGCCTGCTCGATTATCGATGGACACCAAGTCAACTTTAGATGCACCGACTGAGGGCTGAATTGTGAGAGAAATGCAGATGTTGGAATTGAAATAAATACATAAAAATCTGAGGTCACACACTGTTTCCACATGGTTCTAATACTCACGCTACTGACACCGCGCACCATGAAACTACTGGTTTAATTGGTGCATAGAGGATGATGCGAATGTACTTTGGAAGAGCGCATTTCACTGCAGGATGAGTATAAGCGCTGTCACAGTTAGTTACAGATCCTATTCATCCTCTTGGTCCTGTGGTCACAATTACGGTAACGTAATCCTCAGGTTGTGGGTTAGTGTCAAACAGTGAACAGATAGTATTTGCATTTTTGTTCATTCCCAAAATTTGAACTGCTGCTTAGTTCATTATCAAATGTGTAGTTATTCTTTCATTCAGATTAGCTGTGATGAAGCTCTTCGATAACTGAATCGCAGTACTTACTCGATATTCTTGTTCGGGACTCTTTAGCTTCCTGAAAGAAATTTGAGCTAGGCAAAGATTGTGATTTGACATAGGCCAGACGTGTCCAAACTGTTTGCAAGGAGGGCCACATATTGCGAGGTAAAAATATGTGGAGCCATATTCAGTCCGATTATAATAACAAAAATTACACATGTATGAAAAAGTCCAAACATGAATTCATTATTTCATGCTGCTGCCGCGGGCCAGTTGAAATGTGAATGCGGGCCGCATTCGGCTCGCGGGCCGGAGTTTGGACATCCCTGACAGGCAAATAGTTTGGAACATTCAGCCGTTTCTGATAGATGATAAAGCCAATTTTCTAGGTCATTTAGGCAGTTAGATGATAACAGGTACAAGATCCATTGATTTTCGCCGATTAATTATGCACGGAATAATTTTGCTTAAGAGCTGTTGTGTTCATTAATAGGATTACTTGATGGCAATCTAGTCTTCACGATTCCTTATATTCCTAAACATAAAAGACCTACTTTGAGGGAAAATAAAAGAGCATGCTTGTTTGTAAATATCTGCTACATTAGGAACAAAATTATTAATTGAGTCAACATCTTAATAATATAACCCCCACTCCATACTGTGACACCTCTGCCAGCGCAACTTACTTATAAGCAACTGGCAAGATCTGGGATCCATTGCTAGTTTCTTGTCCTAAATAGATTCTTGAGCCTAATTTTTCCCGTGCCTCAAAGTGTGTTAAACGATAACCCATTAATAAGTCATCCAGCGGACCAATTAAATGAACTTATGCGTACACCACCGCACCATAGTGGCAAAAGCACCGACACCAGTTTCCGATTTGTCTTTAACCAACAAATGTTTGGACAAGTGTCTGTTAGTGTATCAACCCATGCGAGCTAGTTTGCTGCATGTTATTCGCGTCAAACGCTTATGCAGACTCACATGTGAGATACCAGTGCAATTTGCGCACATTTATCAGGTGGTCTGATGCGTTGGATTGCCGCTGATTCCTAGACTCCATTCAATGGTCGATGTGGTAAACTAGTAAATGAATCGAAAATAGTCTAAAAACGCATCGTTATCGTGATACGCAGCCAGCATGCTAAGTGAAACCCGATCAGGTTTGAGAGGCTCTAAAGTGCGCGGGTATTCGCGACATTGTTTGGAGTTCGACAACCCAGCATCTTGAGTATAGTAACCAATATTAGGTCGACTCGTTACAATAAGTAGGTGCTACTACAGGTGGCGCACATTGCTGAAGTGTGATAATTCGCAACCGTGAATGTATAGCGCTAAAAACGGGCGCATTGCTTTTGTCAATAAGACAGTGTGTTCAATAACAGGAATATTTTGTCATCATTCGTAGCCGAAGAAGAACTACAAACTGGCAGGTAGTCAAATCTAAGAGTCCCTACATCCATGGTGGACGTAAACAAATGTTCAACTTGGTTGCTACCTGAGCAAGGAAGCTCAAATTTGAGCTGAATGCATACCTGATGGCCGCACTACATTGTAAAGCCCATTGCGAGAAAAGTGCGTTACGCAAGTTTATCTGCTTAATAGTATATAAGTAAACAAAAAGGGATATTTGGTTGACTTTCGGTTACAAAACGCGGGCCAATTTTTCTGATTATTATCGGCCCTGTTCGGGGTGGCTAAATATCCAAAGAATCGATAAGTTGTGATAATTAAGACGATCCATTAAAGTGAACACGAAATCAAACAGCAATCTAGTGAAAAATAGTCTGAATCTATCCTTCACTGAGGTTATGCTACTTTGTTGCTTCATGTGAAAGCCGTAAAACGACGCTGGTCCTTTGTTTTTTAATAAGCTATCTGACAAGCATAAAAGAAATTGGAATGGCATCTTGAACGTGGTAGCAGAGCGGAAAAGTGCGCAAAGTCGTGGCCCCACACACCGTCAGCTTCATATGAATTGGAAAGAAGTGCGAAGTGTTTCATCTTCCAAAAGATGCACTACGGTTATGGTACTGATCTGTCTTTAGTTAAATAAGCAGTCGAATCTATATCTTTCAATTACAACACGTGTGACGCCACTAAACGATGATCTGTATTACTTGGGGAGATAATGCAAGTTTTTAATAAGAATGAAACACATGCTTCAGAGTGTGCGCGATTAACATGCTGATCGCATTCTCCCGTAGCCACAAAAGTGCTTCACCAAAAGGGGCTACCCTTTCATATGCACAACAGTAACTTGCGAGTTAGTGGATGGTGAGCGGCGCTATATCGCATCATGTCAACCTAGTGGCGTCGGTTGTTACCGTCCATTGTAGTTTAGCGGTCTTAACCACAGAATAATAACAGTCGAATTGCGGATTCTAGCCACACAGGGGTCAGATGGACTGCGCACTGCTGAAAAATCCCGCAAGGATAAAACGCCCGTACAGTGCTGTTCCGGGCGTGTGGTGGCTGACGGAGACTACATGTGATGGATTTCCCCCCATACAATTCAGCCTGATACTACTCCTCTGAAAAAGTCTAATTCAATTATTCCTAACGTACCTTCATTCTGGCCCTGAGCAGTTTATTCCCACTCGATGAAGGAAAATGATCGAAACTCAGCCACGAACAGAAGATCTGAAAATAACGCTTGCGTAATTTGTGTGGAAAGGTAACTGGCAAAATCAATAAGATTGATTTTCAGCACCCGCTTCTTATGATAGCACATTCCACTCGCGCTAATCCCTTTGTGCAGAAGGTCAAGACTCTCGCTATCTGTTTTCCTAGCCTTGAAAAACCTTTGTTTCACTGCTGTTGCATGCTAGCTAAACCTTTCAGCCCGATATTCGACGCCACAGTTCATACCATAATATTGTGCTTACCGAAGTTATCGATTAGTTGCCAAACCTAGTCGATGTGTAGTCTATAAACTTGTGGGTAGATGTTAAAACCAATCGACCAGATCAAAGAGCACACCGCTTATAGATGCTCTGAGCATATTTGCTTAGACTTTGAGGCATCCCTTGATTAGTTGGAAAGCAAAGCGCTTTACCGCCATCACCATTACCCACAAAAGCAGCGTCGCCATTTTATTGTTACAGCTGGCTTATAGTGAACGGACTTTCAAGTGATAACCTTCTACCTTAAAATACTAACTTTTCCAACAGTCGAAATTCATTGTCTAAATTAAGAGAACTTGTCCACGCGAATGCGGGAACGTATTCTGTAAACCTGATATTGGCACTAAATTAATAAAAGCTCAACCACTCGGTATCTCTTCACAATATACCAGAACAAAGGAAATGTGTCCAAAACAATTGGTCATTAAAATAGCGCCGATCCGCATCGACAACTTGAAACTTCCGTGTTTTCTTATCCGGATCCCAACGCATAAAGCCAAATCTATCTGTAAGCTTCTTCATTCCTTTCAATTTAGAATCTGGATAGAAATATTTACTATGGCCGATTTCGATTGCACTCCATCCATGACGGTTGTATTTTACTAATTCTCTATACGTTTACCTAAGTGATGAGTATTCTTGCATTTCAGAAGTTAGATGTGTTCTGAGCTCCCCGGTGTGGCTGTGCCGGTTGCGAATGTTGACAAGGTGCCTACCTGTCTAATACCCACCACCTCGATTTTTGTCTCCAGGAGACAGTTGGTCGTTGATGGAGGAGACTGGGTGCACCTTCCTCGTGATGGTGCTAGGCTCAAAGGGTGGTTCCTTGCATTCTGTGTGGAACGGGCTACGGCCCAGCCAACGCCTTGTATACCTCTGGTGTGCATAAGTTCCCATTTAGGCCGGAATGCTTCTGCTCTGCTTGTTGAAGGAGTGTGGGCCGACCCCGTTGATGAAACGTAGCTGCGATCCACATGCTTCCGGTCTTGTTCCTTCGGGTTTACACCGGATATGGAGCGTAAGGGTGGTGAAGTGCAAGCCACCCATGGTCCCTCTGTAGGGGCAGGTGTCCTGTGGCTGTCCCCGTGGAAGCCATAGTGACAGGCAAATCCGGATACGGATGCCGCCAATCCATGCCAGTAAGATAATAACTGGCCAGGGCCTTTATGGAGGTAACAGGGCGAACGTATGTCAGGTTCAAGTATTGATGGAAGACGTGATTAAAGATCTTGAAAGCGCTCGTAGACGCAGTTATGTCCATCACACACTCGTAGTGCCTTCGGTATAAATTCACAAGTCTCATAAGCGGACAGGTCTTGTTTACTGTGTGAGCTACCACGTATGGGAGTACAGTTTGACCCTCATAACTCTCGTTGTCTCTATTTTCCTCATTTTAATTTTGCTTAATATGGTTGACTCAGTACCAGGTGCCAGTAAATTTATTTGGATTTGATTATTTCAATCAGAAATAATACGGTACCTTAGACCATTGCATTTGTATAAGAACTTTGATCTCAATATATTCGATTCGGTTCGGTTTAGATACACAGAGAACGAAAAATTAGTGGAAGGTGAAGCTTAATTTGGAGGCAAGTATTGAAGAAGCTAATAAGAATTTAAATTGTTACGTTAGTAGTACATCTGGTGGATTGACGTTGTTCCATCATGATGATAATGTTTTATGACTAGATACAAGCGCCGTCAACTTATGCTATTCCTATTATATTCCTATTCTGTTTCCAAAATCAGCTTTATATTATTTTAATGCTTCATCTCAATAAAACCTTTGAATATCTTGGGGCGAAGCTTGGAAATATGATAAATGGGTGTTCTCATAGCACTAGAGCGAGATGGATATAATTTAATTTCCCTGTTTCCTCTTTTTCCCTTACTCCATTGATTTAACATGGGTAACAGAGGCGTTAAGATACTTGTTGTGTAACGCAAATTGTTCGTCAAATGTTACATCTGAAGTTACCAAGGCGAAATGGTGTCACAGTTTTGATCTATTTTCTTTCTCTGCATTTGTTCTACACTGCTAATAATCATCTTTTCCTTCTTGGAGCTCACGTGCGAGTGATGCTCTGCAGTTTTCCCTACTCTGCAAACTCCACTTCGATTAAAAATGCTCCTTTTTCGATTGGCTTCATCCGATAGAGTCACCTGAAAATCCTTCAGGAGCGGCAGATTATAAATACCTCGAGCGCATTGCCGAAAACAATCATTTATGTAGTTCTATTTTTGCGTTCTTCCATTGACTGTGCAAACGGTCACAGACAACTGGCAGATCACATCACCTTCTACTGGAGCATGTGCAATTTACTCATGGTTGTTTTCATTATTTTTTCTTTCTTTTCTTGCAACAGTTGGTCACGACTGGACCGATTACCTGAGTTGATGGATTGAAGCTTCCAAGATAGCTAATTATACCCACGCAAAACGAACTGCCACAAACCCACTGGCGATGAAAAGAAAGGTGCTGGACTCAAAAAAGAGTCTAAATGTTGACGGCCTTTTATCTTTTTTCGCGGTCATAAAAACGAATTTTCATGATGATGGCCTATTGCTTACAAGAGCGGCCAAAAGACCTGATCAACATAATAATGGCTTACTTGCCTTACTTCCACATCATCACATAGCCAGAGGAGGCGTGGAAGTGCGGATGAAACCTGTCAAGGGAATACTCCGCATGGAATCAGGTCCCCAGCAGACAGTTCCACGGTTGGTCGTATTACTTCACCTGAACTGTTGGTAATGCCTACATTTATTCCTATGCTCTACTTTCTACATTTCTGTTACTTTGATAATCGAGCAACACAAAGTTTTTATTGGAACTATACTGTGAAATCTAAAAAATTTTCTTTGCCATCTGAATATGCTGTACCTAATGATCGGACGACCCATTTGGTTTGCGTTTCGCACCGTTGGGAAATATGTAGTTTATTTATGTAAAACTGCGTCGAAGGTTCCACGAAAACAAGCGTGTACCTGGAACGCAGTTCACTTATATCAATTTACACTTCCACTCTAGATGATTCCTACTCAACATGGCTATACAGTTATCCTGCTATGTTTCGCATTTGAAAATATTTACCAATGAGAGTGATTTCATTCGGTAATTCCACAAGTGCATATTCGGCGAGAGACATACATTGGCTTACAGCCAGAAGTAAGGGTAAACAACCAGTTACAGGCATTTTCCCCCTCAATTTATTGCTCATAGCATCAGGTAAAATCACTGCGATACTAAGTAAGGTTCCATGGAAGAGATCACCGTGTTTCTGAATTTGTTGCGGTCGTGTCAATACAGTGCTTTTCCTCAGTGCGCTACCAAACTTCGCGTGACAATTATGAGTGCTTCATCACACTGAATGCAAGCAAAAGTAAGAATTACCTGACAAAAAAATGACGTCCAAGTTTCGCAAATCAACTCAGAAAATGAAAGGACTCTCAATTGTGTAGACAAATAGCTTAGAGTTGTGACTCCCGTGCTGAACTTAAATTGGATTAACTATGACCACCTCGTGTGATTTCATAGTAACTTTCAATCCATGTATGGATTTTACATGGAAAGATGTGTCGATTTGAATCACAAACACTATAAAACGTATTTCTTTCGTGAGGTGGTCAAACAAGAATTCATTGCCAAACTGAGTTGATGATATCACCTCTGCCACCCTTTCAAATTGCGGGCGCATGATATTCATTCGTTATACTTTTCTCTAATTCATTTGTGTCTTTAGCGTGTGTGTTGTAACTGTATATCTACCCTTAATGGGTGCATAAAACGCAATGCTGACTTGACTTGACTTGTGTAGCGGCTAAAGTTAGTAGCTGGAATTCTGTGATATTTGGAAGCTAAGTTGGAGCCAGAAAATATATCATCTTGTGATTGCAACTCCTAGGAGAAACGAGACGATGCGTAAAGAAAAATGGGTGTAAACATCTACATTCCTATTTTTAAACACGGATTTAATAAGATGGCGCGATAGAAAAGCTTTGTCATTCGTTTGTGCTAAGAACTGGTCGAAGCTTGACTATGTCAAACTGCCGCCACTAATCCAGGAAAGTGCTAGATGGCTGTTTCACCTTATTGGAACTCGTCAGTAGCGAGCATCCGCCGGATGCTGGTGGACCCTAACCAAGGACATAACTCTTACTCTGACGAGTTAAAGGATTATACCACTGGGACATGGGTGACGGCGGCCAAACGCCATGACTGATTTTTATTTACGATATGGTGCGACTTGTCCTCCCCAATCATTCATGGCGCGGACGTGCAGTAGACAAGGCTTACCTCCAAAGCTACAACCAGCCTTGTAAATCTCCATTAATTTAGGTAGCATGCAAGCTGCTAAGACGATCACTGATTATTACAGACAAGTGCAAAGAAGTATTGTATTTACGAGAAGGTAGAGTGAGCCAAAAAAAATCACCACATTCAGGCTAGGTTAATCGTTGCGGTCTAGCAGGATTCCCCACATTCAAGCTACTGACGCGTCTAAATAGGAAAAAATACTCATATAGCGCTTTCCTTCATGTGTGCTGTTTTACTAATTCGGACTGCGGCGACCTTCTTCAGAAAACGCAATATATCCAGGTACCACCAGTTGATCCTATCTTCGTGATATAAAGGTAATATTGAGCACGCAACTGTGGCCGGCGTGAGTACTTGAATGATCAGTTTTCCTCTCGGCGCATTGTGGCGATGCAAATATGCTCAGAGAATAATGTGTTTAGTCAAGGTCAATAATACTGAATTTGACAACTAGGTCTGTCAAGTTTTTGCATGTAAGCTATGCTATGGATTAATTTGCAGAACGCAAAATAAGATACTATGATCAGGTGCAGATCAGTTAGTTACGTGGGTCATTATTGGACTTAAACTCTACGCATATCATGGGAGATGTGCACCAGATTGTGTAACGGTGTGAGCTTGCGTCGCACATAGTTGGTTCGCGTGCTACATATTTTAATGTTTCAACCAAGACGTTGCTGTGAGCCTGAATTAGGTCACGATTCATCAGCTTCGCAAAACTTTACCACCGTACCACGTGATATGGAGCCACGTTTATTAAAGTCAATGCACTAGGCAAGAAGCAATAAATGAACATCGCAAAACCCCATATTCGCTTACCGCGTGCTTGACGAGAACTTCCACTGGGTCACGATGCTTTTTGATGTGTTGCCGCGTCAAGGTGGTGGCGTAACGGTTCCCACTTGAACCACGCCAAAGGCCGTGCGTGCCGTAACTTTGCATGCTAGACCAGCGCGAAATGTGTGCTGTTGGAGGTGAAGCTGCTCCAACATGGTGTGAAGCGGTTGTCTTGTAGTGGGTTGTTGAGGGCGTATACTGATTGTAGTACCTAGACGATGTGACCTCATGGGAGCGTTCATTTGATAATGGTCGGTATGATTCCGAATACGTTCGTCCTCGGGAGGCACCTGTAAGAAAGCGGAGGGAAACTAGGTAACATCAGGTTGAACGAGTTCAGGTAGTTAACTAGAACAGCATTAATGTAGCAGGAAACTTGGACTCGTTCGAATATTTTATACACATAAACGCGTATTATCCGTTGGAAAGTTGAATAAACCCTTTGTTAATATGTTGGTGGTGTTTCAGCGACACAGTTCAGTCTGTTCTGAGTACCATTCTGTATTCATGCAATTCCGTTAACTAACGGAAACTAGAGCTGAGAGCATCGCTAGCAATGATTTGCCACAGACATTCGTGAAAGATGAACCGATTGATAAACTGGACTTCAAGATTATTGCTTGGTTTATTGCGTAAAGAACAGAATGATTCACTGGAATAGTGCTAGGGATAAAGTTTATTAGTTGATATCGCAGTTTAGTCAGAACAGTCAGTTGATATTTGGGAAAACAGAGGATAGACGCAAAATGGCTACTATGCGATAATGTCGTGGTACTTTCCAAATTGAAAATGGCATGCCAAGTATGAACCTATGTTTTTAGTCATCAAATACAGATAAGGAATCGCTAACGTCCCCTTAAATATGCATAACGCTCAAAATAAGGAACCAGCCGTCCATGTTTCTTTGTAGGGTCGATTTATTTTTGAAAGCAGGCAGCATATGTATCGCTAAAGAGGTCAGTTTGAAGGAAAAAATTGATTACAGAACCTGTCATAGAGTGCAGACTTGTGAGTGAGCAACACCTAAAGCGTTATTAGCATTTCTGTTTCTGCAGACTAGTTGAGATCTGGTCCTCCATCTTGGCACTTGCGTAAATCTTCATCGGTTTTCCAAATGCTTTTGCACCATCCTTATACTAAGAAAGCAGAGCTTTAGACATGTGTTCACTTGAGCGCAGTTTAGCCAGAATTAATCGATCTGACCGTAGAAAGAAAAGCAAGCATGCATTTTCTCCTGCAACTGCCGCTGTGCTTCTCAGTAACGTACACTTGGCCTTAGACAAACAAAAGTATCGTTTATTTACATTACCAGATTACCTTCCCCAGTAAGCTACGGTGCAGTAAAGGCTCAGTTAGGTCTCTTCTCAAGGAATTGGTAAAACGAAACAGAATCCAATGGCAATGTGTGTATTTGAAAGAGAAAATTAGAACACTAAGCAAACAATTATGTGGTTTAGATGATTGTAAATACCGAGGTTTACTTATAGACCGAACTGTGTTTCGCATGCCAAGCGAGAGTAACAACCAGAGTAAATATTTTTCACTAGCTGTAATCAATTGGGACAGAGCTTCTAAGCGAATGAAATAGGATTGCTACGCCGGCTGCACCCTTGAATTTCCCCCATGTTTTGTGATGATACTTTGCAACCTTGTTTTGTACGGAAACAAAAAACTGGTGGGAAATGGGCGGATTCGTGGAGCGTCAGTCTAAAGAGTAGACGGCGCATAAAGAACAAACTACCGAACCCAACTTGAATACAAGTTGAATGTAAAAGTGCGTACTTGTGTAGGTGGTGAATGTGGCGTATACCTGCATAACTTTAAAGCGGTAACTTGAAAATGGCTCGACAACACGGCTTCCTTCATACCAAAGTGAGATGATCACATTCGGATCTGTCTCAGCATCGTTAGGGACAGCTTCAGACATAGGAATTAGTACGCCTTAGGTGATTCAAACAATTATGTCTGTCGCTTGAATGCGACATGGTGAGCAAATGTAGAGCAGTTAAAATCTCCTTGTCAACACAATGAATAGTCGCATCAGATGGCAAACTAACCGACAATCGCATCAGTGGTAAACTTTATCCACAACTCATCTACTCGTGTGATTTGTCTGGTAAACAACCACTTAAATACGTGCGCTACATTAGATATATTACGTTCTTGTTATCTTCTGTACAAGTGCATGATGATGTGAACGTGGAAAGAGTTTGGCTGCACCCATGAATGAGCGTAAAGGCAAACCTATAGCATCGAAGACACCTACCGATTTCGCGTTTTGCCAGCTTCGAGTGATTACATTGCATTTCTGTGACACCATTGAAATGATGCTAAGCTCTACGGTAGTTCAGGAAAATTTGACTTAATTGGATGCTTGCTCTGTGCGCCGCGATGGATCAAATTTTACAGACTCATCTGAAAATGTGAATACAGGTAAGGACTTCGGGATCTTCTGCTCACCACCTACCTTCTGATCGTATATCCCACGCAGCACTGTCTGACTGGCGCCGCATTGTTCGGTGGCGTGTACTAGAATCGCTCAGGTAATATCGAGACCCAGGGATGAGTTGACCACTGCGGCTGATGTTACCAAGACGAGTTGAGTGTTTCTGGTCCATTGGCCCGTGAACACTGCCACCACTATCCAGATCTAAATGGAGCAGTAGGCCAAATAAGTGAGTGGTATTCTGAGAGCATGTCGATTACTTCTTCTATACAATATTTACTGGTTGGAAGATCTAAACGAAAGCACATGCGTCACAAGTGTGCACAGCTTTCTAGTGCAAGGACAATTATATTTGGCTGAATAAACCCACAAGTCCAAAGTTAGTATAACTTCACTCATCGTAAAAAATTCACTAATAGGTATCTTTGGTCATTCCATTTGGATGTGACTTTAGAAATAAACGTTATTAGACACGAAAATGGTGGAAGCTGTAAGAATTTTCGGGTGAAGTTGCTGTGGCTTTCTCGTCCTGTGTCCACTACAGCGAAAGAAAGTACTCAACACATCAACTTCCGACAAACAAGGATTAGACTGTATACGATCTTTGACGGGTGTCACTGGGTTTTGCAGATCTGTGTCACAGATTGCAAGTATTACTTAAGCGGAAAGTTTTGATGATGCCAAATTATAACGCATTCTCGGGTTGGGTAGATGTAGAGGTAAAACATACATGCTTCTTGCACTGAACGAATAAGTTTTAGTTTTTCAGGGACGTATTTGAACTGAACTATCGAAGACTATTCGTCTTATCCACACAGAACCAGGTAATCCCCTTACATACAGAAAGCGCTTGGTGGCCGTTTCATCCCTTTGGGAATCGTCAGAAATGCGCATTACAACTGTCCCTTTTGATGCAAGACCCGCAAATCCACTCTCACGAGTTCGTGGGGATGAACGGGAATGAATGGTACTTGTCATGACTCAGTGACTAGCTGTGATACATTGCGTATACCCATTCTTCGCTGAAAGAAGCGTCTTAAACTGGGAGAGGACAAGTTTTGCCCACTGAAAGTAGGATCCGGTGATCTTGCTTTACAAGCAAAAGATGGCATGCGCTGCGCTGATGATTACAAAAGGATGAAGAGGTCGTCTAATAACACAATTGTTTACGGCTAACTGAATTCTCAACTATGTTGGTGGGATAAGTGGCGGTCGGATAATCAATTTTCACCCAGCGAAAGCAAGGTGCGATGACAGTCTCAAAGGAAGGTAACCCACTAAGTATGCTCATTTGGATTCTTTCATTGTTTCTGCACCAACTAAGGCACAGACACTTGGATTATTCGGTTTAGATTAACAGAACGCACTAAAAACCGAAGCAACTTCGACAGTGACTTTTATTGTTCATTCGTGATTACACGACCGAAGAGGTCATCGGATAACGGAAAAATTTTCGTCAATTAATCGTGAATAGTAATAAACTAAGTAGCAATATATTTAAGGTGCGATTTAAAATACCCGTTCCGTTATCTTGGTAAGCAGGCATTCATGTGTACATATTAAAACTATCGTTGCGTTTGCTTTGTAACGGTAGTGTCCCTTTACGTAAAATGTATGAAGGTGAAAAACTTTTCGGTCTCCAGTTAGATGTCAGTTGATTTCCTATGCTTGAAATTGGCCATTAATATCATCTGATATAAGGAGATGGGGTGAGAGGTTATGTTGTATTGTGGAGGCGAGATTGGTAGACCCGGATATGTACCTGTAGGTTCACGTGAATTTACACCAATGGTTTAAGATGTCATGACTCGCATTAGGCTGTGATGTTCACGATTAGCTTATGTTTGGATCATTTAGCTTCAAATAACTGGTTGGTTGACATTGAGTGGTCAGTTAGTCAATGCCACTCTGGAGTCGATTAAGATGCGAAATATTCTATCGCTTGAACGACGAAAACACTCCGTAGCTTCGAATTTTTTTGTATGGTCTGTTCACTTGTTGTACCTACACACAGTGCTAGTGGGCAAAATTGAGTAACTCATGGCCCACACACTGTGATGGGTTCGCAAATAAGAATCGGCTTTGAAAACTTAAGATAAATTAAGGTCGTTGCATAAATATTTGTCCAGTTGACTCGATCGGTTTATACCGTTGCATCGTTGGAAAGAGGCTGAAGCTTTAATATACATTATTACTAACGATCCGTTGATATCTTTTAGTACATGCACTGGCATATAAATTAGAGAGGGCCGTATTTGGAATGCCGAACGCATTCCACTATACGCTATGTCGTTTGCGACTACAGGATTTATCGCTTGTTGATCCGTTAAACACTGCCCCACTTTTCGCCCCATTTCTTGGTCAGGGTTCTTAACAATACCATTGTTTCTTAGTCATATGGAGACTGTTGTTCAAAAATGCATTTGGAAATTGATGAACAACTGAATGTTTACACATTTGCTCATGATGCGTTCTCCCTTATCAGGTCAATTGACGAGTGGATGACACACCAATGAAAGATGTGTGTTGAGGTGCAACAGTAGCAGTCATGCCGAAATTTCACAAGAAGCATTTTCCATATTGGAAATGTTTCGGTGTTGCTCCTCCCAACACTGGCATACCAAATTTCCTGGCGGAATTTCACTGCTGGTCTAATGGTTTACCACAAAACAAAGCAGTATGATGCGAATCTGACTGCCGTGGCATCCACTGCAGGATAGGTGTCCTCAGTGTTACTCGTGAGCCGAAATAGGCGCTTACAAAGCAATCCAGTAATTCGGACTGACGCTTCCTCCCGGAACCGCTAACAATGGTTGTACGTTGGTGTTGACTGACACAGCTGTGGCTTGCATAGCTAAGCACATGTGATTTCCCACTCAGTGATCAGACAAATGTTTAGGAATGCAAAAATCTATTGATTATACATTAAAACAACTATCCAACAGGCAGGCCCGATGGAATCAAGTAAATTCCACTGATCAGCGAAAAGTGTACAGTGGGCTAAGATAGCGGTGAACATATGCGACACACAGTGCCTATGTTCATGTCACGTGTTTCATCCATTACTTCAGCGATTAAATCAACTGCGCTTTGTTAATACGGACATGCAGTTTAAATGGTAGAAAGCGTGACAGGGAAAACTAACGATAATACACAGGTTTAAACTTTCGTTTTATCAAGTCTCCTGGGGTTGTACTCTAAATTCCTGCTCTGGGTAAGGGCGAAGTAAACCTTGATTCATGTTGCCAACACGAATTGTGTAATCTTGATTATAGTTAGAGGAATTCACATAATATAAAATTTTCCCTCAAAACATTTGACGAAATAAACTAATGAGTCATCTACAGAAGCGTCATCTCCGAAGCAGTGTCTAAACATCGATTTGGCCGATCTTAAGATCTTCTCTGTAGTGTGGTAGAGGGTATAATCTGTTATTCTTGATATTTCACAATGATAAGCGCTCGTGAGGATAGAAATCGTTAAGGTACACGGGTTAAAGATACTTCTTCATCAAAAAATGGTATTTTTTATTGTGCCTACATAGTATTTCAAAAACTGCGTGGTCAACAGACTTTACTGCAGAGAAGGTGTGGCTGCCAAACTATAATGTAACCTTCGGATGTTGAGCTTGTGTACTAAATGTAAGTGTTGGTTTAGTTATCACGAAGATGACCAAGTATAAATAACCTCTCATCTAGTTCCTAGGTTCGAAGCTGTGATGTTAATTCGTTGATTTTAGGCGACGTAGTTTGAGTTCGCCAAAATAGTTGTTTTAGAAATACGGCTTATTGAGTAACGTGCAAAACGACAAAGTATTCAGACGCAATTTGCCGCCTCTCAACATATCTGCAAATGAAGTCCGAACTAGTGGTATTCAGCGGAGAGAGATACTTGAATATAAAAAGTGACTGTCCCTTTACTCTAGAAATATTGGTAGAGCAAACCGTAAATGGTTCAACTACTACAACTACCGTGGGAGATAAATCGATGAAATGCAGGGCCCATAATTGATAATAGATGTACACTACTTTCGGGGGACATCCGGTAGCATTGCTATTATAGTTCAACCGATGCTCACATAATAAGGACGATCGACAAGATTTCATTAAATTCACATAAAAATCTGTCCCATAGAGGTTAAATTCGCTGAACTGGTTTTCGTCATCTCGACTGATTGTAATCACAAGGAAAACCAGCATAAATGGGGCATCACAACGACCGTTATTTCATGAGTAGATTTAGTAATGCCTAGGAGTATTGACGATATTCAAGAGTTTTCACCTAGTTTCACATACATGCCATGCTTGACCTTACAAGCTGTAGTGTATTCTAGGTATGGCTGAAGGACAAATAGCATACAACCATAAAAACGAAATCAGCTTAATATGTGGACAAATTTTAGGGTATTTTATGATCAAAAGAAGTCCCCCACCAAAGGAAGCTGAGCGCAAGGTTTAACTATTAGAAACTTTGGTTGCGCTATCTTGTTCAATCGGCTTTTAGCTTATGATACACGGAGGCTGAACGCGTTAGTCATTGTCTGATATTATAATGCATGACGGAAGAAACATTGTTAGCGATTATACTACCAATTTGATATTAGACTGGTTCGCACCAGAGCAGTGAATACAGTATGTATTCCGCACCGACATACTTCAACGCAAAACCTAGGTACTTATCATGAAGGTAAGAAACTTTATTTTTCGGCTAGGTATTTGTAACTCATCGGTCATTGCAGTAGAATATTGGTAACGACTCCCAAAGGGTCGGGCAAATGCATAATTCTACCTAAACAACTTGGCGACAGCATGGTAGCGCTGTGAGCTTAAATTTGCTAGATGGTAGATGCTCTAATGAACAGTTTTGCCGATAAACTTTTAATGATGTACTCAGTGTATTTGCTTTTGGCATACAGCATCTGACTGATTCTTATGTTTGAGTAATATTTTCGGAAAACCTGTTCCAACATGAAACCAATTAACATTCAGGTTCAAAGATAAAAGTATAAGTGATCGGGAACATATTAACAGCTTCAACCAGAGATTTAAAAAGCTTGGGTGGCATACCAAGTCGGTTCAGTGAACTTCAAGGAATCTTGCCAGGTTTCAGTCATGATGATTCTCTTGAAAAATCAGGGCCAAAATAATATCAATTAGCCTGAGATCTTTGTAACAAAACTGATCACTCACAGGAATATTTCCTCGGTGTTATAAGGCAACATTTCGATGGCACATCTTAGTGTCGCCAGTTACTGCAAGCTTACGTAATATCCTCCAATATTTGAAACTTGTAGCTAGTGCAAACCTCGAACAATTATGACAATTATTCTGTTGCAAAGCAGATAATAATGTTACAGCGACCACCCATAGGAAAGGTGGTAAGTCACGTTCCGTCGGAACATATGCATCACTCCATGAAAGGACGACTATTATTCGTTGTTTGTAGTTTCATGTTTCAGCAATATTTAAAATTCTGGTGTAGTGGATGAATTTTGAATAATTTGTTCTCTTGTAGCCACCATTGTCAGATTTAATATGAGCACATATGTCGACGTCCAGAGTCTCAGTAATCACACCACTGTCATAACCCCGGGTGTATAGCATGGCGATATGCACCAAAAATTTGGAGTAATTATGCTTCGGTGTGTAAAACTTTTGCAGGCGAGTGTCTGCGAAAGTGCGTCATTTTCAAGAGATGAATGCATGATAACCGGAAAACAATTCTGGCAAACCAGTCCTATTTCATGGACCTGTGGGCCAGTTTTTGCACTCTAACGAATACCTACGAGCACAATATATAATTCAATGCACCCTACAACTGGTCAAATAAATGCCAACAAGTGTTTGAAATAAGCTTACACATATGGGTTTCTGTCATGCTGCGAGTTTGCTTGGTATCCGAATAGAGCGAGGCCAATGAACTGCGCATTTGCTCATATCGACGTCGATGTTCGCGTGTTCTCTCTCTGCGTTCCACAAGGTTGTTAAGCAATTCAGTGGCTCGCTGATGCATGGCTGATATCGCCTTTGACACACTGGTCGTTTTTTGGCCAGCATCCATTGTCAAGTGTGTCCTAGGCATGGTGGAATCGGGTACATGACCATTTGGCAATGCACTTTCTACTTCGTTTGTGTGTTGTGTAACTTGAAACCGGCACACAGGATAGTCGGAATGTGGATTTAAATTTGTCACTGTTACAGTTTTGGGCATGATGTGTAGCTTTGGATCTTCGGGTGTTACCACAGATGGGTTTTGGAATGCGTGAAAGCGAAAAATCCCCCTTGGGCTCTTCGAAGCTTAGAATGTGATCTCCAGGCTCATTTAAAGCTACCGGATAGTCCTCGCGGGTCGTAGTTCATCACACTATTGTATTCCAGCTGGCAATCAGATGGACCACATACACCGAAGAATTCGAATGTGTTCGTACTTTCGATGGTGTGACACAGCCTACCGATAAAGTTTCGAACAGGCGCTCACGGATGCGGATGGGACGGAAACCAATCGGACACGCAGTTCCCACTGGCACACAAGCATGAACGACACCGTGTCGCGATAGGTCGCGCACACTGGTCAGTTTTCGATCCGGCCTTGGTGTACACGTTCAACTGTGTACGCCTTTGGGGCGAACAACTAGCTGCTAAAAATACCCTACATGTGGTAGGAGTAGATCGCCCGGATGTGTTAGTGCACTTTTGGGGAAAAATTAGATCCCATGTGACTTCGTGGCGCGTACCCGTTGGTCTGTGTGCCAAAAAGCATCTTATGCTAATTGGACGGAAATTCTGACCCCACGTTACAATGGCAGTAAACTGATCTGAACCGTACCATTGAAAATGGAATACGGATTATGTTCACACAAAATTTAGGGAGCTGTAAATGAGATGACAATGTGATCAGGTTTATTGGTCGACACTTTAAAACTAAGGATAAAATGTGAAATAAGTGGCCCGAGTGTCATGGTGCGGCTAGATCCTGTAACTATCCGGAAAGAACAGAACACATCCATTATTAGTGTGCTGCGCTTTGATATAAACTAATTTTGATGCTTACAGATGATTGATAATTGATACTACCGATTATTGATACTTGTGAGAGCACTATTTCTTTATTACGGTCAAGCAAGTGAAGTAAAAATAGGTAGACCATTCACGTTCAGAGAGTGAATCTCGAAATTTCAACTTTCCAATAGTAATGTAAATACTTGGCAGGAGAGAGTTCGTGGAGATGACGTCCATTGCATACGCGTTAGTTAGCCTGCCTCAGTTACAGTGTTTAGCAGTATCTATTTTCACGTACTATTGAGTCGGCAAAATCACATGAATCATGCGTATGCGGCATATGATTGGGGACTTGTAGTGAACCAGCTACAGCTACATCCACGTATGTCCCACAGTCTGTTTCAACCAGCGAGAGATAGAATGAAAGCAAATGAAATGCGGTTGGAAGCCGTAAACATTTCCAGACCCAGTGCACTGTCATAACGACTATACTTCGGTTGGTCGCATCTCGTTACATATCAGTCAAGCTATTACATCTGAGAATTTACACAGGCTAAATTGCAGTTCCAGGCGCGGGGCATTTAAATCGGCCGTTGCCTTTTTATCGAACATCGTTTTTGCTTTATCTACTGCGACCAATCAAGGGACTGGCGAAAAGTGGTCGCCTTGGACTCGTGGTCGCCATGAACAGGTTCATGCATGGGGACATTCCTCATACGAGAAA
Organism: Dicrocoelium dendriticum; assembly: GCA_944474145.2. Classification (NCBI taxonomy): domain Eukaryota; kingdom Metazoa; phylum Platyhelminthes; class Trematoda; order Plagiorchiida; family Dicrocoeliidae; genus Dicrocoelium; species Dicrocoelium dendriticum. Next base: position 49,828,991 of record OX104070.1, on the reverse strand, counting down.
ATGTTGGAGGATTTTTGGCTGATCGTCATGGACAGGTGATTGCCATAGCAGAGTGGATTGTAATAAGTTTTGTAGGACGAATTTGATAGCTACTTTTGTCCAAAGTGTCTCTAAGGTCAACAAGGTTGATATTTGGAATACTAAGCTCAGATACCGCGCTCTATTCGCGGTCTGTCGGTATTGGCCAAGGACTTATAGGCCAATTCAAACAAATTAAGAAGAAATGTCCTCACAAAAGTATACTCAGTCAGATGAAAAGTAACACAAAGATTCCGTTTATCAATATGCACCCAGTGTTCAAGAACGCGGGCCCTTTTACTCGAGTGACACCAATGCGAACGTTGCTCTTTGTTGTATTCATAAAATTTTGAATTTGTTACGAGGTTATTTTACTTAATCCGCGGTTGATACTGTATATAGCTGAAAATGCGCCCATCTGGGTACATAAAGCTTACTTTGACTTGACTCAACGGTTAGTAGTCGCATGAAACCAGTAATCGATGTGAATATTTCGAACAACTGAGTGGCTTGTCACTGCTTTTGTCGTGCGTAAGAAAATCGAGCAGTCACTAAGAATCAAAGAGCCAGTATGGAACAACAAATGCTCATCCTCTTAAATATGATCCGACACAAGTTAGGCTGCATCTTATTTGGAACACCAAAGCGTTATTGACAAATGCCATCGAAACAAAATGTAAGGTAAAACTATGGGGTAAAACAAGGCGAACAAAGATAAGTGCGATTCAACTACTAGGAATCTGCTGCTGCCACTAGACTATGAAAGAAGGATATCAGTAAAGAAAGAATACACACAGTACAATTAAATAAGATGTGGCTATCGGTTGGCTAACGTTTACTGATGTAAAAGTGCATCATGAATTTGCTCAGTGTATGTGTCTGCTTTATGTAAGTAAATTAAATGCAGAATAAACCCGTATGTCCATGCTTTTATGTTAGCAGACTTCTGAAAATTATCTATAGGCCTCCGATAGAAAATCCCCTATGGGTTCCAAACAACGCTAGTTGAAATCAAGAATACATTAGCCGAACCACGGGCATCAAGCTGACGGTGTTAAGTACTAAAAAATGACGTATACGTGCAAATGTGTACATTTAACTCTTACTACTGAATTTGGAACAAGAGTAGTCAAAAACAAAATGGAACTGGACTAGTGAAATTCAGATGACCAACATTGTTTATACACAGCAAGGTTTGTACACAGCAAGGTTATGGTCGCCAAACCATCAATCGTTGTATGGACTGAGGAACAATGGTTCACATAGAGAACATAAACTTAGTTTAAATGCATGAAGGTATCTTAAATGAAGAACGGTTTTCGATATATGTCCTATGCCCTTTCGACTGTGAATGAAATAATCCGATTTGGTAAATAGCCGAAAGTTTTCTGAGCACGATCAATTTCAACTAGATAAGAGTCATTTGTACTTCATAATGCAGGTCACATCTCCATTCATCAAAGCATAGCATTATTTTTTCTTTGTATAGTCTCAAAGGAAACCGGAGACATCGTCGATGGCTTGCATTGTTTCAAAATTATCATTACCCCAGACTTCCTTATGAATGCTATGCAATTTCGGTAGATTGGATCCGCGAAAGTTGTGTAGAGTTCATCTGAGCTCACCACTTTTGAACAGCTCATCCGAATTCTGGAACAGGCAGTGGGACTTGCTGCTTTTGCAACCAATCGTTTCACTGTTGGAGGTCTCTACGCAGGCAAATACCGAGATGTACATCCCAGTTTGGACCGAAGCGACAGTGGCGACAAACCGTGGCACCAGGTAAACTGAGCGCCTTGTCTGATAGCACATGGGTTAGACACCGCAACCAACTCCGACCATAACGTGTAAAGACTGTCACAGAAGACCGGTTGTCTATACAGTTGTCCATACACTTACTGCTGGGCGCATGTCGGATCACAAAAGTACGAGATGGAAGCTCGGCTATGCTCACCGCCGGAAAATGCTCAGTTGTGTGTCGCCTCACTAAAACGGTGTGATAGGTTACTCCAGTTTGGATATATCTAAGCTATTCACTAGGATACTTGTTCATGTATGCTATCCGCCACGTTGCGGAGAGGGCTAATAAGCACATAGTTTGGTTCGCCTTATTTCGACTTCCGAGTGAAACAGACTATATCAAGTATTGCAAGTGAGAGTGTCATCAAGAAGTTTTGAAAAGCATTAACGTAGGGCAGGTGTGAAGTGAGTTGGAAGAACGTTCCGGGTTCGGGACACTCAGAGGAAGAAAGCGATTTTTCGGTAATCAAGTCAATTTAGTACATGGCTAGTTTGAGCTGGTGGCCTCTCAGTAGAATACTTTGGCTCAGCTGTGACAGGTTACGTCAAGGGTTAATTGCGTACGTCAGTATTAAGTAAGCTATGATGAGAGTTCTTCGCTGACGTCAAATTAACTACTGTGCAAGCTTAGTTCTGCAGTCTGTGCGAATAGGGGAGGTGAAGTAATCTTCTAACCAGTTTTGTTCCTCTACTTTTGGGGCTTCAATTGCGTCGACGTCACGCTTGCGCCAGGGACGCTAGCCCTTGTTCGCGTATACTACGTCAGCCCTTACGTAGGCGTTAAGCATTTGCAGAAAGATGCACGGCTCTAAATTTCCGGAAGCCCTCTGTAAGAATCCAAAATGTTGACTGGCAATTTTTGATGCCCTTTCAGCCTGTCTCGATCATCCAAGGTCATCGTGGACAATCCCTATGCGGTCACTTTCCTTGAAAGCACGTTGCAACTGCTGGCCCCCAGGTCGATATTCATTGGTAGGCTGATGGCCTATGCTCACGAATTTGCCTTCCGTCACGTTGAGCTGGAGTTGGTTTTCTACTGACAACATGTGGGCGCCGTGGAGATCGCATGGCGGTACCGTGCGATCGTCCACTTTTTGGAGGTCATGCCAGATTTTGGCATCGTCCGCAAATTGCAAGCAGTGCGACTGCAGTACAATGGCAAGATCATTAATAAATACCAGGAATAAACATGGCCACCGTACTAATCCTTGGGGCACGCGCACTGGACGTCAATTGGGTCGGAAATGGAGCTGCAGACTTTCACATTCAGCTGAGGTTGATTGAGGAAATTGCCGATCCAATGCAGCGGTGGGTTACCGAATCTATAGCTTCGAAGCTTGTGAAAGATAATATGGTAGTCTAGGCGATCGGGCGATTTGGAGAAACCCAGGTAACTGACGTCGACTCCCACCCTAGTATCGACTGATTCATTCCACCTATCTCGAGCTAGAAAAAAGATTTTGGTACAAGACCGAATGCAGCGAAATCCATGATACTGTGACACCATGATGTTGTTGCTCTCAAGGTATACGATGAGCGCCTCTGCGATTATATCTTCCAATACTTTGGATAACACTGGGAGGAGAGTGAGTGGACGGTAGTTCGAGGGATCCGCACGATTCCCATTCTTGTAAATAGTAATGACTATTCCTTTTTTCTACGTCGCGGGAGCATACATTTTATCAAGACATGGTTGCAAGAATCGAGCTAATAGTTCGGCGATATTCATGGCGGCTGTCTTCAATGCCCTCGGTCTGATGTCCTCCGCGCGCAGGAGCAATAGCCTTTCCTTCATATTGGCTCCCGTGAACGACACGTGGTTCAATCCTGAAAGCGGCTGGAGCTGTGTCAAAAGTGGGTTAGATAATGATTCACACTGAAAGGAATGGGTGATATTTTGGCAAAGCGGTTGGACTCCCCTTGTGTAGTTTACGCCAGACCATCTGTTGCACGTAAAACTGGGATCCCGGGATGCCCTCTGCGGAGCTTCTTGACGTGTCTGTACAGCAATTTAGGATTTGTACTGACTTTCGCCGCTAAGTTCTGTTGGTGCTGGAGTTTGTCCTCGCGGATCAAATTGGTGCAGTGGTTTCGTGTAGTTGTGTACTCATCCCAGGTCAAGTTAACTGGACAGACAATGTACGCGTGCCAGGCTGAACGCCATAAGGTTATACATTTCCTGGTACGGCTCCTCAGGAGCGAATTTACTTGCTTCGGGCGAAAGACTTTGCTTTCTGATGCATTCGCCACTAGCCTAGTGAATTGGGTGACAAGCACCGCCCAGGCATCTTCGGGAAGAAGCTCGGATAGGATGGGCCAGCCGGTTACTTGAACGAGGTCGGACAGAATATTGTAATGTGTAACGACAAAGGTTTCCAGGTTGTTCTCACTGATGTACTCCGAGTAACAGATGTAACGAAAGAGCAACATCGCGTGATCGCTACGGCCTAGTGGTGCATATATGGTCACGGTATCGATCATTAATTCCTCGTTGGTGAGCAGAAGATCCAAAACAGATGGTGTGTCACCTGTTGCATCGCGTGGGATAAATGACATGGTTGTACTGAAGTATATCGGCAATCACCTCTTGCAAGTCAGCCTTGAATTGTTTGCTGTGCGATGCTGGGACTTCGACTGCATAAAGGTTAAAGTCCACCACCAGAAGGACGCGACTGTGTGGTCGTGCCAGGACACGCTGCATCGCAGAAGCTAGACACTGATCCATTTCCAAGGTGGATATTGGAAGGCGGTAAACTACTGCTAATAACACATCACCACGTCGTAGGTTAGGAACGTGTTTGTGGATGCTGTTTTCCGGTGAGGATCTAAGCGCACCCTTGTAGGGTCGGATACTGATCGTTTTTTAATAGGACCGCCGATACAGGACCTAGAATCATTCCGGGTTGTTGTATAGAGTACTCAGTGCCAGCAGGAAAATGACATCCTTGACTTCTTTAATCTGCCGACGTGTTTTGACATTGTCCCTGACGAATCGTAATATATAAACAAAAAACAGAAGCGAAGTGCGTTTTCTTTTGTGGTAATGAATCCTCTGACATCTCTCATATTATGTCATTCTCATTGTTGTTGCCACGTTCATGCAGGACGAGGTAACATTTAGGTACCTAGTTGCATATTTGCGCGATGGACTAGCCAATATTACGCACCCTAACCTATTGCTAGTAACCAGGTTGATTACTTCTAAGTAAACTGTCTCGTTGCGAACCCACCGGGTACTGCTTGACATTAAGTACGAAATTGCAGGAATTCTTGTTTTCCGATCTTACTTAAAACTGTTCCGGTCGGTTTGATAGTGGCCAAGATTCCTAGCTGCCTGATTAGTAAATTGACACGAGGACTTCGTCAAATCAACCGCTCTGCCTATACGCGTTGCTGTGAGCCAATCAGATAGGTTGAAGTGCCCATAGAGTCCAAATTTGCGTGCGGATTAATTCAACATTTTCTTTTAAAACATTCAGTAGACAGAATAGGTTGCTTACATCCACAAACTATAAACGCTTATTTGCAATCCTTACAGGCGGCAGTTTCGGTAATATTAGCTCCAACTGCTACGATTAGTTGGGCTTTGGCGGTCATTTTGTCTGCCTCCGCAAATGGGATGCATCAGGCTTGAACCATACAAAATATCGTCAGTAGACCTCAGAGTCGGTACAAAGTCCTGCATTAGTGCCACGAAAGATCAGGTAATCTACGGTTGTAGATGGTCAGCTGGAGCGGTGAGATTACACAGAGGTCTAGTTGTGGTAGCTTAAGGAAGATGAGCTTTGAAGTCATCGTTTTCGATCTGGCGTAAAGATTCGTGGACTGATTATACGAACGCACACAAATTTTGTGCATATTACACAAGTAATAAACCACGACACGAGCGTTAAGGCGGAAAGTGCAAAGGAGTGTGTGCAGTCCAGTGCACCTGAATAAACTGCGGTATGTATCTTCGTTTTCTGAATACCCATGGATGTGTCTGATTTCGAAGAATTTGTTGCCTGAAAGTGGTATCAGTCATCCAACGGCTACAACATGCATATAGCGTGTTAAGTGAACGGTAGCCATGGTGCATTAGTATAACTGCATATAAATGTTGATCTTGCTCCGACGGTTGGTGTACATAACAGCTAGCTAATAGCGCAACTGCCGTGTCAAAAGATGCACCCACGAAGCCGGTAGGCACAGAATTAAAGTTCACGCCCACCCCGGTCACGTGAGCGCAAGGCCGTGCACAGTTGCTGAAGCGCTTTATATGATCGCAGTCTCCATCAAGAGAGGTGCACCGACCACACTGGACAGGTAGAAAAAGAAAGCAAATGTATTTTTGGACGAATAAAATGGAAGCCATAAAACAGGAACCGTGCTGTGCTGAATGGAAGAGTGCACCCCATACAAAATAAATACGAATTAGATCAAAATTAGCCTTAGTCGGGGGTGATGGAATTGGTGTACAGAAGGCGTCTATGTGTAGGCGATCGTGGGGGGAAGTGGAAATGTACTAGCAAGTGCAACGAAGCATCTTAGTGGATTAGATGTCATTTGCGTCCACGTGGTAGCTGAAAGGCCATTTACAAGGAGTGCAGCTCTTTTATCTTGTGTTGGAGGAATACTGGCGATCAGGATCTGCGATTCGCCACAAGTTTTGCTAGCGTTCAGTAAGTTTTGCATAATCAATCAGCTCTAATGCCCAATATTTACTCTGGCATTAACCGGTTATCACTTCCGACAAAGGTATTTATTGACAAGATTTATCGTGGCTCTGGTGTGAGAGAACAGTAATACATCATGACAATTTATAAGCTGAGCTTGTTAAATTTAATGTAACGTTAGTTTGTTATACTGCAAAATATCTGGCTCTGTTGCGTGGCTTGTTAGCTGAACCTGGCGCTTGTCATTGAATACCAAATGTGGGCTTTACAAACTTTTAAGCAGAAAGAGCTCTTTTCCGGTTCGGATTCGTTGTTTACGTTCTTTGAGTTGGACATAAATGCTATCTACTGACGTAAAACTCCTTACGTTCCGAAATATATATATGCAATTCAGACTAGGTCACATGTATCTACCCACTTAGTGAATAATGCTAAGAGGTACATACGGCGGTAAGTCACACTTACTACTGTGGAAAGCCAAACGTCAACATCTATCTGTCATTCGAAGAAATGACACAGGAGACAAAAATCTGACTTGCAATGTACGCTTATTAACATATGTGATTGATAACGATGTCCGCCGACTAGTCAGCTAAAGGCGCGCGCATTCATCAGGAAACGATCGGAAGAAGTTTACTAAACACAAGATTCTGCTTGAATGGCAATCCGTGCTGGCAGTATTATTGCGTGTAGGCTCTATCAAGGGGGCTGGTGGAGAAACAGAGGTGTTCACATCACAAGCGGCATTCAGTTTTAGGTTGTTGTCCCAAAATTAGTTGAATGGCAATAACTTTCGAAATACTGGAAGGACACGGGAGGTTACGAAGTGAGTTTGCTTTAGTCGGCACTATAGAAAAAGAACAGTTTATTATTTTGGCTTTAAACAAACCTACCTTCCGAGCGTGAATATAGTGCTGTGTGCTAATTCAAGTCATGCCTGGGACCAAAGGGGTTTCATATAAAAATGAATCTTTAGGTGGACGCAAGTGGGTTTGAATCTTCGGCATGAAAACTGCGTAATTGCACCCAAAGTACAAAAATGGATGAATAAATAGGCGGGCTGTTTTGTTAAGTACTTATTAATACACATAAAAAAATTGCCCAGATAAATATTACGTCATATTGGTGTACCGAATCACAATAAAAAAAGGATACAGATCCGGAGAAGCAACTGTACTCTGTGCTCTAAGAACTAATGTTAAAGCAAGCATTTTAGAAAGATTAAGAGCAGTTTTTGGCCTGTAAGGAACGATAGAGCAAGTAGGTGCGAACCATCAAGTCGTGTGGCGCGTCAGCCACTTCTAGCTGGACAGCTAGTCCTATCCGACCTGGAAGAATATAATTTCGCACATAGTTCCGGCTAATATGTAGTAAGTGCAAAAGGAAACCATTTATAACCGTATGCCTTTTTATCACCGCTTCAGATATAAATGACCCCGCGACATCGCTTTTTGCAGTTGGCATTTCAATGCTGTTAATGAAAACGGTGAAACGATGTGCGGATGATTCTTTGAAAGCGAAATGCGGTGGAAATAAGGCCCGGATGAACATGCTGAGAGCAAATAAACGGCTACAGAGCCATAAGATGCATAGCTAATTTGAAGATTTACTTGCCTGTAAGAGGTATAATGATCAAAAGTTGGTATCCCTTTTGAAGCGCGTCTGACCCATGCCAGCATATATCGACCTGATGCGTATAGAGACGTATGGCGTGACATTTATCGCAATAGGCCATCTCGATGGTTACAGTAAATATAAGAGATCCACGTAACTGGCGGAAGTCATCTCTGGTATCGCATGTAGCTCGCTCAACGCCATAGTTTCTCTTAGTTCAATAGGTCGGTAGTGTATGATGGGATAAAAAGCATAACTTGACAAGATCCATACGATAGATATGCAGAAGAAAACTAAAATCAAAATGTTCCAACGTGGAACGTGAAGTATCAGTGGTTAAACCATTGCACTTTAGCAAACTGTTTTGCAGCTTTTATCACTAAGATGAAAGTCTAAGAGCCTTTCGAATGTCGTCATGTCTGGAGTGTTCACCACATATCTTGGTAATGCATTCCAGTGAGAACAGATCTTAAGTGAATAAAAATAGTTTATACAATTCAGAAGGGAGTGTTGCGTCATTAGTTTCAGGCGGTTTCCTCGGCTTTCTTTGCAAGGGGCTAGAGTCAACAGTGATGTACATGGATGTTAGCTTTCTGTTAGTATCCGGTATGTGAGAGTAGGATCTCCGCGAAGCCGTCGGTATTCTAAGGAGGACACACCGGGTACACGAAGACGCAGTTCGTAACTTAGACCGCTTGCTGATGACGAATCAGCAGGCTTAAACATTGCTGACGGAACGAACAGCCACAGGTTGGGTACAAAACTTACCTGCGCACTGGAATATAGTACCTTCTCCTTCAGATAGGCGAGTGCGATTAATTAGTTCTCATTGTTTAGCGCCCTAGTAAGAAATTCCGATCCATGAACTCTGTACGCCTTCGCCGTGGACAGGCATCCTACCAATAAGGTGGACTTAATAAAATTGATGGTGTCTACAGTAAAACAAGAAAGGATCTAAACCAATAGTGGCTAAAATGCAACTTTTAGTGAACCTAATTCAGGGTTTGACAAAGTTTGCCTCCCGATCAACCGAACCAGGTTGAGCTTGCGGGAGGTTGATGATGAGTGAAACTACGCCGTCGGCGACCAATCTCTACATCTTGCACCTTTTGCGAAACATCTCGACATAGTCTGACGTTGTAGTTTGGAGACCGTAGACAGCACGAACAAGCCACATCGTAATGGGCTGCACGTGCTTTGCTCACTCAATTGCAGCTCCTGTACTTTGTCTGAAGAGGTAGTGTTTTATCTCATTTCTTCCATCGTGAGACCAATACCAGAGTATAGGTCGTCCGGCTACTGTTCGATCAATCAAGGCTAGTCGCAGAGCATCGAACGGAACTAGCATATCGCTTTTATGCTTCATTCGAGTTTATATGGTTTACCGTAAGAAAGCTGGTTGCGCAAAACTAGGAATTTACCCTTTGTTCCATCATCCGTGGCCAGTCGATCTCATTCTAACATACGAGGTATTACACCCCCGTGTTGAGGTCGTTGTTAAATTTGCAAAGTTCATTCGATAGAAGTAGCCGATTTCCTACGGCTTCGTTACGTCCAAACTTTCCAGCATGCAATGAGCCCAAATATTCTCATCAGATACATTACTTCATCATCGGGTTTATATAACATCACATTCACTGCGGAAGCTGTGTTGAAGTTGTTATCCATGCGTACATACAGTTCTCTTGGAGTCGATAACATTCGACTGACGAATCTGCAGGCAGTAGGTAGTGATCTAGTAGAACCACTGGCCGTTTTCTATCGGCGATATTGAAAGGAGAACTACATTACAAGCAAGGCGTCATCACACCTATTCATAAGGGAGGTTGTTGCACTAGCCCTACCAGTTACCGTCCAATAACGCTACTTCCTGTGTTATCCAAATTTATGGGATCATTCATCGCAGAAGTGCTGACGCAGTATCAGAAAAACCCCAGCCTAACAGCCCGAGGGCAACATGGCTTCCGTCAGCAGCACTCATGTACTCCTAACCTATTAATTGCAGGTAGCGCTGCAGATGAGCGTTACAGTGAGCTCTGACAATTTACTTGATTTCTTCGTGCAAACTCGCCGCAACTTGGAGTTTCATACATCATTTCATTGGATTTCGTGTGAGGAATCTATTATCGCAGTTTTTTGGATATATTCCTGTCGGTTTCTGCAAAAACTGTGACAAACTGCTTCTCTACGGATTACCATCTTTCGTCAATCGGCACTTTTATTGCCTTCCGTCTATTCTAAACTCGACAAGACTATTTCTTGTCTCAACTGCAAGACAAATTCGAGTGCCATCGAAAAAGCCCTTAGCCATCTCGATTGGCTTTCATACAAGCTAGATATCGAACAAAATCTATTGCCATCAGTGTGACCGTTGACGCATTGCGAAAAAGTTGACGGTGACAAACACCGCCCGAAAGCCAACAGCGCCGTGTATCGATTGATAAATCGCAAGTCGTTCGCCTGGTTGACGCATCTCGCCGACGTGATCCGATAACACGTGACCCGAGCGCACCGTGTGCGTGGCCAGTCGTGACACGAAATCAACTTTGCAACTGACCTGACGCTGAGCCGTCGGGAGACAAAGGGCATTGGTGACAGACGTGCACAACTTACACGAAGGCGTGGATTTTGCTAGTCAACTGCGGTGCGTTCCCTCTGTTCCTCACTGATTCGTCCAATTTTCTGGTTTCACTTTCTCACTATTAACATTTTGCAACCACGCTCAGAGCCATTTTTATTTTTGTTATCGTGAAGCTTACGTTTGGTTTTTCTCTCATGTCTGCAGTAAGGACACGCGCGATGAGAAAAAGTTGTGTTGTAAACAAGGATGTCCCCATCTTAGTTCAGAAACTCAGCAAACAAACCAAGGTACCACGCAAAACATCCGGCGGTAGTAGCAGAAAAAGCACCCGAAAGAGTGTAGGCGCTGTGACAGATGGTAGTGCATTTCTTGCTGACCTGAAAAAGACACCTGAAAAATGTCCCTTTGTAGCTGAAACTGCGTATGCTGCGCTATCATTAAAAGTTGACACGCTCACATCTATGCTGCAGCCCATGCATAGTCTGTTTGCCTTATTTGAATCACCCTCAGATATTGGTAAAATGCCTATCACGCAATGTAGCTCGCTGATTGACTCAATTTCGACCGAAGTACAGAACCGAGTACGTTGCTCACGCAATGCTGTGGTTTTTAATGTACCTGACAAGCTACCTATGAAAACTGTTCAGAGAGTTCTACTGTTTGCGTGCGGCATGCAAACTTGTTGGTCCAGCTGCACTAGGCTACGTAAAAGTTTATACGCTATGACTGCCCCATAATTGTCCAGTTTGAAAATGAACTAATTGCTAGACAATTCATTCGAAATTGCAATCTGATTCAGCATAATACGACTTTCAAACGTCTGAAAATAATAGAGGACAAAACCCCCTTACAGCTAGAGCTTAGAAGACGATAGCTAGAAGCGAACCTGACTGCTAAACCCCATTCTGAAAATGTTTCTGTTGGTGGCAGCGACAAGCTTGGCATGTGTTCTACGCCTGCTGCAGTTACGGATAACGTGGCGAATAACGAAATCAACTCTGGTACTCCAATTAGATCGCTTGATCACACGGATCAGTCTAGCCCGTTATCTGCTGTGTCTAGGAGTACGCCCAGTTTCGGCACTTCGGCTATGCCAGCCACAAAATTGATCACCGGCACACACCCACCAGAACGAAATTTCACGGTTAAGCGTGATAAGCCGACCAAACACAAAATGCCTGCAAACCCCAGCGCTGCGATTGTGCACGGTGCTGCCTCTCAAAAAGCCAGTTCCGGTCATCCTAAAAGCTTTTTCAATGCTGTTTCATGCCAGAAAAGAGGAAACAATGCGGTTCAGACAAAACCAACTGCAGTACCCGTTGAACCCCACATTCAATCACAGCCACAAACTTCAGCCTGTGTTATCCCGCCAAAAGTCTACCCTGGCCAGTATATAGGATCATCTAAGACATCTAAGGACTCAGGAAAATGGATCGATTGTATGATGACGGTTGACTTGGATTTATCGAGAATGTCACCGGATAAATCCATAGCATCGCGTTGCCTGAATAGCCATCCATCCATTGATCAAGGCCATGAAGGCACACAAGGTGCCCCAACATCATTGCAGATTGAACGCGATTTATCTGTTTATCACCAAAATCCGGACTCATGTTTAAAAAACACGATGTATTCTGTTCGAGCTGCATGGATTGACACTAGTGTGCCTCCACCGCTTATAGTGAAGCCTTACGACTCCAGCGCACCTAAGCAGGTTACATTCCACGATGAAAATGACGATTGCGTATTTACTCATTTCACCAATCTATACAATCAACAACCTATTAGTGCCACGACGCAGGCGACACAGCCTCGAAATTCAGCGTCCACTAGCGAGTTCCATGGAAGCCCGCTCTGTAATCCTCCTGCCCTCATGAGCTGCTATGCCAACCATGGACCCGCCCCCGTATCCCATTTTCTACAGGGCCATACTCAGTCACAACCCCCTCCCCTGTGGCTACCTCCCAATCCCTTTTCAACGAAGGTGTCAATCCACGCCTTGTTTCACCAATTTTTAGCATGGGCACAGACACAAAGCTATCAGACCCAATATTCATAAACCAGCATAAACAACGTTCTTCACATCTCGCATCTATGTTAATATTTTTGATTAATATTCGTTCGCTTCATTCCAAGATCCACATACTACGCTCATTTGTTTCTATGACCGATCCTGACATAATATTTATAACTGAGTCGTGGTGCCATGACGACATGTCTAACACCCAACTAACCATTTTCAGATATGAAATGTTTATGAGAATTCGGCAGTGTCGTCGAGGAGAAGGATGCGTACTTTACGCGAAACAATCGCTGGCAGCAACGACATTCGAGAATCCAGTGCTGAATAATGTGCAAGGGTCATTTTGGCTTACGATAACAATCAGACACTAGCAACTGCTTGTTGGTTGTATATACAGCACGCCAAACTGTAGCCAAGAGGACTTAGCAGTTTTGACGTCTGCATTTGAATGTGCCGCAAGCCTTCCGTTTAAACACAAGATTATCGGTGGTGATTTCAATCTGCCATCGATTGCATGGTCTGCAGGAACTGCTCCTCTGAAATTTCATAATCTTATCTCTTGTATTCATATGAATGGTTGGCAACAACATGTCTCCAAACCTACCAGAGGAAACAGCATCCTTGATCTCATTTTCTCGCTGAGCATACCTGCTATTAATATAACGGTCCTGTGGATAGATGCAAGTAAACCAAGGCTCCTGAGATGAAGAACCAGAGAGAATCAGGGACATTTGTCAGCGGTGCATGTTCAAACCGTCCAGCTGTACATTTGTAATGCAGTTAAATGAGACATCCTCCACCATTACTTTTAGAGATCTTTACGGAAAAGGTATTAAGTGGTATTTGGACTACAGTCTAATATGTCAGCCGGGTACAGATTTCGCTAACGAGGAATTTTTACAGCTCGTTTAAATGTGCAGGCATGATTAAGGAATACCGTTTGTTGATAATCTATCTGGCGTTAATCAAAAGTAATGAAAAGATACCATAAATGGTGGAATCAGTGTTCGCGTCACTGTTGTGTGAGTCATTGTAATCGCGGATTATTTGGGCGGTAAATATTTGTGGGAGCATGGGGAACGAGCCCATTGCTAATAACCTTGCGGGTAAGGGTAGTGTGCCGTCCGCGATAGCCGGTATACCTTGTGAATGAGGGGGTTGATGTATCAAGGAAACACTGCGGTTGAGTTGGTGCTGAGCTTAGCTGGTCATGTGAAGAAGTTGCGGAAATAACGGGTGCCTATACTTGGCACCTGCCGCGCATGTAGGGAGTTTGTATGGTCACGGTTCCAATTATATATATATATATATATATATATATATATATATCCAGTAAAATTCCTACTGCATTATCTCCTGGCACAACGCCATGATGTCAGCCATATGAGTGCGTTCCAGCACCTTGTCCCGAAATGTCACTGTCGCCGTTTACATCAAGTGTGAAACCGAAGACTTGGAAAATGTGCTCCGATAAGCCTGCTGATCCTGTACCCCACGTGCGTGCTCATTTACTTTGCATTCCAGATGAGCTGAAGAAAAGAAGAATAGAAGTAACTTCTTACGCTCACATAGCTAGCACCACAGTTGTCCCGTGCTCCTTCAGTTTAAGGACGCTGTGACTGCGACGGAATTTTTAAAGTCATGACGTACTGCTAAAAGTACTACTGCCCGAGCAATAAACGTCGTGAGAAACCAAACGTCCGTTCATAGGGAAGTCTGTCGGAGCGCAGCCTGGTTGTCCCCTAATGGAATACAAATAACAAGACATAAATTGGACACTGGTACTCCAGGCCGGTGATCCACACCAGTCTGGAAGTCATAAGCGGTTCATAAAATTGGACCGTTTAAATGATTATGATTGCAGATGGAACCTCTCTATTACATCCGGTGACCCGACTGCTAGCCTCAAGGCTTCGTCAATCGCATCACACGACAAGGAAACACATCACTTTGCTAAAAAAAACTGACGTATTGCTAAATGCCACATCATCGTCGAAGCCAGCAGGGCAGGGCCAATATATAGTGGCAAGGCACGAAGTTCACTCGGGTAATGCAGGTCCATACAGAAACTAGCCCAACACCGTTCTCTCATTTGCCGACGTCCCTGCAGCTTGTTGTAAATACTTTACAGCGGGATCCGCGCCCGCTAACCCTGATATAGACAAATATTACAGTCAGGCAAGCAAGCAGCCACTCTGCACGCAGTGGCATATATTTCTACCGACATGCAAGCTACCCCGATATATGTTGTCATCGGAAAGCCGCGAGATCCTTTAAGCGTCGTTGGACGATGACAATGGCTTCACAACGCATGCTTACACTGCATTTACAGTGCTTGCAACAGCACAATACGTAAGCAGCGCCTATGGTGAAGCGCAAGTGTTTGGCATGTCCACGGTGGATTTAAACAGCAACTTCTTACCTTGGTACTAAATCACGTGCTCAGCAGCCTACTACCGATGTTATCGATTGACGGAGGTGATATTTGAATCGCCTGCCAATTTAGTTTCCTTTGAATGGCATCGTTATGAACACCTTTTGATTAGGGACGTCGAGCACTCGTTTGTTCCCGGTTCGCGCATTCTCATTTGAGTGCTTCAGTACGAACTTTTCCGGACGTCCATTTTCGCGTGCTGTAGAGGAGACGCGTTGCAACTTAGATGCATTCGCTTCCTATGAGAATAGCTGGCTAGCTATAGCAAAGATGATACGAGCCGCAGTTCGTTAGTAATTCACAGGACAAGAAATGTTAAATTTAGGGTACCGTACCATTTAGATTTCTTTTCAGCGAACATCTAACATTAGAAAGCGTTGTAAGATTCGCTTACAACTGTCAATGCGATTGCAGGGTAACAGTTGCACAGCGCTAACATTAGTGTTGCCGATTTCTCGGCAGTGTATACAACGACGAAAGTATCAATCGTGTAGCTGCTATATGTATGAACGTATGCACTCTATGCACTCTGTCCACTCCGCTATGTTTATGCAAACGTCTGACAAAAATACGCGAAATAGCTGAATTCAGATTATTCTGTTAAAATGTTGTGTTCTTTCTTACGCTTTTGACACTGGCCAATTGTTCGTTGTGTAGTTTAGCCTACGTTGCTCGAAATACTAGCAGTCTTAGTCGAGATTGGTAATCACTCTTTCCGCTTTCAATGAACCGACGAGGTAGACAACAGGAGAGTTAGCCATTGAAAGCTAAACAGGATACATTTTGCAGTGTTGAAGGTGCGCAAAGTGAAACAAGTGTGATCTCGGAACGATTTAACAGAAAAAAATGTAAGCAGCATGCATACAAGCAGCGCGCCAGAAGTTCCAAAAAACAGAACCTCTACTATTTTCAAACTGCTAATCACTCCAAAACCCATATGGGAATCATTGAACAAAAGACTGAAAATTAACTATTTTATGCGATCACGTTGTACATGTGAATAAGACCACCCAATCGGTCTGTGCCTCGCACCGTTGAGGAATAAAACGTTTAATTATTTATTTATTTATAACCGAAAAGTCATTGATGCAGTATTAAAAGGGGAAAATCGACATTCCATGAGACTTAAACTAAGTAAGGATACCAGGATGTATCGATCAAAGAATCGTGTACCATGCATCTTGTTTTGTGAAGAACCACTTAATTGTCTCAAAATTATAAATTATTTGCACATGGATGTTTTTGAATTTAGGATTGTGCAATCACGGCTGGTGTTGTATGCGCAGTCTCCGAAATTGTGGCAGAATTACCGTACTGGATATTTGTCTGCCAGTTTCGTGGATGTGTGAAATCATTGTGCCCGGTTCAGAACTACTTCGGTCAGCCTCCGCCTAGTACACTGTAATTCTCAACTTAGCCCGGATCGCATAGTAGGACAACTGTGGGTGACACCACTTGTGGATGAAATCGGTTTCACTGCTCTCCGAGGACAACATAAGCAGGCAGCCAATGACGAGAATGACAAACGGAAAGATCCAAATCTTGATGTGACATAGGCGGGCTGTTGCTGTGCCAGGGACTTGAGATCCAGACACTCAAGGTCATCGCCCAGCTGCAGCGAGTACATGAAAGGGCTGTCTGGAAATCAGGACAGATACGTACCGCAGTCAATTCATCCGCACTAACCCACTAGTACTGTCTAGGGAATTCACTTGTTTCTAAGCGATAATGGTGCAGATGGAACGTAAACCTATTCTGATACAAATACGGCATTTTACGCATGGCTGCTGCCATAAGACACCAAGGTTTGTAGTGAATCTGAAGATTGCGGATGACAAATTATGTACTATGTCGCATATCAGTTTTTGGTCTCTGTGTAGGATCAACAGCTCCGCAGCCATTCGCATCAGGTGCCCCTGAAACTAATAAGTTGTCGACGAGATTATGTGATAATATAAATGAAGCTCTGTAGTGAAAAATTTGCAACTTACTTTTCATGTAAATACGGCACTTATGACTAATAACTGTTCTATTGCTAATACGTAAGACATGAGTTCTAAGAGGTAAGGTGGGTCTGCTTCCCTGTTTCACCGCTAGTTCATAGTTAGTTGGTATAATCTAGTCGTCAGATAATGTCTTTCACTGAATACACATAAATGAGATAGCCGTGTATGACTACAACTCAGTCGGCGTGACTTAGTTCAAGTGCACAGGTACCTTGATGTAACTAAATTTAACCCGAGTCCACGAACAGGGCTGTATTTTAAATAACTTTCAGCATCCGTGGCCAGCCCACATTCGCAGTAAGGCTGTTGCGTTTGGGTAACAGTTGCAATAAAATAACGTTAACTACTTCTATCGTAGATAACCAATTTACCAAACGGTTTCCATAGACAATAAGACTAAGGTCTAAAAAATATCCTGATTAGATAAAGGTATTGTAACATGTGTACCTGTTATGCTACGTTCATGTTTGACGGGATCCTGTAAGACAAGTAGTTTACTTGTAATGGAAGCCACATTGAATTGAGTGAGTGCTCAAAGTTCCAAAGGTTGACGAATTTGATTTTGTTTTGTACAAATAACAACGCAGCAGTTCTATTGGCACTGCGTGTTTTGAAATGGTACGCTTGTGCTTCATGTTTAAAGTTAAGTACCCCTTTACTGAAGTCAGCAGAACCAGGTACAGCAAGCCACGTGAAAGCTGTGCGTAATCAAGTGATAGCGTTTTAATGTATCGGATATATTGCCAGGCAGTGGTTTTCTTTCAGATTGCGAAATTCACCATGTAGCCAAAGATACACTTTACCAAGGACTGTAACTCTTGATTTGACGGACATGGTACCGCACCTGCTGTGAATCCCGGCCGACTGAGCTGCGGGTATCATTGAGCACTATGGGTGCCCGTTCGACTGCTCCACGTAAGGAGCGTATTCATTGCTGAAGGTCGGGAAGCATGACTCTCTAAGTTGTCTTAGTGTTGATTTAGTCAGAAAAGTGAACTACTTAGAACGATACCATCGTCTTTTTACAAACTCTCATGTAGTGAATGAGCTCGCATAGACGGAATTATTTCTTACATGCTACAGTCACAAGGCGAAAAGTAGATAGTTGATTCACTCTAGTCGGTAAAAGCTTGCAGGCCCAAGTAACTTAACTGCGAATACGGAAAGCCTTAATTCCACTACAGCCCTAAACGCGTACCTTATTGGGACATCCTGTTTCAGATCGGTATCGCACCAGGAAATTTCGAAGTTTTGGGCTTTGACGTTCCAAAGTATTAACCATTTGCATTAAGAACATTTTGGCGCTACTTTCGCCTTTTAATGCTGCCAAACAATCAGATGGTATTCACAGTTCGATCTATTGTTCACGATCAACTACAGCTTGGTTTCAACCAAGGCGACGTTTCATGATTGATGCAAAGGTAAGGTTGGTCGTTTACTGATCGATCATGAGAACAGAAGAGGAAAACACTTTAACTTAGTCATATAATTGGCATGTATCGCAGGCCTTTTCTAACAGCTGCTATTGGCACCATAATTTCTACTGCGGAGTGGACAAGAATCAAAGGTGACATATACTTGTGAAAGCCTTCATGTCAAAGTTAAGACCCACATATCCCTAAATGTTGCTCAACAATCTCCAATCGGATTAAGGAGCGCTTCTGTAGAGCACTGGAGTGAACCGGTATTGTGTGAGTAAATTTGATCCGAAACAGAAACGCACCAACTGCTTTAAACATACTGGCTGATACAAACCGAGGTATGGCTGTAGAAAAACAAAGCTGCTTATGCAACACACGATGATCTCCCCATGGCTCTATTGAAAGAACTGTTTTTATGTAAGTGGCAAGCAGAACTCTCACCTCCGTGGAGACAAGTTAACTTTATCCCCGCCCTGTGCCAAGTTATCTGAAGAGAAGAGACTGTCGTCAATAGGCCATCCACTTTTGTGTGCCTGGGTGGGAAAAGGTGTCAATAAATTCTGGGGATTAATACGATGGTGGGTTCAAGTCTCACGATCAGATTGCTATATTCGAAAATCTCTTAATCAAAAGTAGTAAACACAGAGAAGCAAGTTTAAATTCATTTTATACACATGACATTAGAAGCACGTGTTCTGTATATGCTATCTTTCTTTGTCGTGCACAAACAGATATTCGATTCCGAATCCAGTAGACTGCTATGGACCGTTATGAGAGCTAGACTGCGTGCGACGTAACCATTTGTCATCGACCGAGGCGTAGAGCATTCAAGCGATAGATGAAAATAAGCAGCGCGAATCATGAGCACGCATTAGCAGCATAAATTCTTAACCAGATTGCTTTCGCACACACAAGTGGGGCGCGTACTCCTGGGTCATTTTGATTATTCCTCACTAGCCTCTCTCCATTTTCTCGCAGCGTAGTCACCGCACGCACATTCGAATCGGATTTACCAGCTCTACACAATGATACACCATACGTGGAACTATCTTGTACGATTTAAGTTCTTACCAACACAAACTGCTTTAACTGTCATTTGTGATAAGGCACAAGCGAAAAAATCAAGTACATCGAGCGATTGCCCATCTGTATGATACCATTCGATAGAGAATTATCAAGGCTGTCGAAAAGATTATGCATATTCCAATCCGGAGTTTATCGATACAGCTGTCAAGAAATTTATGATCTATCGAAATGTGTGCAGCGTTGTGTTCGGATTCAGTTACAGGCTCCAGTCACTCGCCAATCTTTGTGATCTTAACAGCCAGTGCGTCTGCATAACACATCACACGGGCTGTGCAACAACGCCGACCGTCCATTTGACCTTTGTAACCAAAACACTGATCTGACCGATGTGCGATGCTATCAAAGCTGGAAAAGTACCGACCGTCAACCAAGTCCCTGGGTCAAGTAACGACACCAGGTTGAGTCGGCAAAAATCAAGCAAGTGCAAATCCGAAAGGGCTACAGGCAAAAGGTGCCTGCGGGTTAGGAGAATGCTATCGATTAGTTAAACCAGATTTAGATTGCTCGCATAGTTGAAAACTGCATCAGCTGAAGTATGCGAATTTGTCCCAACAACAGGAAAGAGAGCGAAATAGCTCCCAACCTATCCTTTGGATCTGTACTGCATGCTCGACCATCCTATGCGTTAAGTGTATGCTTACCCTAGTCCAGAAGTGCAGTCGGTTAACCACAGAAGCCGAGCAGCGGATGAAAGATTAGATTACTTCATGGGAAGTGGGTCTGCAACAGTGAAGCGCAGTGAGCTCTAAACAGCGGAATGCTGCACAATGTACATCCCCCGAACCGGAACTCGTCATGTCTCCATCGCCTATGTCTGCTACTATTTTGGTAGAACCCCATGCAAAAACTGACAGTAGCCGCGAAAGACAACCAATACTCACGGCAACGAAAATCAGGCACAACCCGAAACGTTTGGTCAATCATATTCTAACAAACGTGACATCAGCTGTTAACAAAGATGGAGCAGCCGAACAATAACCTTTGGCGCCTGCAGTTAACGGGTTTCTTGTCGAGCCAAAGTCCCCCGGGACATCAGTTAAGTAGGCAGAGATTGCGAAAACAGCCAGCCGGGCTGCCGTCGTTGCGGTCTCTTCTGTTGTAAACTCCGAAAACGCATTATAGAGTCAAGCAGCAGACAATCATCACCTGTCAGTAGGTGAGGAAAAATGATTACGCTACTTTGTAGCTCATCGATAAAGAGACCAAACAATAGTGCAAGACTGTTGTATTCTCCAATATCCTCGATTCTAACATCACCACATTGCGTGGTAAGTTATCGGACGAGCAAGATAGGTAGAACTCACTGTATGTGCTGTTGAGCGTCAAAGTCAAACCAATTAAATTAATACGGGTTACTCGTCTTCCGAACTCTGCAAACTATGAAGAAGCTCAAATTATTTGAGTAACAATAGAATCTTCCACTACTGTAGAGAACGGTTTATACAGGTACGCTACGACACGGATCCTGGGGGATACGCATCCACCCTGATGTTCCTTGGAGCGCGCGACAATCACAAAGAAACACCAAATAAGAACACAGAAAGAAAGATCGCCAAAACACAACCTTCATCTATGGCGTGCCAGAGCTTTATCCCAAAAGTATAAAAGCGACACGAAATCACGATTTAGAACAGAGACGGTTCATTCGTGAAAACCTTAATTTCAGTGTTGTGACGTTCACCAAATTATAGAGGATGCAGCTTAATAATCTGAAAACTTGTGAATTAGTCAGAGCAAACAGCATAGTATGTTTTGGATTGATGATGAAGAAATCGGAATAGCTTTCCTTCTGAACTTCAGTTAAACCTGCAGAAACTTTGCAAAATTCAGGTATCAAACCTCCTGAAGCAGCAAACGGACCGGCGTTGATACAGTAGCTTCACTTGACTTCTCCTCTACTGACTCTGACGTAGGTCTAAATGAAAATTACGACGCGGCTTGGACGAATCTAGTTACAAACAACGACATACGATTAACGATATACTGCCGACATCCCATTGGTCGGCATTCTCCCACATTTGACATCTTTAGCTGTCTGTGGACTCTTAAAGACAGAGAAACTAGTCTGCTTGTATACGAATACTCAGGATGTCTTCAATAAACTGGCCGAACGGAAAAATTGTCAATTTACCAGGTCATTTGATACCATCGGTAAACAAATCAGTGAAGCAATTTCTTTTCGATGCTTCTCTTCTGGCTAATACATGTTACAAATGTGGTTAAAATCGCTACAGGCTAAGGTAGCTGGGCTAGGGTCCATTCATTCTAAACAGGTTGCATTATGAGTTGATCAAATTCTCCAATCGATGAAGATAAGCACGCACATGGGGTTACGGGGTCACCGCCTGAGATCGAATAAGCGGCGCTCACGGTGAGAACAAGATCAGAGCAAATGTAGCGCCCTCAGTTGCCACAGCTCCGGTTGCATTAGCCGGATCAAAATCGCTTCGGCCGTCATTAGTAGGCACTTTTTAATACCATTTGGGTAGTGGCTTGAATCGGCGTAGACAACTTCAAAAGTTTCTGAGGTAACTACTTGGTGCCCGCTCTTGATTAAATGTTCCACTGTAGGGCTGTTCATATGTTCAACTGTTTGTTTCCATAAGGCTGCTAAGCAATGTTCTGCTATACGTCTAGCCAGGCATCGGATCGTGAGCTTGATGTATCTTATACCACAGGTGCAAGTAAATTGATAAAGATAAATTATGCGGATATGAACGGGAGTCCATCCACAAAACATTGGGTAATAAACGGGGCAGTTTCTGCAACAACACGTAGGTAGGCAGCAGGAAACGACTTCGTTATTGCAAATAGGAGTCTCCTGTTTAATAATTCAAAGGCGAAATTTCTTTTAAAAGGGACAGAAAGATAAACATCCTTTATCGGCACCGTCACAGTTGCTTCTCGTCGGCCATGGATTACACAATGCCTCCGAATGAAGGGAGTGGGGTAACAATTATCCTGCAGCATACTAAGGATGCGACCTATTTCGCTTTCCAAAGTCTCGGGATTACGAATTTTGTTGGCGTGATAACACAGGCAGCGAATTAAGTTTCTTTTGTACTGCAACAGTACAAAGCTAGGAAAATGCGTATATTGGCCAATCCAAGTAGACTTCAGATAGGCGCATCTCTGGAGAGAGCCATCCTTATGTCTATTTAGCGGTATTTCCAAAAAGGATAAGTTTCCATCGTTTTCAATTTCTTATGTAAACTTCAAAGACGGGTGCGCGCTATTGAACTGCTTTAGCAGATGGGCTACATCAGCTTTTTAATCACAAAAATTATAGGTATCATCCATGTATCTCACGTAGGAATCAAATGACTTGATAATTTGTCGGAGAGGTCCAAGTTCAAGTTTGACAGGGAAAATATCGGCAATTAATGGTCCTATGGATGACCCCAACGCAACTCAATTTATCTATCTATAATAGCATCCTTCAAACATGTATTGTCTGTCAAAAGTGCATCGTAAGACCAGTTAATTCATGTTAAGTACTGGGATACCAATATGGTTTTCTGTCATGTATTCACAGATGAAATTGACAGTTTCTAACAACGGAAACTGCGAAAAGTGACTCAACATCGAACGAGAGCATTAAGTTCCCATCTACTCTCACATGTTCCACCAGTGTAACAAATTCAAAGGAATCTTTAAATTATAAACACACAGTGCTTTACGTACCGTTTCCAACAGTTTCACTATCCATATGGCGACTGAGTGGAATGCGGAAGCAGTCATGTCAATAATCGAGCGTATGGGGACCTGCGGTTTGTGCACTTTAGGTAAGCCATATAGTCGAATTGGATGTGATCCGATTGGAGTTAGCTTCTCAACTAGTGTGGCACTTATGATGTTAGAATTCCACAGTTCCTTCAACGAGCTTGTGAATTTCGTCTCATCCTGTGTGGTGCTATCACTTTGTACTGTGTCGCGCATGAACTTGCTAGTGTCTTGAAGCATTACGTGCATTTCTGAGACGTAATCAGATTTGTCCATCAGCACATATCCTGGTCGGGAAACGATCAGTTCAGGATTCGATCTCAGTTCCGTGATAGCATATCGGCACCACTTGGACAGGAAGTTGGAAGGCTTTGTCTCATAGGACATAGCATATGTGCGCCATCGTGGTTTTGTAAGCGTCATTGGCAAGAGGTAAAATAGGAGTGAAACCAGACAGTTTGTGCATTAGGTTTGCAAAGTGGGTTTCTAAATGTATTTGTCCATGACGTAGTTGAGAGCGGCAAAATTTCGGACGCAGTGCTAACGCCTCTACTTGCAACTGATTTAATTGGACGCTTGACAGGTTGTGTACATATATTTCGGGTTGTGCTGCAGAATTTGTTCCTGGTGGCGTCGGCTGCAAACTTTTCAACAATCCTGTGTACTTCCGATCATCTGCTTTTATATATACTTGTTCGGTGTATCGTTTAAAGGACTCGCGGTGGCCTGTATCAAGCACGTTTACACTAGTTTGAAAAGGTGAACAAAGGTGCTCTAGCTCCGGAACTCGTGCTTTCACTGTTTCCGGTATCACTGAGACATGGTCGCACACGGAATGACGGACGCTGAAGTTTCACTGCCAGGCATCCGGAACGATAGACTCATAAAAGGAGGGGTAATTTTGAATTACCGTAGCAACTCACAGTGCGAAGCCGTGGATGATTCAGATTCGCAGTACCACGATGCTCTTTGGTGCCGCCTAGAGTTAAAAGGCAGAGGCACATGCCTTATTGTGTTGGTGTACCGCCTCCCTAATTTTTCAACCGTAACCCACTGCCAGCTTGCGGCTGCTTTAAGACGTAGCCTAAAAGGAAAATACACTCATATCCTTATCATGGGTGATTTCAGAGGGTCATTTCATCAAGCAATCTTCTAACGTTTGTCGTCCCCCCGCCAGGAGTAAGACACATCTCTATTATCGCTAAAGTTGTATCGCAAAAGCTGACGTGCCTACGTAACAACAGCGCCTCGGTTGTAAACACTATTCGTACAGGGTCACCAAGAGCATCAGTAAGACAGTTAACGAAGCCTTTGGCTCAGCTTTTCCAGCGCTAATCAAGCCAAAGACAGATTTCCACTATGTGGAAGCTTGCTATAATAACTGTGATTCACAAAGGTGGAAGCAGAACCGAGCCCTCAGATTACTGCCCAGTATTCTTCCTATACTCTCAAAGGTCATGGAACCCATCTTTGCCGATACATTGGTGTGTTAGCTGGAAAACTCAAACATCATTACGCCCGAGCAGCACTTCTCCCGTAGACAGCGATCCTGCAACGCAAATTTACTAATCGAACGCAGTAGTTGGGCCGGATCAGCTGACGTTGGAAATTAAGTGGATCTATTCTACCTGAATTTTTCAAAAGCATGCGATTGTCTAGACCATAGCATCCTCCTTACCAGGATCCAGTATTGCGGGATCGGTTACCCTCTTCTAAGCTGAATCGCCAACTTTCTTCAACAGCAATTAATGTAGCGTGCCACAATGATCTGCTCGATGGCCACGAATGTTTTTGGTGTTTGTTAACGACCTCGCAAAGGGAATGGCTTCAAACTTCCTAATGTTTGCCGATGATATTAATAGTTGGCGCATGATTCAGGGGAATATCGACCAACATCTGCTTCAGAGGGACCTAGACACGGTACATCAGTGGTCAACGCAAAATGTACTGCATTCTAACGTGAGTAAATGCAAGGTACTTTTCATCCGACATCAGCGCAACTACTCATACCGGCTAGGAACGAATGTACTGCAAAAATCTACTGTTGAACTTGATTTGGGTTTGCTAGCTCAAGATTATTTGGGTCGGTGGAGTCAATCCGAAAACGCCTCGAAGACTGGAAACCAACACGTCGGGCCGTTGCGATGGGAGTTCGGACAAATAAACAGCTCTATGTTTCGACAAATGTTCATCGCGCATGTTCGCCCCCATGTCGAATTCATAATTCAAGTCTGGCATCCATGGCTAAAACACGACCTTAAGGCACTGGAGCAGCCTCAACGTCCGGCATTCGAGAACGTAATTGGAATGCACAATCTTTCATACAAGCAGAGGCTGAAACAATTGGGGGTATTAAGCGGACCCTATCGCAGACTACGAGGCGAGCTGATAATGGCCTACGTGATTCTGCATGACCCACAGCAAGTGGGCCGCTCCAGAATGCAACTCAGCAGTAGTACAAAAAGGAGAGGTCACTCAACGAGACTCATAGAACAGTACAGTCGTCTAGGGTGCCCCAAGAATTTCTTTTCCATTCGTATCATCCGTGATATGCTGTCCCAGAATCTATCGTCTCTGCACCGACAGTAAAAATATTCAAAAGGCGATGGAATGACGCACTCATCTACTTAAATGTTGTCAATTAACGCTACGTTTCCATCCTACTCCTGGAGTGTATAATGGATTTGTTTGTTATTAACTGTGAGTGCTGTGAATCTACACGGGCTGCGCCATTACAGCGGAGCAAACGAAAAGTCCTTATCGCACTAAAAGTACTCACTTTTGTATTATTATTATTATTATTATTATTTCGCTACCCCAACCAAACTACCCAGCGGGACTTGTAAAACAGTGCTTCTTAACCCGTATTGATTCAATGTGCATTGTACAGTGGAAAGGAGTCTATGTATTGACGCAGCCATTCCAAGCCTCCGAAATTTAGAACGTACTCCATATTCCGTAAAACAACGCTGGTAGTTTTATCAAACCAATAGGGGTGAACGGTTTAGCGCAGCTAGAATGATAAACTGCAGTGTTTTCTGCAGCATAAAACAGCTGTGGAGCATTCGCCATTGCATTAACCAATCAGTGCCGCTAGCGTGATAACACGGAAAAATCTAATCATATCACCAGACAAATTTATCTCGCACGATTTATGTGTCAATACTTCGGGTTTTATTAGATTTGCTTCCTCGCAATTAGATTCCAAGCCGTATAGGTGAACGACCAATCCAGAAAAGAACCAGACGCGCGCTTCGTGCTATTGGGGCTCATCAGTGGTGCGTATCCTTCGTCCTTTACTGGGGATCGAACCCATGACCGCTAGATGCTAATGCCAAGTTGCCAGTAACTTATGCCACTACGCCATGAGGGACGACAGTCGACCATCACAAACTGAAACCAAACTGCGATATAGCCCCGACTCTTCATTTGGGTTTTCATCGTCAGCGCAGGTCCAAGTTGAAGGTAGTGAACAGGTGTTAAGTCAACTGAGTAAATTCGAATGTGCTACATTCGGCCGCTTCCATTAAAGATCAACTAAACGCAACCATACAACCAACAATCTTGACCAGCGTTGCGATACAAATTAAAAATACCGTTGAAGACCCCTTAGTTAAATGTTTCTATCTTATGATTTGATTTCATCGCACTCGAGGTAACACCTTGATGATGCGCTTTTAGTGTTATCCGAAATGACAGATGATAAAAAGAATGTGTGATGCCTTCGGCCGGTGTGATTCGCCTCTGTGTTGGGACAGGGTAAAATTTCTGGGAATTCAAGGTGCATGTTGTCGCTGCAGCTAGGCTGCCGCATAATGCCCGCATTTCTAATCTGGTTATGGATTGCAATAGTAGTCCCTGTACACAGCTAAATATGAACGGGTCTATTTCCTGGTTGACTAGCTGCCCGCCAAATGTGCCCAGTAACCGATACCTGGAAGGTTAGCATTAGTTTCAGTTTTGCTAAGAATAAATTCCCCCTTAGCAAATCATTCAGGTTTGCGTGTGGTCAGGTCGTAAGCGCAGACAAAATGAGCAGAGAAATTTGAAACTTCTCGCTCTTCATCAGCTTTTTGGTTAAAAATGTCCTACGGCTTCTCATCACAAATAAGCATAGCAATACAGTCGCGAAAACCTTTGAAAATACCAAAGCAACACCAGAGGTCAGAGTAAGTAAATGTGTGTTTTCGTTAATTCATATTCAGGCTTAAACAAAGATATGCAAAAATGCATAGACAGGCATTATTCGCTCGCTAATCTTCCAGCTAGTAAGTGGGACGTTGACAGGGACTATCATCTAAGCAACGACAACTGCCTACACTAGACCTCGCGGGTCAGAGACCATCAGATGTTTGGACCGAGGTAGCTTATTCAGAACACAGCTCCGTTTCATACAGCTGAAGCGCAAAGGCCGCCGAGACTTAGAGGATTTGCTTGCGGATGTAATCCGATCGATTCGTCGGGGTCCGACAAATGATTTTGAATGAGTCAGCTGTTTTGGTGGCATGCCCTGTGTCAGTGAGATTTGCTGCTATTGAGGATTTGGCTACCTTTCTGATTCCAGATCTAAGCGACGCCGTATACAGTTCTTGCAGTCTCTGGGACAGACACCTTATCGTGTGACCTATGTATTCAGCTCCACAACAACATGAATATGACTAAGTACACAATGACTTTGAGTATAGTGTCACTGTCGGATCTCTGGTGAACTTGAGTTGGATTTGTGCAGCTGGAAAGGTGAGCCTGATTACCAGCGAAAGAAGCAAGCTATAAGTTTCTTTGTAAGCTCGCCCTTGTATGGCAGCTGTAGGAATAGTAGACTATGGATTATTGTCAAACGTCAGAGCTCTTTCATCTTCCCCTGCATGCCGGGACTTTCCGGATAGCCATTCTCCCTCAGCACCAAACAAATGCACTCCAGCCCCCTCTGAATGCACGCCATTCGAGTGAATTATTTTAGCTCGTTTTACCGTCATATGTATCAAATTCCGTTTTAAACCCGGATGGCACAAGGCTGTAGAAATTTGTGCACTACCCATTCTGCATTCATTTCCCATACACGGGACACTACAGCGCACCCACACCAAGTCTGCAAAGTGACATCAAGGGAGTGAAAGCGACTTTATTCCGTCACTTTGTAGTTGAGTTCATTACTGAGTGGTCTTGGTTGAATGTATCTATTGGTGTCTTAATAGTTCGAGAGTATAATGGCAAAATAAAAGTGATCTCCACGTACTGACAATATAAACTGAGGCCCGCAATCGTTGGCTTTAAGTTACCCTACTTCAGTATGTCTATGAAAGCGTCGACGAGTAACCGTTTAAGTACAGGATCCATTACGACCCAATCGCACTGCCGGTATATTTCGCCATTGAAGTGAAACCACACGTTGAATGTGCATCTAAACAACTGTTCTTTTAGAGTCACAGTGCGTATGTACAATTTAATGTCTTTTACTCCAGCATGATCACAGATGTAATTTATAGTTCAAATAAGTGGCAAACTGCTGAACAAGGAAGTAACATCAAAGGAGCGCATGCTTGGGTTCAGGACGTTCACGGCACGCACGCCATCTACTTATTAAAAATAATCTCACAGATACTGCAGCAATCTGCTTTCGAATAGGCGTGAGAATCGGTACAAGTCGGTGATAGATCGAGCAGTACGATGAGTTTCCATGTCCATGCCGAAGGGAAGATTAAGGCTAGGGGGTTCTGGTGGTGCATAGAGCCTGTTAATAACCGTGCATACAGACCGAAGCTGTTCATAAGTGGTATTCTTGATAAAGCCATCGTTCCGAAGACTTTTGAGTGAGTTGCAAAGTTATTTTAATTTGCTTGTTCTGACTTCCCAACTGCGGCCATCATAAACTTATTTTCACCTCCTAATGCTTCCTTCATTTTGTTCACGTAATCCACTCCGATCCACTCCGATAAAAACGTCGGCGCTCTTACGCAAGCTAAACCACGTCACCGTTAACCGAATGGTACGAAGCTTCAAAGTGTCAGGTTTTATGGGAGTGTTATGTGTGATCCTGGCAAGCCGGTACTGGTAGCATGTATGCCCTAGAAACGACTTAATTCTTCAGCATACGTTTCAAAACAATGGGACATTTGTGAAGTATGTGTACATCAAGGAAACATGCACCTAGTCATTTTAATGCTGCAGTGAAGCAGAATACATTGGTCGCACGATAAGGTGCCTTTCCTAGAGAGTGCAAGAACTGTACACGGCGTCGCTTGGATCTGGAATTAGTAAGGCAACCAAATCCTCAATAGCAGCACATCTCACCGACACAGGGCATGCCACCAAAATAGCTGACTCATTCAAAAGTATTTGTCGGACCGCGACTAACCGATCGAATTACGTCCGCAAGCAAATCCTCTAAGTCTCGGAGACCATTGCGATTCGGCTGCATGAACCGAAGCTGTGTGTTCTGAATGAGCTACCTCGGTCCAAACGCCTGATGATCTCCGACCCGCGAGGTCATCTATGGGCGGTTGTCGTAGCCTAACTGACAAACACTGTAAGCATACAACTGACTGGCTCGAGGAAAAATGGGCGAGTACTGTGAGCCTGGGCAGACTAGAAGGTTCACGGACACGCTTTGGTTAACCGTATTCCAAACAAACGCGATACAATTTGTTGACATAGATCATCTTTAATAAAAAATCGATCACCTGATTTCTATCGTTGAGCCGGTATTTCTTGACAGGTGTATCGGACGCACTTAGGGTTCACATGTGTACCATGATTGTGAGGTCACCAAATAATACAGCGTCCATTGTGTAACATACCGTTGGCGTACGTTTCGCTTGGATGATTCACCTTCGGCGTAACTTAGTGTTTGCTAACAAGACAATTCCTATAATGAACTCAGTGCCAGTTTAAATTAGAAGGGATATGTCTAAATTGTGCGTGATCATATGTTGTATATTGCGCACAGCTTCCACCTCAAAATTCGATGCGCACTGCTCTCATCTATGTGCCGTTCTAAAGATAAATGTCATTCGAGAAGGTGAAGAACATAAATTGATTAATGAAAGGCACACATTAGAAACTTACAATATAGAACTTCATTCCGATGGCGAAACCACACAGTGACATCCATGCGATAACCATCTCGATCGAACACTTCACCATCCACTTTAATAACGGATGTGTCATATACCCTGTTGCTGGGGCTGACAGACCCACCACGCAGGTTCAGCATTCGAACAGGTGCCATCGTCAAGCTTCTTCCAACTTGAAAAATCCTCGAATGGTTAGTAGATGCAGTAAAGCAATTCAACCCCACACTCTGCTGCAGTGTCTGTTAAAGCAAGATCGATCTATATGAGGAGGCCGACCGTATCGTCCGCCAAGTTTGACGTGGCAATCAATGGTCCCACGAAAGTACGAATATGAAATACAGGTGGTTTGCTTGTGCTCTTTTGACCATTGGCTTTTCCGTATACAAGCGACGACCTATTCAAGGTCGAAATTGACGCTAATGCTTGTCCAAGCTTACACACCAACAGGCACTCACGCACCAGCTCAGTGTTACAGCAATCCCCTCCACCTTGGTGTGGGTGAACGAATCTTTGGGTTATAAGGGCGCAAGTGTGTGCAGATCCATCTCCAACCAATGCGCTATAGGGCGATCACTGTGCGATGGGTTTTGGTGGTTCAGGAGATACAGATCGGTGTTTGCAGTTAAGAGGCCAGCACACATCCGCATACGCAAGCGACACACGCGTTGCACGTATCCGATAGGGAACGCAGCCGTCTGGATGTACATTTCTCTCGTTACATGGGCAGAGTGACGCCGCAATCGGTCATCTGTGCAAAGCCTTGACACCCTAAGGTACGTACGCACGTGCGGACGAGTGCGACGGCGCGGCGGTTTTAGCACGAACACTGGGCGCATGTGCCCCATGTCAGGCAAGGAGTGTTAGCTGTACACGCCGCCCACAGTTTGAGGCGTCACGCGTCCTGGCGCCCTGAAAACAAGTTTCGCGCACATGGCAATCGATAGAATGACCGAGACGAACGTACAATCCCCGTGTGTGTATGAAGTACCCACACACACCGGTTTTTGGCAGGCGCTTTACTCGCGCTGATTCATGCCTTGCCACAGCATCAGCACTTCTACCCTGTTGTGGCCTAGTGATGAAATGTCAGCGTCGGCATCAGGAAGTGCGAATCAGGGAAAACCCTGTCATCGGATTAGGCTTAGTGGAATAGAGGGCAATGCGGTGTGAAAACAGTTTGAAAAATCGAACCCAGCTTGTACTGTTTAATTGTGTAAATGCAGTTGCGACTCTCGAAACCTGCACCATAAGCTCTACTCATCTGTCCGTTCAAAACATTAGTACCACAAACCCACATAAAAGGCGAGATGCGTGCGTACATCTAGAGCCGGTTACATGTACAGCTCCTGTAAACTCCACAGAATAAAATTTTTACAGAGTAGGTGGAGTTGAACGGTATAGGTAGAAATTCGTCACATCTAGACTCACTCAGCCGTCACACGCCAGGCAAAACAGTGTACGCGCGTTTCATCAATTGGGGAATCGTCAGCAGTGCGCATTCCATCGGACCCTGGTAGGGCTCGAACCCGCAACTCGACTGTTGCCAATCCGTGATTGAGACCACTGAGCTACTTGGGACGGAAACGACTATCGTGAATTAGTTACTTGATGTGATATAGCGCCACTCACCATCCACTGACTTACACGTTACTGCCGTGCAGGGATCGGCCGCATCTACGAAACTGTGGGTAGTAACTGGTAGTGATTTCACGTCACTGAGTAAGGTCAGTACATGATTGTCACCGATAAGTGTATTGAATATGGCACGCTCATCTTAATACCATGCAATTGGTTTTGAATGAGCTCCCTAGCCTAAATCCAGAGGGCTCACGCGAGTGCTTCATGAAACTGTAGGCGCAGTGTAGCCAACTAATTAGTCATCGAGAACGAAGGACAATCTGGTGAGTAATTGCTTTCAGTGATTCATTCTCAGACCATTACAATCATATGGAGGCTAAAAAAGATAACAATCGACCCAGTTAGGTCAAAAGGAATAGATCACGTGAGGGTCTGTGTCAGAGATAAGAAAACGAATTAGGTCTTATTAGGCTAGTTGTATGCTACCGCGTCTGACCGAAGGCAGTTGACCTGGGCGTCTTCCGTCTTCGCTGGCCAGTGAAGCTGGAGAGCCTGAACCAGCTTCCTCTTTGAGCATAAGGACGGCTGGAACAACTGAAAGCGAATTGCTTCAGCTATCGCAAGTGTACAAAAGACAGTAACCTTTCGATCGGTGCAACGGAACCTAGTAAACTATTCGGAAGGCGCGTTTCCAATCCACTCCATGACCAGTGTCCACAATATGGGCCAGACTGGCGCTACTAATGTTCCCGGCGCCCCCTTGACGCAGCTATGGAGGGCAATGCTCGTTCACGCGTTTGGATAAATGCCACGTCGTTCGACCAATATACGTTGCACCACAGGCACACTCGAATTGATAAATTACTAGTGATATGGTCAGCATCGGCGCCCTATCCTTGTTTTGTGAACGAATGAGTAGTTCCGTTGAAAACAGGCACTTCAACGAGGCTGCTTGGAAGGTCGACTTTACGGCGGCCGAAAGGATTCTGGTTAGACACTCGGTAGCTGTCTTCCCTTTGAATGGTAAACTAATAAATAACTCTTTCTTTGCTGCTGTTAACACTGGCATTGGGCTGGGTTTTTCTTGGAAGTTTCTTAAAATAAATCTATCGGAATAACCGTTTTCACGTGAAGTATTCCGTGTGAACATCTATTCCCTGTCTAGGGTGAGTTCCGTACGGATTCGACTTGCTCTTGAAGTTAGACAGTAAACGAAGTTGCGCTGGTATCTCATTAATGAAACTGAAAGTTCGTGTACTGACCTTTCCACAAATAGATCGAAGCGGCAAAAAAAGAACCCTATACGAGGGTCCAGCAATGGTTTGTTAGTTAGGTGCAGCACTGTTCAATCCTCAACGATTGCAAAAGGGACCGGTGGCATCCACATTGAAATAATTTCATTGCGGTAGCTGAGTGATGTGAAGATGTGTAAATATCACGGGACCCTAGTCTATTCTCATTTCCACTTGGAGCAAAATCTTCATCCAGATCGAAATGAAATATAATTTGGATATCTGAATGAATCTATGTTTAATGAACGTTAAGTAAAGGTCATATGATTTATGAGGCTAAGCATCCGAAGGAAACACTACAGTCTAATTCAGTTGTAGGTACATCAGTAAAAGTGCTTTCTTAACTAACCCTGAGACTTGCAACATTACACCACACCATAACTTGTTTAAATTTCATTGCTTCCATAACAGCAGGGTTTATGTTCCAGAATGCAGCGTTTCAATGTAGGCTCTTCCACTCAGTATGCCAACAAAGCTATTTGTAGGAATGTAAAGTTTAAATATGTGGTAAAAATTTTGCGGATAGTTTCGCTCGTCGGCTTTCTATCACATGTGAGAGCCAAGTAGAGCTATTAAGTGGAAACCGATTGTACGTGGAAACAGCTTCACGCCGTATTAAATCTGACATCCTGTGTTCTAAGATTGGCATCAAATCAGTTGAACTCTGCAGCCATTTCGGGAAGGACAACTCAGATGATCAATGACTGCGGTTTATTTGCAGGATGCTGAGATATATGTCGAATTTGGTTGTCTGACCCAACACAACATTCCACACACGGTGCTACGGTTAGATTCAACATGCCGCTCAATCGCCCGGTTCCCCACATCGTTTCCTAGCTGGTTGCGCGTCGTTCTTTGTCCTATTTTCAGCCATTGAACATTCCAGTAGCACACCTTTGTCCCTACACTTCTCAGCCTCCTCTACAACTAGTGCGAACGGTACTTATCGAAAGTAACGGATACTCCAAGTCTGTTAACTTGCGCCAACAACTCCCGTTACAAACTATTAGCTGCATTAGTGAAACGCTTATGGGAGCTACACATTACAAAGATCGCAGGCTAAAATGTCTACAAGATTTCGAAACATGGACAGACTACAGGAAGTCGTTGCATCCACCGATTTCAGTGTATTTTTCCATGTTCGTATCAAGGCATTCTAGTCAGTTGAATATTAGGCTGAATTTCTGTTTTGCTTCCCACCGTTCACAGGAGCTTGTAGTCATTCATCTAAACGGGATCTCATCTAAATACTTCAGGTGACTGCTTAAAATCAAGAAGCGCTTAAAAGACCTTGGTTTAATGAACTCATATTACAAAATACAGTTGCGCATCCTTAACCGTACATATATCTCAAACATAGTGAAATATGTCAGCTTTAAGAAGGTGTTGAGAATTCCAAAACAACTAAGGAGCTTCTCGTCTGGGACCTACTGTAGGGCTACCGTTCGTATCCTTTTATCTAGCGCTCCAATCAAGCGGACATACCAAAAGGCAACACTCTACTCCGCATCAAATAAAGGGTGTATCTATAGGCCAAATATTCAATTTGGACATCTCTTTTCTTCAGTCGTTTTCAATTCCGACTCATTCGTTGTGAGTGCGCATCGCCTGGCTGATTTGCTACAGTGCGCTATGTGCGGACATCCGCTCACGTCCATACACAGGTCTGCCACATTCTCGATGAGCACAGTAGTTTTACAACCGCTCACGTATTCGGTCAGCTGATCGCGTGTTCAGTAAAAAGTGTGCCTGCTGGGTTGCTTCAGATACACGCGCGACTGGTCAAGGACCCGCCCGTGCTGCATGTCTGGCCCTGCAGTATAGCTACGTGGCTGCCAAACGCAGACGTAAAATGCTTTCTTTAACTATATATCTGTCCCATCCTCCCCCAGTACAGTAGCAAACAAGCAAATTAACACTGGCCGATAGGTAAACAGTACAAAAGATATAGGGATGTTTCCATCTCATAAAAGATGATGATCCAAACGGACTACCTTCCAATGTGAACAGAGAAAACACTGATTCTCTTAGGGGATGCTCAATGGACATATACTTTTAACTACAATTCTTAGTCGCATGCTTTCGTTTCGACATAGTTTGTTTCCTGCCAATTTTTTAAACGCATCTTTTGTTCCGTAGTTCTTGTGTTGCCGTTTCCATATGCTCGTCCACTGCGGAAGAGCTTGCGGTCTATCCTGTGACTGAATTGGAGCTGCACTAGACTGCTGCCGAATGCGGTAGAACGCATATTTCTTCCCAGTTGCCTTAGATAAGTATCCTCATTCGTCGCTTTGACTTCGATAAGCTTATTTTTTGCTTTCTTAAGGGCGTCCACCACAGCCTTCCCCTTTGGGTGCACCGTGAAGTTGTTCCGCTTTTTGTAACTGTTTCACACTACACGGCGTTCCGCTGTATTGTTTCCTGAGCGACGTACTCACGGTGCCTCTTGAATCAAGTCTTGATGGTACTGGTAATTCTTGAATCTGGGTTATTGCAGATATTCAATGCTGATCTTCTTGATTTTCCAAGTTATCTGGAAATCGCTCTTGCGACTGTTGATCGCTTTCAGGCTTGACTGAACGATTCTCGTCCACTCGGCGACAGTGGATAAAAAAATACGATCGTCCTTCACAGTATCCTTCAAAACGCTCGATTATTTCCAAAAGATTCGGCGATTCGGTTCGCCCAGCTTTCAGTCACCATCACAGCATCATTCCTTTGCTACGATTACCTGACCTAAGTCGTTCATAATGGACACTATCTCAGGGGTCTATTTCTGCTAATGCAGTTTCCTCGACCCGCATGATTGGTTCTTTCGTTTGTCGCTTCTCATTCGCTCGTATTATTCCTTGTTTCCTTTATGGTTGCTTGGCTCCAACCTGCCTTAGTAGCTTTGCTACAGAAACTATTGTACCCTATATAAAGAAGCAGTGTTCTCACGCAAAAACTCCTTCCTGGCTCATATTCGTGTTCTTCTTAAGGTGGTGGGGCGTGAACAGTCAGCAGCAACACAACAGTTTTTGGAGACGGGGGAGTTGGCGAGCCATGACCATTTCTTTTGAACAAATACAGACACTAATCCAGCAGCAGCAAATGCAATTCAGAAAGTCACAGCGACAGCTAATCGAGTTTTTATCGAAAAAGCTGAACATTCAGGCAGGATCTCCAGGACAGGCATCACAACCTTTCGTGGACTCTATTGCGGCATCGATTTCGGAGTTCCTTTTCGACAGATTGACTGGTGTCACCTTCGAATCGTGGTTCCAAAACTACGAAGATATTTCCCGGGTGCAGTTGGCTGAAGAAGATGATACCTGCCAAGTCCATTTATCATTGCGAAAACTCGGAGCCGTTGAACATGAACAGTTTACAAATTTTGTGCTACGCAAAATCCAAGCGACTTCAGTTTCGAGGAGACGGTGAAAATATTGACCCAGATATTCGGTGAGCTGGCGTCCCTATACAGTATCCTGTACAACTGTTTAACGGTGGTCAAAGGTGATGCGTATGATTTCCACACACATGCAGGCATCATGAACCGAGAGTGTGAACGTATTAAACTGGGCACCGTAACGGCTGCTCAATTCAATTCTTTGTATATAATCTTCTATCCCTTCGCAAACTGGAACAAGAACCGCAGCGGACATTGGAGGAGACTGCAGCTGAGTGCCAGAGACTGCTGTATCTGAAACATGACACAGAATGGTGGAAAATTCGGATTCTGGAAACGAGCACAGCATCTGTCGCACAGCCGTACGCAGCAAAAATGTGAATGGAATTGTTCCGAATTGGTACCCCCAGTTGCATATTGAACTGTGGTGAGTGGTAGTTTACGTGAGATAGTGAGTACTTGAATCATCAGTGCTCCAAATGTGAACGCAGTGACCATAAAGACACCTGCAGATTTACTCCAAAGGTTCGAGCAAACGCCAAGGTCATGAAGACCAGATTTCACGGTGCAAACTCGAAAGTGATACTTGCTGCATTTCGCACAGAATTCGCAAACCACGGAAGATACCTGGCTGTGAAACTCAACGATGTTTCGGTAAGGTTACAGCGTCTGAAATCACCATAATTTTCCGATCGACATGAGCTAAACTGGGCGAAAATCCAGTCAAAGATACAAATCTTACGACTTAAAGTGCAGCAGGATAACCCTTATCGCTAGACGAAAAAGTTGACTGTGAGCTCAAATACGAAAAAGTACAACTACATGTCATTATCTACCTAGCTTCTTGTACCGATATTAGTCTACTAGAAAGCGATTGGATTGTGAAGCTAAATCTACTCAACGTGCCACTGAACCTTGTGTGTTTCGAAACCAGCGTCATGGTCAGCCATACCGCCGTACTTACTCATACCAGTGGAAGCCTCTCCGAGCAGCTTTACACGAAATATGCTTAAGTTTCCCGATCCGAGCTTGGACGCTGCACAAAAATGCATGCAATACGCTCTCTTTTCCGACGCAAAAGCAGTATTGCGACCCAGAAGTCCAGTCCCCTACACTTCACAAATACTCGTTGAACAGGAGCTTGAACGGCTACAGCTGGCTGGTGTGATCGAGCAAATCAGTTTTTCCCCATGGCCTGCTCCCATTGTTTTGATCAAGAAGCCCAACCGTTCTACTTGGGTGTGTACCCACTTCTCAACTGGGTTATATACTTAATTGGAGCATCATCCATACCCATTTCCACTCCCCGAGGACGCGTTTGCGAAAATGAAAGGAGGAAAATACTTTGCTACCCTTGCTTTCGCCGATGCTTAGTTACAAGTTGAAATTGAGCCAGGAAGTAGGAAGCTGCGTACGATAAACACGCACCGCTGGCTTTATCAATTCAACCGACTACCGCTGGAGTCCAAACAGCACCTGTAATTTTTCAGCAAGTTATGAAAACCTTGCTGACGGGCCTACCTGGGACCGCAGCCCCTCCTGATGCCATTAACATAATGGGCCGAATGCAAGACGGACAGCTTAAGCGACTGGATGAGGTGATACTGAGAATCTAGGGTTACGGCTTCCATTTGCGAGAGGATAAATAGAGGTTTCTGATGACGTCCATCAAGTTCCTGGGCTTTTCGATTGTCAGCACGTCCGAAGACCAGATCCAGATAACATCAAGACGATGGATCGTATACGTGAACCAGCGGATATCAGGTGATCAATCTTGGGAATGGTGAGCTCCATTAGTGAATTCTTGCCGCATACGAATCGCTTACGTCATCAGTTGAATCAGATGTTGATGATGGAGGCTGAATGGAAATAGTCCAAACATTGTCAGCCATCATACGAAAAGTTGAAGTGGCTGCTGAACTCGGATCTACTGCTTACTCACTATGACCCGAAGCTGGAAATTGTCCTGGCGGCGGATGCTTCTAGCTTTGCAATTGGAGTCGTCATTTCCCACCGTTTTCCGGATGGTTCAGAGAAAGTTGTTGCACCTGCTGCACGAGCTCTTACGGCATCGGAAAATAATTACAGTCTACTTGAGAAGGAATCATTGGCTGTCGTCTTCGCTGCTCAGAAGTTTCAAAAAATGCTTCACAGACGACGCTTCACACTGCTAATGGACCATAAGCCGGTTTTCACAATTTATGAGTTAAAGCAAAAGATCCCGGTGTTCACTGCCAGTCGATTACAGCGATGAGCAACGTTGCTCATGTGTTATGATTTCACCATGAAATATTTGTCAACTGATACTATCGGGAAAGAAGACGTTTTATCAAGATTAAACGATACCGGCAGGCACGAACCCAAAGACGCAGTTATTGCCACAATCACAGCTGAAACAGTTGTCAGTTATATGATACAAGATGCAGTTAAAACATTACCGGTCAACGCCAACATGGTTCAGTAAGCCACTTGATCCGCTGCTATAAGGAGTCCTGTCCTACATTAAACATGGAAATGTCCAAAAGAAAAACTTGTCCAGTTTTACACGTGACGCCATTCTTTGTCAGAACTTGACTTCTGTTTGTTCTTCCCCGATGGCATCACCATACCCGCACTTCTGGGGAAAAGTGTTTTAAGGTAACTCCACAATGCTCATCCAGCAATTGAGCGAATGAAGGCATTGGCTCGGGGCTACGTCTATTGGCCGAAACTTAACAACCAGTTAGGGTAGGCATTCTCAAGTTTTATTCAGCCGTGGCGCCATTTTGAATCTTTCCATTTCTCATTGTCCCACCCTACATCACCACAATTTCAGCAAGCCGCAAAGCCTAACAGGCGTAATTCTGTTATTCCCATTGGTCATATCTATTTATTTAACTATGATTGCTTAATTTTCAATTTTGATGTCCCTGCTCTTTTCTTTATAAACTTGCTTATTAAAAGTTCGCAGCCTCAAGATAACATTTATTGCGCCGCAACAGTAAGCCACTTGCCTGTGATCACGTAAAAGTCGTCATCAATATATAAAGTTGTAATTAATTATTGTCACATTTTAATTCTAATGCATGTCATGAATTAGATGTAGCAACTCCGTAAGAATAAGTTTGTTGAGGTACTAATGCGAACCTAGAGCCTAATGTTCTTGAGTCGGCGTACTTATGTCCGGCTCCAGACTTGACAGCGATAGTCTAAAATCTCTTGCTGTGGTGCTTAATCTGTTTCTGCTTTATGTCAATGAAACCGTCCTGCTGATCCAACATTCGACTATTGCTTGAGCAAAGTTGAGGAACCGGCCTTAGCCATGCGGACAAATCAGGGGTTGCGACTGCAAGTGAGTCCGGATTGTGTGGCACCGGATAGCCGCTTGAGCGAAAGGCAGTTTGTAACATAAGGGAAAGTAGCCAGTCAGGTGCACGCATCGAGGATCCGATAGAGGAATCGCGATTCGCTCAGTGGCGGATCGGCTTGGCTGGAATACTCGCGTGCAGGCGAGGTAGGCACAATGGACCAGACAGCCAAAGGGAGGCTGCCGTACGCAACCGTGGCTCAAGGCGAATGAACGGAGACGGAGCAGAAGCCGACGGAGACAAGCCGTGCATGCGACTAAGGAACGCAAAGTAACGCGAAAGTCGCATAGAAACAGGAAGTGGCCGATGTGTAGTCAATGCCGTCAGACAACCACGCCTCGTTTTTATGCAGCACAGAACGATACCCTGATTTTTCAATAACAGACTCTGGTCGTTGCCCAGCATATCATTTGATTCTCGTTGGGCTGCACCCCATGGCGACAGAGGAAAAGAAGCCAACACGCTGTTGCTGGAAAGCCATCGATTCCGCTGCCGACCGCTTTGCAAATGATGGAAAGCTAGCCACCGGATAAGTAGAGATTATGAAAAACAAACTGAATCGATTTCGTGACGCTGACATTTGGACAACCATCCGATGCCATTTCAAATTGCAATGTTCAGACATGCCATCGGAGACGAGGTGAGGCGCGTCCTCAAGACGTTGGACCTCGGTGATACGGACGAACAGGAACCGGAACCGTTGGAGCTAAACAGGAAATTTGGCGAGTATCACGACGGCCGATCAAATGAGACTTAACGTGCGTACTTGTTTTTCAGTCGCCATCGATTACCGGTCAGTCTTTCGAGGGCTACATTACAGAACTGAAGTTAATGGCAGAAACTTGCAATTTATTCGATTGCCTTTCTGACTACTTTGTAAGTGACTGCATCTTTATCGACACACGAAATGATGAATCACCAGGTGCCTTCTTGGGCAAAGTAGCCCTAGATCAAGTCCCTAGATCAAGGTATCGAAAGCTGCTTAAGCAAAACGAGAACAGCCCAAGTATTTCAACATTTGTGTACGGAAGCAACAGCAGAGTTTTGTGCGGTACCCAAGACCAAAGAATCCTCATCCCAGCCAACCCGTGGCCAAGAGCCATGTTGCCAATTGTTTGGTCACAGACATCCAAAACAAAAGGAGGGCAGTCCAGCTTGGGGCCGCACTTGCATGAAGCTTGCAAAGAAAAACCATTTTTCCCGAGATTCTCGATCGAGCCACCTCAGTTCAATGGACAGTGAAGGCCAGAAAGACACCCAAGAGCTCACAATAAATATAATGGAACGTTATTCAAGTAGGAGATGACTTTGCAACGCTGTTGATCCAAGGATAGTCACTTAGTTTACAACTTGATTCAGGGCCACTATCAACATATTGCCCGGAAACATGGCGTCGGTGTAAAATGCAGTGAAACGCGTAGTTGCCTCAAAATGTGGAAGTGTTCAAGGCTACAGCCGAAAAGGGTGCCATGGTGCATGTTGTCAACCCGAAGAACGGAATGGAACGCCATTTTGAGTTCTTACTTGTATCAGCTGACCTTATGCCTCTTTTGAGTATCGATTCGATTCAGCACTTTGTTTTAGTCTTCTTTAACCATGATTGTTTTGTACATTTGTGCCAGGATGACG
This sequence comes from Dicrocoelium dendriticum, assembly GCA_944474145.2. Taxonomy (NCBI): domain Eukaryota; kingdom Metazoa; phylum Platyhelminthes; class Trematoda; order Plagiorchiida; family Dicrocoeliidae; genus Dicrocoelium; species Dicrocoelium dendriticum. The sequence continues at coordinate 49,787,320 of OX104070.1, read as the reverse complement.
CAGACATGGGTGCTTACTACCTAAAGTGTTTGATGGGTCTATTGAAATATTCGGGGATGCGCTCAGTTGTTGTTGAATGAATCCGAAGCCTTGCCAGTTGGGAAAGTGTCAAATGCTTTAAGTGAAAGGTTATCAGAAAAACTGGGGCGTTTGCATCGTTTGAGATTATAACCAAAGTTAGTGATGTTGTAGAACTCAGTCCTTCAGGCACAAAAGGTTATTCAGTAAAGTCGTCCGCAAAAATTACAGCATTTGTAGCAAGCCAAAGTCCTGGATGTAAACTGCACGTTGAAGTCAGTAACTAACTATCCTTCTGAGTCAATGAAATTCCTCACTTGCTTCAATTAAATAAACGGTGAATCATTCACATGAATATCGACCAATCCGAGTTCAGTAAGCGAATATCTCACGCCCGCCTCCCATTGGTTGTCCTGCTCAATCGGTTGGTCCATCTGCTCACTCTGGTCTGATACTACAGACGCCAGACAAATATCACAGACACCCATTTTTCTTGTTCTTGCGCCTCCATATTGCTATCCACCACGTACATTAGGGATGTCTAAAGTCCGGCCAGCGAGCCAAACGCGGCCCGCATTAACATTTTAACTGGCCCGCAGCCTCATAATGAAATAATAAATCAAAGCTTTCATTTTTCCATGCGGACGACATTATATAGGTTACCAAAAATTAAGGGTACAAAAATCGATGTCGTCAGATAGCGGCACAAATGAATGATGTAGTGTTGTTTATTTTTAACCAACTAGGAAAAGTCAATCTATTACCTTTACTAAAGGGGACTTAACTAAAAAAATGCAAAATATCTCCTTATGTCATTTTCATCATTCCCATCAAACGCTTGTAATAAAAAATGTATAATAGGTCATTTTTGGTTGTTATCTTAATGTCAGACTGAATTTGGCCGGACATCTTTTTATCTTACAAAAGTGGCTTTCCTTGCGAAAAGATGGCACACCCCTGCTGTGCACCTTGCCCCTCAGCGTCGTCTTCACTGTATTTACAATTATGGTCTCCTTGCCCCACACCATCTAGCGCTCCACTCCGAATCCACATGGTTGTCTCCGGTGCCGTCCTAAATGCACTAGATTTCTTCTGAACGTTTTCTCTCCAACCTTTATTTCGTATGACCTGGCACCGACCCTCGCAGTCACCACACCTTTCTTCCACCGCTCTTGACTATCGGGGAATTTTCGAAATCACACTTCCTACCCAACTGTTGGCTCAAGTATTACCCGTGCACCGCGGCCGTAGTAACGTTTCTGAGTGATCATTTGTCGTCTCAGGTTGTTTAGTAATCGCACGTGCTGCGGCGAAGCTGAGCGCAAAGGTTGACAGATGCCAACATCCGAGTTCTAGTCCCTCGGCTGTATAAACGCTGCACTGGACTCAAACCCATCTTCTTTGAAGGATTGTTGCAATTCTCTAGTCACATGTGGTACGGGTCCTCGCCAGTTGCTCTCGCCTTTGATAACAGCCGGTTGGCCTGCCTCACTACAGACCCCGCGTTTCCATTCGATTGACCGCGATATGGGCTGATTTGCTGGTGCAAGAATTCTCACTTGGTTGCGAACGCCGGGAAGGTACCACAAATAAACTGAGGCCTATTGCCGGAGACCAACTCCTCCGCTATACCGTGCTGCGCGAACTGACATCTGAGGTTGTTGATTACTGCCGCTGTGGACGTAGTGGTGAGTCGATCCACCGTGAGTAAGTAATTTTCCGGCTATCACGGAATAGACCCACTGCCAACTTCTGACACGGTCGGTCAGGGATAGCATGCAGCATCGTTGGTTCCGTCGTCTGCCGGAGCTCGTGTGAACGGTACACCTCACAATTCGATACATGATCTCTTATTTGACCCGTCGTTCTTGGACAAAAGATCACTTCTCTTACTTGGTTAATGGTATAGTTGACACCAAGGTGAGTGCGTATTTCAGCGTTTCTCATCGGAGCGAGGACGGAATCAGGATACGCCTTCCCTTGAACAGCAACCAATCGTAGGCAGTGAGTCCCTCCTGAAAATTGAAGTAGGGTGTCGGTTCCCTAGGCGGCTGCTTTTTTGTCTCTAGCCACCTATTTAGAATAAGCTCTTGCAAAGCTGAAGTCGTTGCATCTTCCTTTGTTTGGCGCCTTATTTCCTTTAGGTGAGCTTTTGACATTACCAGATGCTGTACTAAGATTACTGCTTCCACTTCATCCGCATTATTTTCAAACGACGGCAGATGGGCTGTTGCCAGCGTATCCGCGATGAACATCTGTGCACCAGACGTGTACAAAATATCTGCGTCATATTTTTGCAGCCAAATAAGCATACGCTGAAGGCGATGAGGAACCACGTGCAATGGTTTCCTGGAAATTGACACAATCGGTTTGTGGTCGGTATACACTGTTTTCTTTCTTCTAAAAATGTAGTCGTTGAAAACGTTCCATGGCATAGACTACCGCAATCGTCTCCTTCTCTAGCTGCGCATAGTACTATATCCATAGCAGTCCATCAAGCGGTCGCAAACAAATGTGTCCTCCTGCATTATTCACCTTTTTATCTTCGGATTTATTTTCACAGAAACCTACTTGCCATCCTTCGATTTGGCTCCACGAGCTCCTCCTACCACTGTTCATCTTTTGGATCTGTCATTCGCGGATCTCCAGCAAACTGTACTTTTGCAATTTCGAAGTCAACCGTGCTTGAACCTTATCAGAGAATTTATTTTTTCTCTCGTTGCACAAGTACTCTTGTGGTCTTATTTTAACGAACTTTTTTGAATCACCCGAACATCTTCCTACCATTTCTTCTAGTCGCTGTACAAAGCGATAGTTGTCAATTTGATCCGCGCTTGGAACAGCCACCGTCGTCATTAGTCATTTTGCTTTGCCGCAATCCTACGAGGCATCGCTGCCTCTCCACTTACCGGTTGGATCGATGACACGCACGTCGCCTATCTACCCTAAGGAACGTGTGACTCATCTGGATGCGACACTTCTGACCCCTCTGACCTCAAAACACCGCCGATTGCCACGCAACGAAAAGTGGAACGAAGTCATACACGGTGCGTCAGTATCTCTGTCCTCTTACTACCCCTATTGTAGAATCCATCCAGTCTCTCCATTCCATCTTGTTATCGTGCAATCGTTACACTATATGACCACCATCTGCGGTCCTTCCTAGTTGGTTGCCCCATTACTGAGCGCAACCACATATAGCAGTAGGATTATTCCAATGGTTCAACGGCGCCTATGTTGCGCAGAAAATTGCAGTAAAGTCCTTAAGATCGGAATAACTTGTTCTAGCTGCATTAGATTACACTCTCCGCAATGTGTAGGCAAATCCGTCCAAGCAGTGAGACAGACAAACAAAGTTACTGACAGAATTTGGTTTAGTTCAACAAGTCAAGTCATTTCAGTTGTCAACTGTTTATCTTTGCTCATGACAAAAGTGCGATAAGCTGACTGAGATAATCGCGCATTTTGTAACCACGAAGCTCGATCCCAAGGAGTAAATATGGCTACGCTAATACCCTAACCTGCCAAAGTAAACTCTGAATCTAAGCCGAAGAAAAGAGATAGACGCTCCAACCGCCCTGCAGCGTCTGGGTCTCTAAATCCATTGGGTCACCTCACTGCCATAAGTGGACAAGCCTCAAACATGCCTGCTTCCACTTCGCCAATCATAGACGCTTCACCTGGAGATTCGACCATGACGCGGACAGCTCAGAGCCGAAGGCACTCCGGTGAAGGTAACAAGCAGGTAACGTACGCGTCGATTGCCTCGAAAACCACACTTGGAGCGACACACGTAGGTCCATCTTCTATACCGGGCACACGTGGAGCAACACAGCGTTCACTGTCAACTTCAGTGGTGCTTTCTAAACAGCCCAAATTGTCGGCAATGCTTATAAAGCTGATGCTGGCTAGACAAAAGCACGCTGCGTTAACTCTCATGTTCGACAATGTTCCCGAGTCCAAATATGGCACAAATAAAGACAGGTTGCAGGTCGATCGCAACCAGTGGAGTTCCATCTGCGATGCGATTGGTACACGGGTTGAGCCTGCTACGCTGCAACGCGTAGCGCGTCACCCGACCTCAGTGCACTCTATTGAACCTATAATTCTTTGAGTAAGACTAGACTCAGTAGATGCGACAGAGGCTGTCCAGCTCTCAGCAGTTCCTCTTCGCAACTCACCGACCGGAATGCGTCTATTACCCGACCTAGCTTGGAACGATCGCCCAAAGGAATCAGGTGACCAACACGGCATTCCTAATAGCGATAGCAAGAAACAGTATTTGTTCATGGTGTTCCCGAGCTTCCGCATTCTTCTGATCACCATGCGCAAACACATGACCGAGAGAAGTGGTGCTACATCCGAGAAGCATTCTCTGTTAACAATGTTATTGCGAATTTCTTGACAATGATTCCGTCACCACCTAACTACAAGGGCTGCGGTCCAAGACTAATGAAAGTAATATTACACTCCGAGGGAATGACGCAAGTTCTATTGGAAACTGGTTAAAGTTTCGAGCCAGGTTGCCAGAGATCCGGCAGCAGGCGAACGGCCAAGAATTCTAAGCCACTTGATGGAACTTGCAAGAGCTGCGTGTTCTTTATCTGCACAGTCCTGCTGAGAGACCGACACAACAGCACCCACGGCACACCACGGAACAGAAGATAGCATGAATGAAGCTTCTGCTCAGGAACGCTCAATAATGCCGTGCAACTTGACTGAAACTGCTAGAACGAAAATCGGTTAATGGCTGGCCACCTAACGGCCGGCTTAAAAACTAACACAAAGTTGACATCCATCAACGCAATGCTAACAACAAAAACCCTATATAGCATGCGCACAAACGCCCAAGACCTTCTAAGCAATTTGGCCGAACTTAGAGAACCACATGCCTCACAACCGCGGGACCTCGTCATAAATACAGAGACCTGGTTAAACCATGAGACAACCGATTATGAAATCAATTTATCCGGTATGTCGCTGCTTCGGACCGATAGAACAGGATGGGGTGGTAGTGTGATCCTATAGTATGCTACAAACCTCCAATGTGAAGTTATCGAGCACCCGAAAATCCGAGCTCCTGATTCGCTTTGGTGCCGTCTATGGTCGAGAAACAAGGACACATGTCTACTAGCCCTGATTTACCGCCCACCAAACTCAACGTTGGAAATGGACACCCAACTGAATCAGGTCTTTCATTTTTCTTTGAACAAGTCCTATGCCCACATTCTTATCGCTGGAGACTTTAACGTGCACGACTTAGAAATACCAGCAACCGACGGTACGCAGTTTAAAGCCTGGTTGCAAGAGCTAATTGCTAGCCACCCTTTGCAAAACCACGTAACCTCTCCCACCAGATTTCGAACTGCTAACAAGCCATCGACACTGGATTTTTGCTCACTAACGAAGAACTCATGGTTGACGGAATAGTTACAAGCACATTACTGTTCGTAGTGATCATGTTACTCTATTATTTGACCATATATGCTACGCGGAGTACTCTGAAAAGGAGGATGATAAAGTGCATACTGTTACATACGCTCGTTAAGGATACAACTTGGACTTTCTTAACCGATTGCCCCCCTCGCAGATGTTGTCTGGGAAACACATACCATAACGTTTAGCACAATGGTGGCACACACATCAGAGAAGAAGTCCTTCTAACCCAAAACAAGCATAAGTCATTTCTGAGGAGCAGAACACGTAAATGTATGTCCCGGGGCGACTTGGTATGGTGAGCTCACACGGACTGCTTGAATGCTGAAAGTGACACATCGTTACTTCTGTGTGTAACTGATACGCGAAGACAAGGTCAGGTATCAGCAAGAGTTAATGAAACGATTCAGCGCGAACCGCAAATTTCTGTATAGCACGTGAACGACCTTCGAAAGGTGAAGCGGGTGATTCCAGCACTAGTCACGACTGATGGATGTACACGATAAGCAATAGAAGCAGCTGAGCTCCTACGGCTTCATTACTCCCAAACTTTCCAGCAGGTAACGAGCCCAAACCTTCTCCTCGTTTCTCTTACTCCACCGTCGGGTTTAGATAACATCACCTTCTCTGGCGAAGTTGTGTTGAAGAAGTTGTTATCTTTGCGTATCCACCGTTCTCCTGGAGTCGACAACATCCGACCAAAAGATCTGCAAGCGGTAGCTAGTGATCTAGCAGAAGCATTGGCTGATTTCTATCAGCGATATCAAGAACAGAACCATATTACACCAGTATAGAAGCGGGGGGTCAGCTCTCCTATCAATAAAGGAGGTAGCCGCACTGCCCCTACCAACTACCGTCAAATAGCACTAGTTCCTGTATTATCCAAAGTGATGAAATCAATCATCGCAGATGCGCTGATGCAGTAACTGGAAAGCCACAACTTAATAGCTCCAGGACAACATGGCTTTCATCGAAAGCAATCGTGTAATACTAACCTATTAATTGCACGTATTAGCTGGACTGAAGCTGTTGATAATGGAGCACGAGTAGATGTCATTTACCTGGATTTCACAAAAAGTATTTGATCGCTTAGATAATCGAATGGTTCTTCAGAAGCTTCGGAACTACGATCTAATCCTGAGATGCATTAGCAATTTTCTACACGAACGACAGCTAGAGGTGAGAATCCGAGAATCATTGTCCGATACAATCAATGTGATGTGTGGTGTACCACAAGGCTCGGTGTTTGGACTTCCACTATTCTTGGTGTTCATTAACAATTTGGCGAGATCATTTGCTTCCGCTTTCCTATTTTTCGCTGATGCTATTAAGATATACCGAAGGATCAGAGGACCCTGGACGACCACGGATGGCTCCAGTGCGATCTTAACACAGTGTCGAACTGGTCAGTTCAAAACGCCCTACCATTCAACGTAGGCAAATATCGCGTTGTGAAATTGCGCCATAGACATAACTACATGTATTTGCTTGGGACAAACGTATTGCAGACCAACTCCCAGGAATGTGACCTTGGTGTGCTCATACAGTGCGACCTCAACTGTTCAAAACAGGCTGACGTAGCTACGAAGAGAGGCAACCACGACGTCGGAGTGCTTCGAAGGGCATCCGGGAGATTGGACTCATCAATCTTCCCAATGATGCACAATTCCTACGTGCGTCCGCACGTTGAATACGCTATCCAAGCTTGGCAACCTTGGTTGAAGCGCGACCTAGAGGCGTTAGAGGCACCACAACGAAGAGCAACAAAATAGGTGAAGTGTCTGCGATATCATTTTTACCACCGAAGGCTGGAGTTGCTGGGAATTTTCAGTGGATGCTCTCGAAGGCTGCGCCGCGATCTCATGTTAGCGTATCAGATACTGAATGACCCCAACCACGTATGCCGCCATTTGCTGAAACTTAGCCACAAAACGCAGCTCAGGGGTAACTGCTTAAAATTGAAGGAACAATATAGCTGTTTGAGTGTCGACTTAATTACTTTTCCCTTCGCGTTTGCCAACCCTGGAACGCACTCCCAAACTCAATTAAATCCTTCCCTACCTTAGAAGTTTTCAAAAAACTATTAGGTGTTGCTCTTAGCTCCCAGCACTTCGTTACCTAAGGTCCTCTATTGTGGATTACGTCAAGCCTACTTTTCTACAGTATTTATGTATCAAATGAACCCAAGTGAGTGAACATATTTTATTTTTCTCACGTTTTATATTAACGACCACTGTACCCCAGTGCATTTCTGAAATTTTACGCTCTTTTAAAAGTTTGCTGTTATTTATCAAAGTATTCATCCCGGCAGACGTTTGATAGATGACCCACATATATTTTGATTTTATCCTATTCACCACAACCATCCTATGGGAAGTGTCAAGCATCTGCTTTTTTACCCGTTATAAATCATTGTTCATTGTTCATTCTTCGGTCACCGTGGGTTCTCGACTGTGAAAATCTAAAACGTTTCCATTTTTTAAGAGAACAGCACATATTCCGTATTGGCTATTGTCACACAATACATCCAAAGTCTGCGCTAGATGGTAATACCCAAGTAGAGGTGCGTTGCTGGGGAAATGCTTAATAGTTTCGAATGCGGTTTTCTGTTCTTTCCCCTAACTCCATTTTACTCCTTCGTGAGTTGACTTCCTGATTGGCGTCATGATATCAGCGAGGCTTAGCATGAGACGGCTGAAGTAATTCACCATACCGTTTAAGCGACGGATTCCCTTCCCGTCTTTAGGAGGCAGCACCTCGAATTTACTTTTCCTGGATCAACCCTGACCCCTTGGGTTGTTAGCAAATGCCCATGGAAAATCTTCTTTGCAAAGCTCAATTTTCTTCATTTTCATGTCGATGCTCTTTGGCACACAATGCCGCAAGGAACGGTGGAGGTTAGAGTCATGATCTTCTTCTGTCGAGCCATAGATCAAAACATCGCTTGCCAAGCATGTTACAGCATCTAAAGCGTCTACAGCTTGCAATAATGGCTTTTGAAAAATTTCATTCGTCACCTTCAAGCCTAAAGGTAAACGCAGCCAACGATAACGCCCGAACGGCGTTGCAAAGGTAATAAGAAAACTGGATTCGTCATCTGGAACTACGTGCCAAAATGCCGAAGAGAGGTCTATCTTCGTGAAACACTTAGCTTTGGCCAACCGCAGCAAAATGTCTTCTAGGAAAGGTTGCACACAATGTTCTCTACGCAAGACCTTATTTAACGGTTTTGGATCAATACGCACATGTAGTTCGCCCGTTTTCTTCGTTATGATTGCCCCCTGACTAACCCAGTCGGTTGGATCGTCGGATTTGGTAATCATACCCTCTCTCACTACTTTGCTCACTTCAGTGGACAACCCATCACGCAATGCAAATGGAACTCTCCTAACCGGTAGCGTTGTCGTTCGTATCAAAGGATCAAAGGAGAGATGAGTGGTTCCCTCAAACTTTCCCAAACCTGGGCTAAACACAGACGGATACTGGTCACTAATATCGGATTCTCCCTGACAAGCATGCACAAAATGGTCCTGCTTACAAACAACAAAACTGAGAGACTGGATCGAATCAATGCCGAGAATCGGGGTGAGCTCCTTCTCCACGATCATAAACTTCAGTTGATGTGGGGCTCCGGCTCTTGGGTTAACCACTTCGGTTGTATCTGAGCCCTTCGGATAAAGTCTGGAACCATTCTACATACGCAAGCAATCTAGATCGAACCGAGTGTGCACTCCGGGACATTGCTTGCTTGGTAGAATGTTGCCAATAGCTCCAGTTTCTAACTGGAATCGTACTGCTTAGCCGCCAATCAAAAGACTAGCGTAGACACATTTTTGTGACACCCTCTGAGACGCGTTGTAAATTGAATCTGCTACATCTGCGGGTGAGTTGTCACGAACGACCGCACTCACGTTGCCTGCTCGGCAGCAGCAAGCAATGTGGTTCGTTTTCCACATTTGGCACCTCTCTGACCCAATGCCGGATACTATTTGCGAGAACTCGGGTGTCGTGCGACGCGTTGGGGTCATTCATAGGACCATTGCTTGCAGATATTTTCCTTGTCAAACTTGAACTTGGACCTCTCCGATAAATTATCAAGTCATTTGATTCCTACGCGAGATATATGGATGATACCTATAATTTTTGTGATTAAAAAGCTGATGTAGCTCATCTGCTAAAGCAGTTCAATAGCGCGCATCCGACTGTGAATTTTACATAGGAAATTGGAAGCGATGGAAATTTATCCTTTCTGGATATACCGTTAAGTAGACGTAAGGATGGCTCTCTCCAGAGATGCGCCCATCTGAAGTCTACTTGGATTGACCAATATACGCATTTTCCTAGCTTTGTACTGTTGCAGTACAAAAGAAACCTAGTTCGCTGCTGTGTTATCACGCCAACAAAATTCGTAATCCCGAGACTTTGGAAAGCGAAATAGGTCGCATCCTTAGTATGCTGCAGGATAATTGTTACCCCACTCCCTTCATTCGGAGGCATTGTGTAATCCATGGCCGACGAGAAGCAACTGTGACGGTGCCGATAAAGGATGTTTATCTTTCTGTCCCTTTTAAAAGAAATTTCGCCTTTGAATTATTAAACAGGAGACTCCTATTTGCAATAACGAAGTCGTTTCCTGCTGCCTACCTACGTGTTGTTGCAGAAACTGCCCCGTTTATTACCCAATGTTTTGTGGATGGACTCCCGTTCATATCCGCATAATTTATCTTTATCAATTTACTTGCACCTGTGGTATAAGATACATCAAGCTCACGATCCGATGCCTGGCTAGACGTATAGCAGAACATTACTTAGCAGCCTTATGGAAACAAACAGTTGAACATATGAACAGCCCTACAGTGGAACATTTAATCAAGAGCGGGCACCAAGTAGTTACCTCAGAAACTTTTGAAGTTGTCTACGCCGATTCAAGCCACTACCCAAATGGTATTAAAAAGTGCCTACTAATGACGGCCGAAGCGATTTTGATCCGGCTAATGCAACCGGAGCTGTGGCAACTGAGGGCGCTACATTTGCTCTGATCTTGTTCTCACCGTGAGCGCCGCTTATTCGATCTCAGGCGGTGACCCCGCAACCCCATGTGCGTGCTTATCTTCATCGATTGGAGAATTTGATCAACTCATAATGCAACCTGTTTAGAATGAGTGGACCCTAGCCCAGCTACCTTAGCCTGTAGCGATTTTAACCACATTTGTAACATGAATTTTAATCGTGGCTTCTACTTTCTTCGAACTTCACACTACTCACAAACATCCATCATTAATCTACCATCGCCCATTGGACGTCTGAAGGACAGGAACTTCGGTCTATTGGGAAGTGACGGGTGAGTGAGCCGATCTGCAACATCAGGACAGGTACTGTGAGCTTATTGGCAACACGTCGCGCACCAAGCAGAAGACATGTGTTAAAATTTGCGCACCTAATCGTCAGCCCTCGGTAGCTCAGGTGGTAGAGCAACGGACCGGAAATTCGTGGACCGGGGTTCGACTCCCCGTCGAGGCATATTATTGTGCGTGAATTTTAATCGTGGCTTCTACTTTCTTCGAACTTCACACTACTCACAAACATCCATCATTAATCTACCATCGCCCATTGGACGTCTGAAGGACAGGAACTTCGGTCTATTGGGAAGTGACGGGTGAGTGAGCCGATCTGCAACATCAGGACAGGTACTGTGAGCTTATTGGCAACACGTCGCGCACCAAGCAGAAGACATGTGTTAAAATTTGCGCACCTAATCGTCAGCCCTCGGTAGCTCAGGTGGTAGAGCAACGAACCGGAAATTCGTGGACCGGGGTTCGACTCCCCGTCGAGGCATATTATTGTGCGTGAATTTTAATCGTGGCTTCTACTTTCTTCGAACTTCACACTACTCACAAACATCCACCATTAATCTACCATCGCCCATTGGACGTCTGAAGGACAGGAACTTCGGTCTATTGGGAAGTGACGGGTGAGTGAGCCGATCTGCAACATCAGGACAGGTACTGTGAGCTTATTGGCAACACGTCGCGCACCAAGCAGAAGACATGTGTTAAAATTTGCGCACCTAATCGTCAGCCCTCGGTAGCTCAGGTGGTAGAGCAACGGACCGGAAATTCGTGGACCGGGGTTCGACTCCCCGTCGAGGCATATTATTGTGCGTGAATTTTAATCGTGGCTTCTACTTTCTTCGAACTTCACACTACTCACAAACATCCATCATTAATCTACCATCGCCCATTGGACGTCTGAAGGACAGGAACTTCGGTCTATTGGGAAGTGACGGGTGAGTGAGCCGATCTGCAACATCAGGACAGGTACTGTGAGCTTATTGGCAACACGTCGCGCACCAAGCAGAAGACATGTGTTAAAATTTGCGCACCTAATCGTCAGCCCTCGGTAGCTCAGGTGGTAGAGCAACGGACCGGAAATTCGTGGACCGGGGTTCGACTCCCCGTCGAGGCATATTATTGTGCGTGAATTTTAATCGTGGCTTCTACTTTCTTCGAACTTCACACTACTCACAAACATCCATCATTAACATGTATTAGCCAGAAGAGAAGCATCGAAAAGAAATTGCTTCACTGATTTGTTTACCGATGGTATCAAATGACCTGGTAAATTGACAATTTTTCCGTTCGGCCAGTTTATTGAAGACATCCTGAGTATTCGTATACAAGCAGACTAGTTTCTCTGTCTTTAAGAGTCTACAGACAGCTAAAGATGTCAAATGTGGGAGAATGCCGACCAATGGGATGTCGGCAGTATATCGTTAATCGTATGTCGTTGTCTGTAACTAGATTCGTCCAAGCCGCGTCGTAATTTTCATTTAGACCTACGTCAGAGTCAGTAGAGGAGAAGTCAAGTGAAGCTACTGTATCAACGCCGGTCCGTTTGCTGCTTCAGGAGGTTTGATACCTGAATTTTGCAAAGTTTCTGCAGGTTTAACTGAAGTTCAGAAGGAAAGCTATTCCGAGTTCTTCATCATCGATCCAAAACGTACTATGCTGTTTGCTCTGACTAATTCACAAGTTTTCAGATTATTAAGCTGCATCCTCTATAAGTTGGTGGGTGAGTTAGCGTGGTGATCCACAACACCATAATATTATCCAAAGAAATTGTTTCATGATTTATGTTCCACTGTTCTATGTCCTGTTTTCCTGCCTCATGAATACCGTTTGGATGAATCTCTGGCACGCCATGTTATGGGGCACGGACACGATCAAAAAGCCACGATGGCAGCGGGCGGAAAACAGGCGTTTATTCAGTATAGGGTAGCCTATTTAAAAGAAACAAACACTGTTAATCTTCGAGCCTTCTCAGTGGGTCTTCTGTTTTTCGGTTCACCTCATTGGTCGCATTCCCCTTTTATTTCATTGGGTTATGTTATTCCTCTTCGGTCGCTGTCTTCCTGTCTCGCGCAATGATCACATCTTTCGTGCTTGGCATCTGATTGGCCGTAATTCTTGGGACCGCTCATATTTGGCTTTGCACTCTGAAACTTGCCGTTAATAGCGATTCTCGAGTTGCCAGTGCGCCCTCTATGTTCTATTGTCTAATCCGGTTTGTCGGTTTCTGGATACCTGTGCCACTCGTGATTCGCTGTCCAGCCATCGCTGTGTCTCCTGGTGGGTTCACGCGTTCTCTCGATCGAACTGATCTGCTGAATCCGGTAACCTGCGCTTAGGTGGTAAGGTCGAGCATACTGGACCGGTTTCCTAAACCCCGTTACATCCTTTTCCTTTTGTTTTGTTAGGATTGCGCCGCAGTATGTCCCATACTGCTTTCCGCTGCGTGTGAGTTCCCTTCCTTCTGCAGGGGTGACGCGTATCTGTCTTGGCCGCTGTTGTCGGTTTTCCATCTGGGTAAGACGCGTACAACCTGCTTTCCGGACCTGTACTCGGTTCCGCTTAATTGTAGTGTCCCCAACCTTCACTTGGTAGCTTCTCTCTCCCTTGCAGCTCTGAATAACTCCCTTCCTCCAGTGTCCCTCTGATCCTGGTACTGGTTGCACCCACACTTCTTCTCCCAATGCTAGAGGTTGGAGATTTCTCGCCCCGCGATCCTAGTGTAGCGAGAACGACAATACAGGGGGGGTAGACGTTTATTGCACACCGAAAATGGGCACATGAGGGTCTCGCGCGCGCCATCGAATATCGACTAGATTTCCGTCCCACAACGCAACACAGGTACGGATGTTAGAGACGAGCCAGTCCTTTCGCCTCGGGAGCTCTGACTTGGAAGATCCGCCTTCCTGTTTTCGCCTCGATCTCCGCTTCTCTGCACCCGATTTGGGTCGGCCAGGAGTCGTTCGAGAGCTCTCGACTTGCTTGTTCTGGGCTGTGTCAATCGGCTCGGCCTCGGTCCTGTGGGCTGCGCTAGCGGCGTATTTGTTTGATTTATTGCGCTGTCCACATATTCCCGCTCCGTAGTTCCGGGCCCAGGCTCGTCGCTAGCCGTCTTTCGCGATCCGCTCTCAGCTAGCTCCGAAGAGCTCCCCAGAGCCATTCTTGGAAGCGGCCCCTCTACACCCGCCCCTCCTCCAGGACCTTCCTTCCTCTCGTACCATGGTCGCAGGAGAGCAGCATTCACCCAACGTTTCAGTCCTCCGCAATCGATAAGGAAGTTGCCCGCTTTCTGGTCGATAATGGTGTAGGGGCCCTTCCAGCTTCCTCTGAACTTGCTTGCGCCCGGCCCGTCATGATCCGGCCGATCGTTGTTTCGTAACTTGACCCGTTCTCCAATCCTGAATGGCCTCCACTTGTGAGCCTCATGCCTGGCGTCGTAATTTCGCTTATTCCGCGCTTGTCGAGCTTTGGTTTTGCTTCTAGCTTTCCATCGCAGTCGCTCTTGATGCTCAGCTGGATGTTTCCACTCACCCTGGTTCGGTAGGCAAGTATCGAGCGCAATCCGTGGTTCTCTGCCGAACAGTAGTTCGAATGGCGCGACCTTGGTGGTTGATTGCATGCTGGTCCGATACGCGATCAGAACCTGAGACAAAACATCTTCCCATGCCAACTTCGTGCAGTTTATCCACGTCTTCAATGTCCGGTTGAACCGCTCGGTCATGCCGTTGGTTTGTGGGCGGTACGGTGAAGTTCGCCGTCTCTGGATGCCCCACTTGTCCAACACTGACTTAAACGCTCCTGACTCGAAGCAGGGCCCTTGGTCCGTGATGATACACTGTGGGATCCCATACCTTGCAGGCACATTGAATTCGAATACTTGCGACACTGTCTCGCCTGTTTGGTCCTTGATTGGTATGGGATCCCACCCATCGAGTGAAGTGGTCAAGCATCACTAGAATGTATCTGTTTCCTGTTCGACTCACTGGTAAGGGCCCAAAGACGTCCAGTCCCCAACACTGAAGTGGCTCACCAACCTCCATCGATCGCATCGGCGGTCTCGGGGACTCCATCTCCCGACTCGTTTGGCAGTTTGGGCACTCCCGAAGGTATGCCGCGACGTCCTTTCTCATGCTTGGCCAAAACACTCGCCTCCGCAGCAATTCAAAGACCTGCTCGAATCCCATATGGGCGCCATCATGAGTTATGCGCATCACACGTCCTCGCTGATTTGGTGGAACAAAAGGCACTTTCCGTCCGTCTATCGCCACCACCACGTTATCGTTTTCGACCTTCAACCTGTCCCAGATATTGAGGAGTTCCTCCACCTCCTCCGATGTAGCCTCCGGTTTGGTGCCAGCCCGTAAGTGAGAGAACAACACATTCACGAATTCATCTGTCCTTTGATCTCCCAGCAGGTTCCTCTCCCCCATCGCGATCGCACGCACCGGTATGGCATTGTCTGGCATGATGTCGTCCCAAACACGGGCGTGACAACATATCTGGCAATACATTTTGCGTTCCATCCACGTGCTCACTGGTAGAAGTTGAATTCCTGCAATCGGTAGGCCCATCGCGCAAGCCGTCCCCCGCGGGTCTTTCGCCGTCATCAACCACGAGAGCGGTTTGTGGTCAGTGACGACCCGGAATTCATTCGCCAGTAAGTAATTTCTCCACTTCTCTAACGCCCACACGTATGGCCAAGCATTCTTTCTCCCGTTGTTGAATACTTCTGTTCCGCCCCCGTCAGCACTCTGCTCGCGTACTCCACCACCCCCAGCCGGTTGAGACAAAACCGCACCGATTGCCCACGTTGCTTGCGTCGACAGCCACAGTGAACCTCTCACCAGGATTG